>CM062806.1:891808930-892292791 GCA_031772625.1 Pinus tabuliformis | reverse complement strand
GCTCTCACATTGTTTATTTTCTGTGTTTTAGAATTCATATGTAGGTCATTTCTGTACGGGGTTAAAACCTACACGATTGCAATTATCACAGCACACCCTGGCTTGTTCTGGGGTCGATTCTTTAACGTTGACCCACCTGCGATATGCTAGTTAAGAACCAACCTGCGGGCGTGGCAATAAAGCTTGGTGTTTTTGTGGGTGAGGTCATGGGTTTGAACCCGACCTCCCCACATAAAATTTTATTTGACCTTTGAGAGGGCACATGGCGGCCTCTGGGTTTTCCACGTGTCACCCTCTCATTGGTCCACCTATATAGCCTTCAACCAATAGCATCCTGCCAACTCATGCCTGTACGAACGTGCCACATGACACTCAACCATTTGCTGATGAGATTACGGTGCCACCTCAGCTGCACAGTTAGTGCCAAATCAGTAGCCTAGTTAGCAATACGAACTGTTGACTGGGTTATCCCCATTTTTTTTCCAAAAATTTACCTATTTTCCAAAGTGAACAGAACACGTTTATGAAGCCATATGGTGTTTGTTTCGCATGAAACAAGTTGCGCCGGATTTAAGATGACGAGCACTATGTGGTCGTTCAGGTTGCACCCATTATGATAACTTTGATTTTTTAGCATAATTTTGAGCACCTGATCACTCCTCCCCACTGGAAGCCTTTTGGACCCCAAAATATCACTTTCAATTGTCCATTAGATGAGGGTACTGTTCCCTCACCTTTCCAACCTCTATCCATTTGGCTTTTAAAGGTTTTTTACCCTTGAGCTCCAGTCGAAGATAATCAACACTTCCCCTTTTTGATATCCATGTTCTTCTGTCAAGTATAGTGTCTTGCTGAAGCTCCTCAAGGAATTATGGAGAAAAGTATTCAATAGATGGAATTTGAATATTCTCTCCTTGATCTTCAACCAAAGGAGGCTCATACAACCTTAAATTCTAAACATTAACAATAGCATAAATTTTCATATATGAAGGCAAATCCAACCTAAAGGAATTGTTACCAATGTTTTCTAAAATTATGAATGGACCATATCTAATTGGTTTTAGCTTTTTTACCTTCTCCTTGGAGCCTCCCTTTGTTAATGTGAAGCCAAACTTCATCGCCAACTTGGTTTTGGCATTATGATACAGGTATGATACAGGTATTGTACTTGATGGCAACTCACTCAGATGACAAATCATAGTGCAGCAGATCAATAGCAAAGAATTAATGATCAGAAAGTGGTATACGCTAGTTCACCTTGACAAAGGTGTGTATACACGTGGGTTAGCAGAATAAAAGGCACGTATGTGGAAAACTAATTTTTGGTCCATGGTATTTTGGTATTAGTCCATGGTATTTGGTCCGAGGTATTGACCCCAGGTACTGGGTCCAAGGTATTGGTCCTACGTGGTTTTGGACCATGGTATTGAGAGAGGCCTAAACCTATATAAGGAGGAGAAGATCATTAGGCCAAGCGACAAGTGTGCAAGTGATGAATATCTGATGAAGTGTGAGATCTAGTATTCAGGTAATGGGTTTGTGATGCTTTGCTTGATCTGAACCAAGGATGCACCCATTGGATGATGATGAACGATGGATCGGGATCTTAAGGCTTGGAATGTTTTATCATTATGTGGTTTGATCATGGATAGACTAGATCTGAATTATTGACACATGTTTATTCTGTAAATGTTATGATATGGGTATGATCGATGTCTGGAATAGCTGCAAAGTTATAAGTTAGAATTCACATATATGTACGTAGGTTCACTTTGGTAAAAGCGCGTATACACGTAGGTTAAGTTCATAAGAGTAGCGTATACATAATGAAATATGATATCTGAATTTGCAGATGGTTCTGATGGTCGTTGCAGAGTTCTGGGTTTTGTTCTATGTTTTGGTGACTATGTTTGATGACAGAGTTTCTGTGATTCAGTTGTTGGGTGATTCAGAGACTGATGATGTAGATGTGGTTGATGGTTGTATTGCAGTGGTGATTGATTTTGTGCCTTGATGATTTTGATGGATCCAGTATGAAAATTTATGAAACGTGGTCCCTGGAGGAAGAGAAGAAGATCGTAGCCTTCTATAGGCCGGCGCCTACGTACTAGTAAACATATCGACCAATACAAGAGCCAGGGGGTTGGAGCTCCCTTCCAATAGCAGCTGGAAAACAAGAGAGGGTGGTAGCCTTCTGTAGGTTGGCGTCTACGTACTAGTAAATATATCGGCTAGTACAAGAGCCAAGGGGTCAGAGCTCCCTTCCAGTGGTAGCTAGAGAACGAGAGAAGGTTGTAGCCTTTTGCAGGTGGATGCCTGCGTACTAGTATGAGTTTGCACCAATACAAGATTGTAAACAGGTTTTTCTTATATTAAAGAAAGACAGTAGCAGGTGGTTTTTGTCCCACATTGGGTTTCCACCTTATATCATGGTGTTCATGTGTGTTTCTTATGTGTGATGATCTGTTCTGTTTTACTACACCTGTTTACTATTTATATGGTTAATGAAGTTCTAATGCACTGATTAAAGATCAACATATAATGGATTAACTGACTCATAAGTTTACTGGATATATGCTAGTTGCATTAAACACAGTTGCGTGTAAACGCGGGTTCCCTTAACTTAAGTAGCGTATATGAATCTGATTATGGAAATGAAAAAGTTAGTGATTTGCTAATACTGATTCACCCCTCCCTCTTAGTATTATTTCAAACAATTGGTTTCAGAGCAGGTCCTTTGGTAGAAGCTTGATCGCTTGAAGGAGATCCGTAGAACAATGGGAAAGAAAGTGCGTCAGAAGAAGAAGACAGCTCAAAAGAACAGTGACAGCTTGCCGTCAAGTGGAAGTAAGTATTCATATTCTGAATCACCTCAGATTGAAGATGAACAAGCAAATGTAGCATCAGATCAACAAGATCTATTTAACAAAAGAGAGAGTGCCCTGCAAGAAGAAGTATCCAGATTAAAAGCTCAGCTGGAGTGTGCCTTCAAAGTACATCAAATGCTGCAAGATGAAGTGATATCATTGAAAAATAAGCAGAATGAAGAACTACCTCAAGCAGATAAAGAACAAGAAAATGAGATTCTCAAATTAAGGCAACAAGTGGAAGAAGGAAGAAAGGCTACAGAAATCCTGAAGAAACAACATCTGGAAAAGGAAGAGAAACATCAGATTGAGGTAAATATCTTAAAAGGTAAATTAGAAGAAAAGGATAAATTGTTACGATTTCAAGACAGTACTAAGATTTTGGATGATATTCTTAGTAGTCAAAGATCCCCTGCTATCAAAACTGGTCTTGGTTTTCATGAATCTATTGAAGGCGAATCTAGCTCTCAGGGTGAGGCAAGGAACTCTAATGCAAAACCTAAAATGCTCAACAAGGAGATAAGAGGTCAACCACATCAACAACCAAGGAAATAAATCCGTCAAAGAAAATCTTTTACTCCAAACTATGGAAGAGATAGTTGATTATTTTCTCAGATGAATAATGTTGAGTGTTATGTATTCCATAACTTTGGACATGTTGCAGCAAGATGCAGAAGTAGAATGGTTCAAGGCCATCACATAGAAAGATCGTCAATTTCCAGGTACTTTAAGGGATATTGTTTTTCTTGCAATATGTTTGGTCACAAAGCGATTGATTGCCACAGAAGGAATATGAAACATGTAAGATGTTCTACATGTAACAAGTTTGGACATATAGCAAAGGAATGTAGGAACAAAGTAAAATCACCATACCAAAAGGAGAAATCATCATCACAGTCGAAGATATGGAAGAAGAAGGAAGTACAGTTAGAAAGAGGTGGCTTAGCAGAGTATACAGACATGATAGACTCAGAGGGAGTTGAAAGTGTGAAACTTCAGTGCTCTAAATCTCATATGCAGGTTTCATGAAGACAAGTCGTGTATATACGTGAGTTCGAAGCTACACAATTGTGTATATGTTGGGTTGAGGAAAAGCAATGGAACAGATTCAAGAAAAAAGGGCTGACATGGTTCAGTCAATTATTTGCTCTGTTTGATGTTGGTTACAATCTGCTGATGATGTGTGGAAATGTGTTGGTATTCATAAGATGTTATTTTGATCCTAACTTGATGTATATCTGATTGATGATGATGCCTTGATACTTCTTGCTGATATATGCATGATCATATCTGACAGTGAACAGATGCAATAGGTTCGGGGGGAGCATATGCTTCAATAATGCATTGTTGGCATTATGGTTAGAAGTCTTTGGTGATGATGCTTATGTGGCTAAATGATACATCTTGCTACTTATTGTTGGTTGGCCAAGAGAATGGTATTGCAGGTTATAGGTCTCGATGCTGGTGCGGATCATATAATGTGTATGATAGTTGTTGATGACTATCATGGTCTTGTTTAGATTTTTGGTCTTTGTTATAAAAGTCATGTATATCATTTGAATGAAAAGACCTAATTTTTAAACCCACTTTGCATGGGAAGGATGATGTAATAATGTCTAATTCAGTCATGTATAAACACTTGGTATATCCCCACTTGGTTGGTTGGATGAGTCAAAATGATGTATCCCCACTTGGTTGGGAGATTGATGTATGTATGAGTCATTGGTGATAGGAAGGTCATACTCACTTAGTTGAGTTGTAAAGTCGTGTTACTCTTTTGAAAAATATTTTTGCAGACTCTACATGTGCTCAGGGGGAGCATGAAAGGATTGGTACATCTTAGTATGCACAAAAGGGGGAGCTCAATCAGAGACTTCAGCATGAACTCAAGGGGAGTATGGAAAACAGAATGTATATCAAGGAAGAGAACATCTTGGTTCACCCTTTGCCCTTGATGTCAAAGGGGGAGAGTGACTTGGTGTGGTTGTTGCCATCAAGTCCAAAGGGGGAGATTGTTGGCATTATGATACAGGTATGATATAGTTGTTGTACTTGATGGAAACTCACTCAGATGACAGATCATAGTGCAGCAGATCAATAGCAAAGAATTAATGATCAGAAAGAGGTATACACTGGCTCACCTTAACAAAGGTGTGTATACACGTGGGTTAGTAGAACAAAAGGCGCGTATGTCATACACATGAAGTTTCACAGAAGGGAAAGCGCGTACATGTTGGAAAACTAAATTTTGGTCTGTGGTATTTTGTCCATAGTATTTTGGTATTGGTCCATGGTATTTGGTCTGAGGTATTGACCCCAGGTATTGGGTCCAAGGTATTGGTCATACGTGGTTTTGGACCATGGTATTGAGAGAGGCCTAAACCTATATCAGGAGGAGAAGATAATTAGGCCAAGCGGCAAGTGTGCAAGTGATGAATATCTGATGACGTGTGAGATCTAGTATGTAGGTAATGGGTTTGTGATGCTTTGCTTGATCTAAACCAAGGATGCACCCATGTGGATGATGATGAACGATGGATCAGGATCTTATGGCTTGGAATGTTTTATCATTATGTGTTTTGATCATGGATAGACTAGATCTGAATTATTGACGCATGTTTATTCTATAAATGTTATGATCTGGGTATGATTGATGCCTGGAATAGCTACAAAGTTATAAGTTGGAATTTGCCGATTTGTACGTGGGTTAACTTTGGTAAAAGTGTGTATACACTCAGGTTGAGTTCATTAGAGTAGCGTATACATAATGAAATATGGTATCTGAATTTGCAGATGGTTGTGATGGTTGTTGCAGAGTTCTGGGTTTTGTTCTATGTTTTGGTGACTGTGTTTGATGACAGGGTTTCTGTGATTCAGAGATTTATGATGTAGATGTGGTTGATGGTTGTATTGCAGTGGAGATTGATTTTGTGCCTTGATGATATTGATGGATCTAGTATGAAAATTTGTGAAACGTGGTCCCTGGAGGAAGAGAAGAAGATCGTAGCCTTCTGTAGGTCGACACCTACATACTAGTAAACATACATCCAGTACAAGAGCCAGGGGGTTGGAGCTCCCTTCCCGTAGCAGCTGGAAAACGAGAGAGGGTGGTAGCCTTCTATAGGCCAGCACCTACGTTCTAGTAAATATATCTGCTAGTACAAGAGCCAAGGGGTTGAAGCTCCCTTCCAGTAGTAGCTGGAGAACGAGAGAAGGTTGTAGCCTTCTGCAGGTGGGTGCCTACGTACTGGTATGAGTCTGTGCCAGTACAGGATTGTAAACAGGTTTTTCTTATATTAAAGGAAGACAACATCAGGTGGTTTCTGTCTCGCATTGGGTTCCACATTATATCGTGATGTTCATGTGTGTTTCTTATGTGCGATGATCTGTTTTGTTTTACTACACTTGTTTAATGTTTATATGGTTAATGAAGTTCTGATGCATTGATTAAAGATCAACATATAATGGATTAACTGACTCATAAGTTTACTAGATATATGGTAGTTGCATTAAACACAGTTGCATGTACACGCTGATTCCCTTAACTGAAGTAGCGTATATGAATCTGATTATGGAAATAAAAATGCTAGTGATTTTCTAATACTAATTCACCTCCCCCTCTTAGTATTATTTCCAACAATTGGTTTCAAAGCAGGTCCTTTGGTAGAAGCTTGACTGCTTGAAGGATATTCGTAGAACAATGGGAAAGAAAGCACGTCAGAAGAAGAAGACAGCTCAAAAGAACAGCGACAGCCTGCCATCAAGTGGAAGTAAGTATTCAGATTCTGAATCACCTCATATTGTAGATGAACAAGCAAATGTAGCATCAGATCAACAAGATCTATTTAACAAAAGAGGGAGTGCCCTGCAAGAAGAAGTATCCAGATTAAAAGCTAAGCTAGAGTGTGCCTTCAAAGTACATAAAATGCTGCAAGACGAAGTGATATCATTGAAAAATAAGCAGAATGAAGAACTACCTCAAGCAGATAAAGAACAAGAAAATGAGATTCTCAAATTAAGGCAACAAGTGGAAGAAGGAAGATTTGCTGCAGAAATCCTGAAGAAACAACATCTGGAAAAGGAAAAGCAACATTAGATTGAGGTAAATATCTTAAAAGGTAAATGAGAAGAAAAGGATAAACTGTTACGATTTCAAGACAATACTAAGATTTTGGATGATATTCTTAGTAGTCAAGGGTCCCCTACTATCAAAAATGGTCTTGGTTTTCATGATACTGTTGAAGGCGAATCTAGCTCTCATGGTGAGGCAAGGAACTCTAATGCAAAACCTGAAATTCTCAACAAGGAGATAAGAGGTCAACCACATAAACAACCAAGGAAATAAATCCGTCAAAGAAAATCTTTTACTCCAAAATATGGAAGTGATAGTCGGTTATGTTCTCAGATGAATAATGTTGAGTGTTATGTATGTCATAACTTTGGACATGTTGCAGCAAGATGCAGAAGTAGAATGGTTCAAGGCCGTCACATAGAAATATCGTCAGTTTCCAGGTACTTTAAGGGATATTGTTTTTCTTGCAATATGTTTGGTCACAAAGCCATTGACTGCTACAGAAGGAATATGAAACATGTAAGATGTTATGCATGTCACAAGTTTGGACATATAGCAAAGGCATGCAGGAACAAAGTACAAGCACCATACCAAAAGGAGAAAACATCATCACAGTCGAAGATATGGAAGAAGAAGGAAGTAAAGTCAGAAAGATGTGGCTTAGGAGAGTATAAAGACATGACAGACTCAGAGGAAGCTGAAAGTGTGAAACTTCAGTGCTCTAGATCTCATACGCAGGTTTCATGAAGACAAGTCGCGTATATACGCGAGTTCGAAGCTACACAGTCACGTATATGTTGGGTTGAGGAAAAGCAGTGGAACAAACTCAAGAAAAAGGGGTTGACATGGTTCAATCAATTATTTGCTCTGTTTGATGTTGGTTACAATCTGTTGATGATGTGTGGAAATGTGTTGGTATTCATAAGATGTTATTTTGATCCTAACTTGATGTATATCTAATTGATGATGATGCCTTGAAACTTCTTGCTGATATATGCATGATCAGATCTGACAGTGAACAAATGGAACAGGTTCAGGGGGAGCATATGCTTCGAACAGTGCATTACTGGCATTATGGTTAGAAGTCTTTGGTGATGATGCTTATGTGGCTAAATGATACATCTTGCTACTTATTGTTGGTTGGCCAAGAGAATGGTATTTTAGGTTACAGGTCTGGATGTTGGTGCAGATCATATATGGTGTGTGATAGTTGTTGATGACTATCATGGTCTTGTTTAGATTCTTGGTCTTTGTTATAAAAGTCATGTATATCATTTGAATGAAAAGACCTAATTTGTAACCCCACTTTGCATGGGAAGGATGATGTAATAATGTCTAATTCAGTCATGTATAAACACTTGGTATATCCCCACTTGGTTGGGTGGATGAGTCAAAATGGTGTATCCCCACTTGGTTGGGATATTGATGTATGTATGATTCATTGGTGATAGGAAGGTCATACTCACTTAGTTGAGTTGTAAAGTCATGTTATTCTTTTGAAAAATATTTTTGCAGACTCTGCATGTGCTCAGGGGGAGCATGGACGGATTGGTACATCTTGGAATGCATAAAAGGGGGAGCTCAATCAGAGACTTCAGCATGAACTCACGAGGAGTATGAACAACAGAATGTATATCAAGGAAGAGAACATCTTGGTCCGCCCTTTGCCCTTGATGTCAAAGGGGGAGAGTGACTTGGTGTGGTTGTTGCCATCAAGTCCAAAGGGGGAGATTGTTGGCATTATGATACAAGTATTGTACTTGATGGCAACTCACTCAAATGACAGATCATAGTGTAGGAGATCAATAGCAAAGAATTAATGATTAGAAAGAGGTAAACAC
The DNA here is from genome assembly GCA_031772625.1 of Pinus tabuliformis. NCBI lineage: Eukaryota > Viridiplantae > Streptophyta > Pinopsida > Pinales > Pinaceae > Pinus > Pinus tabuliformis. The sequence continues at coordinate 892,284,011 of CM062806.1, read as the reverse complement.
TGGTTCACCTTAACAAAGGTGCGTATACATGCGGGTTAGCAGAACAAAAGGTGCGTATGTCATACACACGCAGTTTCACAAAAGGGAAAGCGTGTACATGTTGGAAAACTAATTTTTGGTCTGTGGTATTTGATCCATGGTATTTGGTCTAAGGTATTGACCCCAGGTATTGGGTCCAAGGTATTGGTCCTACGTGGTTTTGGACCATGGTATTGAGAGAGGCCTAAACCTATATAAGGAGGAGAAGATCATTAGGCCAAGCAACAAGTGTGCAAGTGATGAATATCTGATGAAGTGTGAGATCTAGTATGCAGGTAATGGGTTTGTGATGCTTTGCTTGATCTGAACCAAGGATGCACCCATGTGGATGATGATGAACGATGGATCGGGATCTTAAGGCTTGGAATGTTTTATCATTATGTGGTTTGATCATGGATAGACTAGATCTGAATTATTGACGCATGTTTATTCTGTAAATGTTATGATCTGGGTATGATTGATGTCTGGAATAACTGCAAAGTTATAAGTTAGAATTTGCGGATATGTACATAGGTTTGCTTTGGTAAAAGCACATATACACGCAGGTTGAGTTCATCAGAGTAGCGTATACGTAATGAAATATGATATCTAAATTTGCAGATGGTTCTGATGGTTGTTGCAGAGTTCTGGGTTTTGTTCTATGTTCTGGTGACTGTGTTTGATGACAAGGTTTCTTTGATTTAGTTGTTGGGTGATTCAGAGATTGATGATGTAGATGTGGTTGATGGTTGTATTGCAGTGGTGATTGATTTTGTGCCTTGATGATTTTGATGGATGTAGTATGAAAATTTATGAAACGTGGTCCTTGGAGGAAGAGAAGAATATCATAGCCTTTTGTAGGTCGACGCCTACGTACTAGTAAACATATCGGCTAGTACAAGAGCCAGGGGGTTGGAGCTCCCTTCCATTAGCAACTGGAAAACAAGAGAGGGTGGTAACCTTTTGTAGGCCAGCGCCTACGTACTAGTAAATATATCGGCTAGTATAAGAGCCAAGGGGTCAGAGCTCCCTTCCAGTAGTAGCTGGAGAATGAGAGAAGGTTGTAGCCTTCTGCAGGTGAGTGCCTGCGTACTGGTATGAGTTTGTGCCATTGCAAGATTGTAAACAGTTTTTTCTTATATTAAAGGAAGATGACAACATATGGTTTTTATCCTGCATTGGGTTTCCACCTTATATCATGGTGTTCATGTGTGTTTCTCGTGTGTGATGATCTATTATGTTTTACTGCACCTATTTATTTTTTATATGGTTAATGAAGTTCTGATGCACTGATTAAAGATCAACATATAATGGATTAACTGACTCATAAGTTTAATATATATATACGCTAGTTGCATTAAACACAGTTTTGTGTACACGTGGGTTCCCTTAACTGAAGTAGCGTATATGAATCTGATTATGGAAATGAAAAAGTTTGTGGTTTGCTAATACTAATTCACCCCCCCCCCCCTCTCAGTATTATTTCGAACACTTGGAACTTGTGATCTTGATGATGCTTGTCATGCCTTGCTTTGTACTTGCCTTGGCTTTCTCAAGCTTTTCTTGAGCCTTTTGGTGTACTAATTGGATTTGTCCAATGAACTTTCTTTCTTTGTCTATGTCACTATGACCTTCAATAGAAACATCTTTTCCAAAAATAAAATCCAAAGGAGATTTAGGCAATTATCCCAATCATGCCTAAAATGGCAAAGTTTGAGTTGAAGATTGCTTGGCTCAGTTGTGAGCATGTTGAGAATAGTGCAAATGTTCATCCCACAACTTAGGATGCTTGCTGCAATACCAAAGAAGAAGATGTATCATTGTTCTATTCGCCACTTCTGTTTGACCATCTGTTTGTGGATGAAAATATGTACTCTTTTTCAATTTGGTGTCTATGAATCCCCACAAGCTTGACCAAAAATTCCCAACAAAGCGAGAATATTGATCACTAACAATGGATGTGGGCAATAAAAAAGGCACCCAAACATTCTAAAAGAATAACTCAGCAGTTTTTTGAGTTGTAACTTGCTTTTTACATGGCATCAAAATACACATTTTGTTGAACCTATCCAGGACTACATACAAATAATCATGACCTATTTTTGACAATGGAATACCTCCTACAAAATCCATAGAAACACTCTCCCACGGCCGTGAAGGAACCAGAAGTGGTGTGTACAATCCTAACTTCCTATTGCTAGACTTATTGATTGCACATAAAGAACGCCCTTTAATAAAATGAGACACACTTTTAATCATATGTGGCCAATAACAATACCTTTGTAGATGTGCCACAGTCTTACTTACACCGAAATGTCGATTAATAAGAGAAGTATGTGCCTCTCTTATGATGTTAACTCTTTCTCCCTGTGGAATAAAAAGCTTTCCAAGATGGTACAACAAGTTATCATGCAAATGATAATCCAATTCCTCTACTTGGTTACCTTGACTCAAGCTTGCATAAACATTTTGAAAGTCATTATCTAATGCATATTTCTCAATATAAATTTCATGTAAAACTGAATTATGCTTGAGTGAAGTAGTTGCAGTAACAACAGGCCTAGAAATCACATCAACAACTTTATTGTAGATACCTTTCTTTTACCCAATTACCAAGTGGAATTGTTGAAGAAAACCCATCCATTGGAAGTTCCTTGATTGCTGCAACTTCAATGGACTGTTTCCTTACCCACTAAGTAGTGTTTCCATTTTTTCACACTTTACACCAATGCATACAATTCCTTGTCATATGTAGGATAGTTAATCATTGCACCATTAAAAGTTCCCAAATGAAAACAGATAGGCTTACCATGTTTCATGAGGATTGCACCGATGGCATAGTCACTAGCATCAATATGAATCTCAAATGGTTGTCTCAAGTCTAGAAGTGAAAGTACTGGAGATGTACTAATATTTTCCTTCAATTCATAAAAGGCCTTCTTTTGTTTGCCTCCCCACTAAACAATCTTTTTCACACTTGTCAATGCATGCAAAGGAGCGAATATAAGAGAAAATTTAGCAATGAATTTCCTCAATATTGGGCTACTCCCAAAAAACTTCTTACCTCAGTAACTGTCTTGGGCCTTGGCCAATTAACAATGAAATAAACCTTGGAGGGATCTACTTTCAACTCACATCCTCCAACAATATGACCCAAGTAAACTAAAGAAGTTTTTCCAAACTCACACTTTGACATCTTAAGATACAACCTTTCTCTTTTCAAGACATCAAGTACTTTTATTACATGGATGAAATGTTCATCACGAGATTTATTGAAAATTAAGATGTCATCTAAGTAGACTATGACAAGCTCATCAAGAAATGGCCTCAACACATCATTCATCACACACATGAATGTAGTGGGAGCATCACATAAACCAAATGACATAACTAGCCATTCAAACAAACCTTGTATTGTTTTCAATGTTGTCTTCCAATGTCTCCTTCAGCTATTCTAATTTGATGGTAGCCACTTCTTAAGTCAAGCTTAGTAAAATAATTTTCATCTTTCAATTAATCAAGTAAATCATCTATTCTAGGTGGTGGGTAATGATTCTTTACCATAATTTTGTTCAATGCACGAAAGTCCAAACACATGCGCCATGTTCCATCCTTCTTTGGCACCAAGACAATAGATGAACCACATGGTGAGAAATATGGTTAGATGATCCCTTTATTCAACAACTCTTGAATCTTCTTAATTTTTGCGCTTTCCATCACTAACATCCTGTACATGCCAATGTTAGGAATAGCACAATCTCGCTACAACTTTAGTTTCATCACCCGGATCAGATCCCAAACCCTATTGAGTGGTTGTAGTTGTCTTTTGTTTTCCCTTGTTGTTTCTCTTTAGTCTCATTTCAAGATGAAGCTTCCAACAATGAGCTTCATTGTGACCCTCTCTGGAACAATGTTTCATGTAACTTTCTCTCCTTCTTTTTTGATAGACACATTTTTCTTTGCCTTCCCTTTAAAAGCCTTTTCCTTTCCTTTACTCTTAAATGGATTTTTAATACCTTCTTCTAGGGTGTTTTTCCCTCTTGCCTCAAGATGAGTGGAATGCACACACACATCATCTAGATTATTGGGATTAAACATTAAGATAGTATGCCTAATGTAACTATGTAAACGTCCTATGTACTTCAACAATGTGTCATGTGATTGCAAATCTACACCTAACATCAAAGACATTTTTTTGAATTCTTGGGTGTAATATTGCACATTTTGACCTTTAAGCTATCTAAAGTTCAACCAATTCATGATGGATTTCTGCATATAAGCTAGAGGGTGGAATTGTCTTTTGATTGTAGCAATGAAATCATTCCAAGAAATTGAGATCTTACCATGTTTTTTAATCTCCTCTTGGGTATTTGATTCCCACCACACTAGTGTTGCACCCTCCATTCTCAAGGAAGCTAACTGAATCTTTAGTCATCCTATTAAAGGTTTTGAATCCTGCAATAGACCTCCAACTGAAAAATCCAATTATCGAGCTTCTCTGCATTCACTTCACCATTATACATGGGCAGCTCAAATTTAACATCAAGTTTTAAAAAAGGTGATTTACCAGTTCCTTTTGAAGTATGATGATGAGTATGAGTTAGGGTTGTGTTAGTGGAAGAGGGTGAAGATGATTGTGAAGAAGAAGATGAAGAAGATGGTGGAGAGGGTGGAGGTTTGTCTCCATTTCCATTACTTCCTTTTCCATCACCTCCTCCTGAAGAGCCTTCTCCTTTGGGAGGTTTGGAACTTTCCCCTTGCAACCTAGTATTCCTCTCTTCATAGAGGACTTTTACCATCTCTGTCATATCAAAGCAAGCCTTTCTGAAGATCTTCTCATCTTCTATCATGTTTGTGGGTTCTCCTTCATGAGACATGATCTATGGAGTCTCAACTGCAACTCGAGGCTAAAATGGTGTTGGAGATAGTGGCAACCTTTCTCTCCTTCCCCTTGACCCAACTTCAGGGCTTCCAACTAGCTTCCCTTCTCCTATTTTGAGTTTTAACCTTGTAAGCATGACATAAACTTGAAAACAATTAAATCCTTCTTTCACAAAGAAAACCTAGTGCCTCTAATACCAAAATGATCTGATTTAGAATATTATATTGTTGTGCTAAGATCCTCCTCAGATTAGAAACAAAATTCTTTCATTATGCTTAAGGATTCATGAATTTTTGCAAGTGAAAAATGAGTTTTTATGTTAATTTCATGAGCAATTAAACATAAATAAGAGACTAAAAATCAGCATAAACATGTACAGAACATCATCAAAAACACATTACAACAAGAACATGATAAAGGAGTTCACCCCTCCTAGGCTATGTCTTCTTGGTCCAACTTCCAGTGGCTTGGGCCTCTCTATTATGCTCAAAAGTGTAAAAAGATGTGTTTACAATGCTCAAATGCTTCTAAAACCTACTCCAATGAGTCCCAAATGCCAAAAATGGGTTACCTAGCCTCTTTTTGCATCCAATTTGGTGGAAAACTAAAGAAGTTATGACCTCTCCTAGTTTTCTTAATATTCGCTCCACAAATTGCACCATTTTCCGTTATGATCCTACAATTTCACTCTAAAAAGCGCTAACTGGGTGAAAATTTCACCATGCAACGGCCATAAGCTATCTGCATTGACAACTCCATCACAAATCACAATCAACAAGAACTGGAGGGTCTTATGGTTTGTGGACGCAGTGTGGGAAACATGTAATTACGATAAACAATGGACCCAACGGACTATCAACCGCAGTATAATTTTATCGCATCCATAATATATCGCAATCAATGGAGCTAGGGTAATACATATAACAGGACTTGCACTGTGTGATATGCAATTTCGATATCGAAATCGCAACTTGATCCTGTCAGGGCCGATTTTGTAGTACTTCCCTTCTATGATGTGCGATTGTGATTATCGCATCGCACCCTGGCTTGTTCTGGGGTTGATTCTTTAACATTGACTCGCCTGTGATATGCTAGTTAAGAACCAACCTGCAAGCATGGTGGTAAAGCTTGGTGTTGTTGTGGGTGAGGTTGCGGGTTTGACCCTGGCCTCCCCACATAAAATTTTATTCAACCTTTAAGAGGGCATGTGGCGGCCTTTGTGTTGGCCACATGTCACCCTCTCATTGGTCCACCTGTATAGCCTTCAACCAATAGCATCCTGCCAACTCATGCCTGTATGAACGTGCCACATGGCACTCAACCATTTTTTGATGAGTTTACGATGCTAAATCAACTGCACAGTAAGTCCCAACTGGACAGCCTAGTCAGCAGTACGGACTGCTAACTGGGCTATCCCCCCTTTTTTCCCAAAAATTTACCTGTTTACCAAAGTGAACAGAACATGTTTCTGAAGCCATACAGTGTCTGTTTTATGCGAAATGAGTTGCGTTGGATTCAGGATGATGAGCACTAAGTCGTCATTTAGGTTCCATACCATTCTGACAACTTTTGTTTTTGAGCATAATTTTGAGCACCTGATCACTCACACACAAACATTTCATATCACATATCTTGCAAATGTTGACAATCGAATTATGGCAATCCTTAAGTCAATAGTAAGACATGAATCTGCCCCAATTTCTAATGGCACTATATGCTGTGAAAAATATCTCTCAAAGGTCATTAGTAATTTTTCCCACACAACATAATATCAAAATATATTTTGTACTTAATCAATGTTACCAATAAAAGTTAAATAATAATAATACCTTCATGAAATTATAAAAATCATGTGTTTTAAATCTTGTCAGATGTGCCTGAACTATATTTTTTTTTTTTTAAGATGACCCATATCTAGTAGTTGTTCTCATTGAAAGGATGACATTTTTTAGTTGGTCTAGCTCTTTTTTTTTTAAAATCCATGAAACTTCGAATATGTTTCATTTTCTGTGTTTGGCCACAAATTTCTTCTATCAAATTTGGTACGCTAAAGAGAAATATCTCTCCTTGAAGACAAGATGTCCTTCTCTTTTCCTAATATATGTCGAAATATAGAATTTGGGACATTTTAAAGATGTGTATAGGATCTAATAGGTGAGATATTAATAGATCCTTCTAGTAAGGGAGTTCATAAAATATGGATTTCCTTTTCATTCCTTCTGGCATATTAACTACAACTTGTTCTGGATCTTCAATTGAATCACCCTGATAAAAAAAACCCCCCCAAGCTTTTGATTCAACATCTTCATACTTCTTAAGCCAATCACCTCAACCCATAATCATGGGAGGGCCTCTATTTTCTATGTTTCCATCAAATTGATTCTTTTGGCGATCTCTAAACTTATGATATGGTGGTAGAAAATCCCTATTCTTTTCATAAATAAATTTACCTAGGTCTTTATTATAATTCCCTTGAAATTGTTCTGCACATCTCAGACATGAAAATCTCCTCTTTGTTTGAATCCCTACAATTCAATAAGTAATTTTAATATCATCAAAATAATTGTATAAACGTAAGTATGAAATTTTGTATGAAAACAAATTATGAGTGTAAATACGTAAATATTTTATCTTACCAGAACAAACACCAAGAGCTGGGAAATCATGAATAATATGACATAGCACACCATACAAACTGAAGGACCTATTTGATGGAGGATGTTATATTTCATACATTCTTATGCCTTTCCATAGCAGTTGCATCTCATCAGTAAAAGGCAAAAGATAAATATCCATTTTTTTTACTTTATATTTTCTTGGAACGATGAGAGTCGGCATAAGGTTCTCATTTATAACACACATCCAAGGGGGAATATTGTATATTATCAATCCAACTGGACAAATACTATAATTGAGCTCAAGAAAGAGATTGGGCACACTACATCAATCCTAAGACCAAACCTAATACTATGGGTTTCATCTTTGAATTTTCTTAGACATTTTTCATCTATGTGTTTCATTGATTTAGATTCCACCAAAATTCACAAGAATCCATATTTACTCCCATTCTTTGCATGCTAGTCGATCAATTATGAAAGTGACTTGCAACAAAACATTCGCTGAATTCTAGGTATAATGTGATGTAAAACCTTCTTTGGAACTGTAGGATCTTGTACATCTATACAATATCTCCTCCTTGCATACATACAAACATTCTATATTGTCTTGATATTCATCTTTGTATCAAAAGAAATCATTTTTACATGAATGAAATTGCTTATATTCAATACCAAAATCAACCAACACTAAAGCGCTTCTTTGCAAGTTGATGGCAACATATTCTCTTCAAGGAATATTTTAGCTTTTAGAGCCTTGTAAGATTACCTGATATTAAATCAATTGAATGTTTGACTTATGATGAACATGTTTGATATGTCAATCTATACTAGGATTGTTTATATACAATATATGGTTTTCAAATCCCCTTAAAGAAATATAAACAATGTTGATGAATGTTTAAGAATTATGCACACCAATTGACAATGCAAAGTAACAAATATATTTCAACTCACTTCAGTAGAGTAGTGAATCATTTGTATGACCAACCAAATAGTGACTTGATTTATAATAATATTAATGTGCATGCAAGTTTTGAGGTTCTACTTGCACCTAATCAGAACATAGGTGTCTTAGCTGCTTGCTTAATTGAGTCTTTTAGGTTGTTATCATCAAGATTACATTGGTGGTAATTACCCCCTCCTATCATTGTTACTTTCAATCATATGATCATTATCTTCATCATTATTTCCACCCCAAAAACTGGTCAGCATTTCATTCAATCCTTCTTCCTGCATTGCAATTTCACTATCATCATCATCATTAAGGCTATGTGGCATGTCATCCATGTATGCTAATCTCATAAGTTCTTCAAATATATCAGTTGGCAGTGTTCTCTTCAATCTTGCTCTTTTTACCATATATGGTTTAAAGGATGGTTTGGATCATCTTGTACAAATCTTAATAACCTAGTTCGACCTTAGGTATTAGTAGGTGTATCATCAATATCTTGTAGCTATCAACAAACACAAGAATTATTTAATGTTAGGAAACAATTGGATAAATCATAAATATATCAATTTCAAACAAATATAATGAAATATCTATATATATATATATATATATATATATATATATATATATATATATATATATATATATATATATATATATATATATATATATATATATATATATATATATATATATATATATATATATATATATATATATATCAATTGAATAATGGAACATTATTTATAAACAACCTTTTTTATACAATAATTTAAAATAAAACACAATTTTGACAACATAGTTTATAAAATGTCAATCCACACTCATTGGTTGTTCTTTGGTTTTCTGCCCTTAAGAACATCCTTAGGGAGACCTTGTTCTTCCCTTTTCTTTTGCACAAGAGTTCGTTTTAAGAAGGGGTAATTAATCAATAACTCATCCCCAATGCTACGGTCCATAATAGCCTCAACCATTATCAATATATCGACCTCTCTTTCCATATCTCCATCTTTATGATTTATAACCTCAACAAATTGACAATTTGGTCTTACAGTAGAGTCTAATTATAAATCTTGCAATATTTTTGTAGAGTGTATGCATGTCCATCTATACATAAAATGACCTCTATTCATTTATTTTCCACTTTCCAATTGGAGACAATGTGTATACATATTCGAATATAGACCATATGCTAACATGCTATGCTTATATTTTGCTAGCCTTCTTCATTCACCACTATAATATGATGGACCATAATATGGCATTAATCTCCTAGAGGCTTTTTGTGGATTGTTTCTATGTTTATATCCCACATGGAAATTTTGGACAATAAAGAGGCCTAGATTTTTTCTATGAATATTAGAGGATCATATCATGTAGTAGTATCCCGAAAATTGAAACACCTCATACACTCTTGGTAGTTGTTGATCAATGGGCCAAGTGAAATATAGTCAACAATCAAATGTATCTTTGTAAATTGATCTCAAACTCAAGGGAAATTCATCATCTCCATCACATTCATTCTTATAGGCAATGTAGTCCACCTTCCCCTTTTGTTTAAGAAAATTATGCATCTTTAAATTGCTAATTGTTATGTTACTTGTTTTCATCAACTCCTCATCTTTCGAGCTGATATATGTGCACATAGTTTTTTCAATGTATCATCAAATAAATGTTCATCGACCTCTAGGCTGGAAGTCAATGTTCTAGGAAACTTTAAACCAAGAACTTTATCCTGCAAGTAGTCATTAAGAGAAAAAATTATTTAACTAATATAAAATAATGTTTAAAAGAAGAATACACATTATTTATATTAAATTGGGAAATTCCTTACCACAATTCCTATTGGATTCACAATTATAGGAGGCATACTAGCCACTAGAAGCTCATAATCTATATAATGTCTTTGCACAATCGCTCGTTTGATTTTTTTCTTTCCATGACATACAAAACATCCACAAACAATAATTTTCTCAAAGTATTCATCCCATGTACTATAGTCCTGACCAACCTCTTGTTCAATGCAATCACTTGTTGTGTCTTCAGGATCCATTGTCATGTCCTCTTCCCCCCAATGCCTTGTACATGATTTAACAATTTTAGGTCCATGTCCACATACATATCTTTTTCTTTTGCTAGTTGAAGGCTTATACTCTTTAGTTGCTCCAATCTCCATCTAAAAGAATCAACAAAATGCATTAATATCTATCAAGATTGGATAATACACTATACATTTTAATAATATCGTGAAAAAAGATGGATGTATCACAAAATTCCATTATATCAATTTTTCTTAAGTCAAGTCAAAATTTGAGTACCTGATGTCCCGCATCATCCATTCTGTCTTCATTTGATATGACACAACCTATTACCATGGCCTCATCTTCTAGCTCATGTAATACACAACATAGTCAATAATGTTTAGTACACCAATTATATCATTTCAATAAATATGCTATCCATCACAAAATTTATTTTTAATAATTTATTTGACATATTGATATCATGTTAATTTGGAATTGAAAAAAATAATTTTATGACCCTAGGTATATACATCAAGCCAAAAGTTTCACAACAAAAGTATCCAACATCCCTATCCCACATGGCCATCCTATTTTTCAAACATTTCCCTTGATCATAGAATCAAATTTAATCACCATTCATATGCATTTTCAACCAATAAGTTTGACCTGAAAGGCCTCTTAGAAAAAAAATTGACTTTCTCTCCTCTATCAAATTTCACCGGTGTAGCAATTCATCATATCTGCCAATGTTCAAGTCAGAACAAATATGCACTCTCGAGCCAAACCAATTACACTCTTGGTAATGAAATTTGAAATGGGACATGGTTAGACAATACCTAACCTTAAGATATAACCTTGCATAATGTCTGAAAAATATCCTAAATAATTATGTTTCCCACTTATACACAACTTTCACATAAGGAAAGTCAAATAAAAACTTAGAATGTTGTATGAAATATGAAGTATAAATATTTAAGCTCCAAGTAAAGATATAACAATGAAAAAGTGAGTAAAATAATAAAATAAACAATTTATAATTTGAATCAATCAAATTGGCTAATAAATGAAGCATATGCATGCATTTTAGTGAAGCAAGGAAATTTTCGCGGGCTTCACAAAAAACATGCCCAAGGAGAGTATTTTTTTACTCATAAGTAACATTAATACAATTAAATATTTTTTATTTTTCAGATATGTATTTTTGTTGTTCAAGAACACTCCAATTTGCATGGATTTCATAGGATAAAAGGAAGGGCTTGTGTTCCTCAAATAAATGCACACAAGGACATGTAATTAATGGCGGTGATATAATGATCATTCCATCCTATGGGTTTGTGAAATTATAGCTCAGTTTTGTGGTGTAATAACACCCTAATGGGCCTCAATTCTTGGGTATGAAAACAACCTATTTTGGCCTTCTTATCTGTGATATGAGAACATATTATGATAAAGATATGAAGGAGATATGTTGAGCCCTAGGATAGAGATATCATGCCAAACCTATGATTTTTCTATGGCATTGTTATTGCTAATGTTCTCTCTACATAATTTCTTATAATGATATGGGGCGGGTGCAATGTGTTAATGTTTTAAAATGCAATTATCTATAACAAAGACTTATATCCTTAATAAAATTAACATTGTTGCTATTCTATTGGTTAGTAATATGACAATGTAAAAACGTTTAAAATAATAAAATAAACAATCTACAATTTGAATCAATCATATTGGCCAATAAGTGAAGCATGGGCATGCATTTTAGTGAAGCAAGACAATTTTGTCCCACCTCACAAAAATGCATGCCTAACCTTCATTTCAAGGCCAAATTGAATGATTTAACTTAGAGAGTATTTTTTTATCATAAGTAACATTAATAAAAACAAATCTTCTAATTTAGTGATCTAAAGGTCAAAGTTAATGTAAATGAAAGTGTTGGAGAAATCGTAGTTCACGGTGTCTCCCCAAAAGTGTCAACAGTTTGTGAAGATCATAAACTTACTGGAAGAAAATTAGTGTGAAAAATTAGTAATTAAATAGTATACAATTTGAATCAATCAAATTGGCCAAAAAATAAAGCCTGTGCATGCATTTTAGTGAAGCAAGACAATTTTGGCCTACTTCACAAAAATGCATGCCCAACCTTCATTTCAAGGCAAAGTTGAATGATTCAACTTGGAATTTTTATTTTTTTCTCATAGATAACATTAATACAATTAAATATTTTTTATCTTTTACATATATATTTCCTTTGTTCAAGAATACTTCAAATTGCAAGGATTTTTAAAGGTAAAAGACAGGGTTTGTGTGCCTCAAGATTTCTGTCAAGATTGGATAATACAATATAACTTCTAATAATATCATTAAAAAATATGCATGCATCACAAAATTACATTATATCAATTTTTCCTAGTTAAGTCAAAATTTGAGTACCTGATGCCCCATGCCATCCATTGTGTCCTCATTTGATATGACACAATCTGTTGCCATGGCCTCATCTAGCTCCTATAATACACAAGATAGTCAATAGTGTTCAGTACACCAATTATATCATTTCAATGAATATGATATCCAACACAAAACTTCACTTTAGTCATATATTTAAAATATTGATATCATGTTATTTTGGAGTTGAAAAACAAAAATTAATTTTATGACCCTAGGTATATACATCAAGCTAAAATTTTGACAGGAAAAGTATGCAATATCCCTATCCCACATGGCCACCCTAATTTTCAAACATTTCCCTTTATCATAGAGTCACATTTAATCACCATTCCTATGCATTTTTAACTAATAAGTTTGGCCTGAAAGGCCTCATGGAAAAAAAATTGACTTTCTCTCCTTTATGTTGTAGTATTCGTGAATTCATAAACGCCTTCCTCCTTTGGTTGAGGTTTTTTTGTCTTCTGACATGTATCGTATTTGCAGATTCCATTGTCATATCTTCTTTGACCCAATTTCCTCTCTGTGATTTAATATTTCTATGTTGTGCACATCATATGTCCATGGCCTCCTCTAGATCCTGTAATACACAACAATGACAATACTTTTTAATACACCAATCAAATCCAATTATCAAGAATTAAAACAATAAGTGTAGGGGAAGAATTATTGGTAGACTATATTTTGAATAGAGTATAATTTTTCCTTAAAACATAAATATTAATTGAGATTAACATTTTTTCCATGTGTAACACACTTTACCACTAGTGTGCATATAAATTTTGTTTCATTCCTAATTTATAACTTAGTTTATGCAATCATTTTAGAGCTGATTAAATTACTTTATAGTGAATGTAGTGGATTATTGTGATTATAGTTATTCTACTAAATGTATTCTATTAATCTTTGATTTTATTTGAGAATAATGTTATATTCTTGTAACATTTTTATGTCCTTCTTGTTCTTTGCTTGCAACTTAGGCATGTTTTCCTAGGTCTCCCCGCCTTGGCTTTATCCTTTGTTTAGCGGTTTGGGGATGCCTTTCCCTTGCTTCAGATTCACAGATCCAAATTCTCGCTTCTTTTGTTTAAATTTCTTCTCCATATTGACAACATATCGATAGGTGGCACCAAGCGAGAAGATGTCCATGAACCCCATCTTGTCCTGGATGTACTTATGTAGACAGTCGTGGTACTTGAGTACCAAATGCCGCTCAGAATCCTTGATACCTAGCTTCGTGCAAAGGGTATAGAAAAAGGTTGTGAACTCTGACATATCTTAGTCCCTTCCCTGCCACAACATGGTCCACTTTATGTATTTATCTTCATAGCTCCCGACAGGGTAATATTGTTCCTTGATGGCATCTCATAAAGAATTCCAAGTGTGTGCGACTGAAAACAATGAGGATTACCTATTGTCGATTTTTTCACAGTAGGTTTCCCACCAATCCTTGACATGTGGGGTGGATTTGAGTAGTGGAAAAGTAATATTTTACCATTGGAAAAGTCATGAACTAAAAAATATCCTTCCAACAAATTTAACCATCTATCTATGACATCTGCATCTATCTGGCCTTCAAATATGGGAATGCCAAAGTTAACCTGTACCTTAAAAGGATTGGCACCTCCAGAGTGGTTGTTGGATGAAGATGTGTCACCTATGGGTAGCTGCTGAAGGATCTAGGCAAAGTTATCCATCATCGCGTTCCTTTATCGCTCAAGGGCTTCCTTGAGGAATATTTTGAAAGTATCTCCTTCACCCTTGTCTTTCTTTTCTTCTACCATGGGAGGTCATGGGGTTTGTGAGGCTGATCTTGCAAAGGTTCAACTAGTTCGAGCACTAACTCCTTATACCCCGACCTTGTTGGGGACATGCAAAGAAAAACATAGAAAGAGCATACTACTATGATACCATTGATCCAAACTTATGCAGGAATGCAACACAATACAAATATATACATAAAAACGAGATGTAGTAGAAATAAAACTTCAATTCATTAATATCAAAGAGCTGAAATATGCTTACATATAGAAGTGGAAATGAACTAGCTTGACAATGGTAACTTATCTCTGAGAAGAGATGTGGCATCTACATGCCTCTGAACTGTGTTACAATGAGGCTCAAGGGGCTTTTTATTATTGAACAACAAGGGAAAACCATAAACAACCAAAATTGTAACCCCAAGTGATCCAGGTTGATATTTTGTGGCCACCCACCTATTCCACCTAGACCCTCCAATCAGTTTCATCTATTTCCTTGTTTATTTCAGCATTTACTATTTTTTGCAGCTTTTCGGGTCATGAACTTCCAAAGCAGTTTTGACCCCCCTAAACGACGTTTTTTTGAGGTCTGTTGCAAGAACATAACCATAGGCAAGGGCTTGTGAAAAAACTTGTAAGAATTAGAGATACCTTTCCAACATGGTATCGTACGCACCAAACAAAGATAATATGACCAAGTTATGACCCCGGGAAGTTGGCTACCCAACTAACCCCAACGAGGCCCACAAAATCTTGGGTTACATCACCTGGGGTTAGGGTTTTTGTTGTTTAGGCCTTTCTCATGTTTTTCAATAATAAATAGGCCCTTGAGCCTCATTGTAACAAAGTTAAG
Source organism: Pinus tabuliformis (assembly GCA_031772625.1). Lineage (NCBI taxonomy): Eukaryota > Viridiplantae > Streptophyta > Pinopsida > Pinales > Pinaceae > Pinus > Pinus tabuliformis. The sequence continues at coordinate 892,268,462 of CM062806.1, read as the reverse complement.
TTGGCATGTAGCCACCACATCTCTTCTCAGAGATAATCTACCATTGCCCGAGCTATCTTATTTCCATTCCGTTTGTAAGCATAGTTCAATATTTTTCTATTAATGAAATGAAGTGTTTTTCTATTGCATCTCTGTATTTATGATTATATCTATAATTTGTTGCATTCCTATTTAAGTTTGGATCAGTGGTATTAGAGCAGTCTTCTCTTTCTATGTTTTTCTTTGCATGTCCTCTATAAGGTCAGGGTATAAGGAGTTAGGGATCAATATATTTGAACCGTTACAAGATCAACCTCACAAACCTTGACAACCTACCATGGAGGAAGAAAAGAAAGACAAGGGGGCAAGAGATCCTTTCAAAATGTTACTCGATGAAGCCCTCGAGCGACAAAAGAACGCGATGATGGATAACTTTGCCCAAATCCTTCGACGACTACCCACAAGCAATGCATCTTCATCCAACAGACACTTTGGAAGTGCCACTCCTTTTAAGGTACAAGTTAACTTCTATATTCCCATATTTGAAGGCCTGATAGATGTAGACGTTGTAAATAAAGGGTTAAATCCGTTGGAAGGATATTTTTTAGTTCATGACTTTTCCAATCGGGAAAAGATTACGTTTTCTCTTCTCAAAGCCGCCCCACATGTCAAGGACTGGTGCGAAACCTATTGTGAACAAAAGGATGAGAGTGAACCCTCGTCGTTTTCAGCTGCACCCACTTGGGGTTATTTCTGAGACGCCATCAAGGGAAAATATTACCCTATCGGGAGATATGAAGATAAATACATAAAGTGGACCACACTACAGCAAGAAAGGGACCAAGATCTGTCGGAGTTCACAAATATTTTCCAAACCCTTCGCATGAAGCTAGGTATCAAGGATATTAAGCGGCATTTGGTACTCAAGTACCACGGTTGTCTACACAAGTAGATCGAGGATGAGATGGAGTTCCTAGACATTTCCTAGCTCGGCATGACGTACCGATATCTTGTCAAGATTGAGTAGAAGTTTAAATAGAAGAAGTGAGACTTTGGATCTGTGAATCCAAAGAAAGGAAAAGGTGCCCCCAAACGACAGAGCAAAGGATAAAGCCATGGCGGGGTTACCTGGGACAACACATCGAAGCTGCAAGAAAATAACAACACCACGAAGATAAATAAGGACATGGGAAAATGGTGTGAGTTCCATAAGAGCTCCACTCACAGCACAAGTGAGTGTCGGGCCAAGCAGTCACTGGTGTCCAAGCTGAAGGCCTTTGAATTAGATGCATGTTCCGACTTTGAATCAAAATCCAATAAGGGGAATGACAAAGGGAAGTAGATCATCGATGCAGAGCGCAGTGCCACCATGGCCACCACCAAGCTCCATAAGGTTGAGCCTGATGATTCAGAGGAGGGGGAACACCTCTTCCACTCACAAGTGTGGGTGAAGGGTTCCCCACTGCAGTTCATTTTCGATAGTGGGAGCCAAAAGAACCTCATTTCAGCAAAGGTCGTGAAGCGGTTAGGCCTAAAGACTACAACACATCCACAACCGTACACCATTGGTTGGCTTCACCAAGGATGAGATCTCCATGTCAGCCAAAATTTTTGCCTTCCCTATAGCATCAAGCCCTTCACAGATGAGGTACTGTGTGATGTTGCTCCTCTTGAAGTTTGTGATATATTATTAGGACAACCATGCTTGTGGAAGCGACATGCTGTATATGAGTCTAGACCTTGCTTTGTGATTATTACTTTGGCCAATAAGTTGTACAAGATACCAGAGGTAGCCTCGCCTACAACCATCTCTTTGATCACTACAAAGAAATGTAGTAAGATCATCTCCCAAACCAGGAAATTGTTTTCCTTATGATTCTCCCTCAGGGAAAGAAGAAGGTTGTGGCCACAACTTCCAATCAAGGCCCCTCTGCATAGCAATAACAAATGGATAAGGTCATGGAGTAGTACAAGGATATTTTTGCCTCACCTGCAGGGGTACCTCTGCACTGTCAGGTCAAGCACTCCATTGATCTGACCTTGGGCACGTCGCTGCCCAATGAACCCATCTAACAACAGTCTGTTCTAGAGAACGATGAGATCAAGAGGTAGATTCAGGAACTATTGCAGAAAGGTCACATCATGCCAAGTTCATCACCCTGTGGGAGCCCATTGTATTGGTACAAAAGAAGGCTGGGGCCTGGAGACTTTGTATTAACTATCGAGCTTTGAACAAGATCACTGTCCATAATAGGTACCCAATCCCATGGCTTGATGACCTTCTGGACCAGCTCAAGGGGGTCAAATATTTCAACAATATTGACTTGAAGTCAGGTTATCACCAGGTGCCTACCAAACCCTCCGATGTGTGGAAGACTGCCTTCAAATCCAAGGAGGACCTTTTCAAATGGTTGGTCATGCAATTTAGATTAACGAATGCCCTTGCAACCTTCATGACACTGATGGATGACATATTTCGACCCTTCACCAATGCATTCATCGTGGTGTATTTAGATGACATCTTGGTCTTTAGCCAGAGTTGGGAAGAGCACCGCCACCATATTCGACAAGTCCTTCAAACCCTGCGACAAGACAAGTTGTTTGCTAACTTAGAGAAATGCAATTTTGGCCTGACCCAGGTTTAATATCTAGGGTACATCATTGATGAGAAGGGTGTACATGTGGAGCTAGCCAAGATACAAGTCATTCAAGATTGGCCAACCCCAACCACTCTAATAGAGCTTCGCAGGTTTTTTGGTCTTGCCAATTTCTACCGCAGGTTTGTGTTGGGGTTCTCTCATATCACTTGGCCTTTAAGTCAAGTCACCAAGGACAGAGCAAAAGCAAAGTTTTTTTGGTCTGAAACTCAACAACAAACATTTTCTAAGTTGAAGCACCGCCTCTTCTTTGCATAAGTGCTCAAATTACCAGACCTGCAACAACCATTTGAGATTGAGATAGATGCCTCCAACTATGCTATTGGTGTAGTCCTCACACAACATGGACATCCAGTGACTTACCAAAGTGAGACACTTTCAGGCATAGTATGAAAGTATCCCACTTACGAAAAATAAATGTATTCCATTGTGCAGGGTTGCTGTCAATGGAAGCATTACATTATGGGGAAGGAAACAATCATCCACACGGACCACCGACCCTTGTAGTTCATACAGACATAGGGGAAGTTGTAGAATGATCGCCATTAGAAATGGTCCAACTACCTACAACAGTTCCATTTGAACATTAAGTATAAGAATGGAAGCACCAATAATGTCGTTGATTGCCTCAACCGACCACCGGTCATGGCGTTGATCACTGTGCTCGACTCCTATGGGCACGAGACTTCGAGGTGGCCGCATCTTTACAAGAGCAATCCAGAATTCAATATCACATACCAGAAACTCCTGGAAGGGAAACAAGTTCCAAATTTTCACCTTCAGGATGCACTATTATGCCACCTGGGACACATCTGTGTTCCTTCAAGAAAGTGTGCCAAGATGATTTGGGAGGCGTACTATAGTCGATTCACTGGACATTTCAGAGTAGAAAAAACAGTGGCAGTATTGCAAAAGTATTTTTATTGGCTGAAACTTCGTCGGGATGTTGGGAAGTACATTAGATCTTGCACAACCTACGCCATTTCCAAACAAACCATCAAGAAGCAAGGTCTGTATACTCCTCTACCTACTCCTAGTTAGCCTTGGGAATCTGTCTCCATGGATTACATGTCGGGCCTTCCTTCTACTAAGCACGACAACGATTGCATTTTCATGGTTGTTGACTGATTCTCCAAGATGGCCATCATGGCAGCCTGCAAGAAGATTATCACAGCATAGGCCACTGATAAGCTCTTCTTTGAGCGAGTGTGAGTACACTTTGGGATCCCACAGTCCATTGTATCACATCGGGACTACGGATTCCCGAGTGCATTTTTTTCAGTTTCTGGTCGATGCTAAATACAAAACTTACTAAGTCCACAACTTCCCATCCCCAAACTGATGGCCAAACAGAGGTTGTCAACAAGATGATCATACACATTATGCACATGTGCAACTCAAAGCATACACACACTTGGGATGAAATCCTCCCTTATGTCCAACACAACTACACCAGAGCTCTCCACAACTCAAAGGCCATAACCACTTTCAAGTAGGGCTGGGATTTCACGCATTATGTCCCATTGATGTGGCCATACCATTTGCAACCACTCAAGCAGATTCAACTCAGGTCCAGTTCGAAGCTGAAAGGGCTAATATTCATTGAGCACATTCAACACATCTGCCAGCAGGTCCATGATATATTGGATAGAGCTAATGCTAAGTAAAAGTAGCGCCATGATCAGCATCGAGTGTCGCACAAGTTCCATGTGGGTGACAAAGTTTTGCTACATTTGTAGAAGGAGGGCCTCATTGGACCCCACCGCAAGCTTCGCCCGATCCGATATGGACCATACGCCATCACCAAGGTTGTCGGTGACAATGCCTTCGAGCTCAACATCCCACCGTTTCTTGGTCTGCACCCAGTGTTCAATGTAGACCGCATTCAACCATACTTTCCACCATTGTTGAACATATCCAACATTGCAAAACATCTCACACCAATAGAGCTCAACTCGGACTGAATGGAACAAACCACAAATGATCAGATCATGGACACACAAATCAAGAACACTTGCCAACAAAGGATGCAACTATATCTAGTTGTCGAAGTAGGCCAACTCCTTCACCAAGATAAGTGGTTCACCAGGGACCAGGTTCAATAGAAATTTCCACACCTCATGGAGGATTTTCATGCAATGGGTACCATTTCTTTCTAAGGGGGGAGGAATGATCCAGGCGGATATTGGTGGCCACCTGCCTATTCCACCTAGACCCTCTAGTCAGTTTCATCTATTTCCTTGTTTATATCAACATTTACTATTTTTAGAAAATTTTCAAGTCCCGAACTTCCGGATCAGTTTTGACCCACTAAACGATGTTTTTTGAGGCCCGTTGCAAGCCTAATGTTTATGGAAAAAACCTCTAGTAATCAGAGAAACCTTTCCAACAAGGTATCATACGCGCCAAACGGAGATAATATGACCAAGCTACGACCCTGGGAAGTTTGCTACCCAACTAAGCCCAACGGGGCCCACAATATCTTGGGTTACATCTCCTACGGTTAGGGTTTTGGTTGTTTAGAGTTTTCTCATGTCTTTCAATAATAAATAGGTCCTTGAGCCTCATTGTAACACAATTCAGTTGGCATGTAGCCACCACATCTCTTCTTAGAGATAAGCTACCATCGACCGAGCTATCTTATTTCAATTCTATTTGTAAGCACAATTCAATGTTTTTCTATTAATGAAATGAAATGTTTTTCTGTTGCATCTCTGTATTTATGATAATATATGTAATTTGTTGCGTTCTTGTTCAAGTTCGGATCACCAAGAGATGGAACGCCAAGAATTTGTGGGCCCCATTCGGGTTAGTTGGGCAACCAACTTCCTAGTCAAGTCATAACTTGGTCATATTATCTCCATTTGGCGCGTACAATACCTCGATCAAAATATCTCTCCGAGTACTACATGATTAAGAGAAATGTCTTTTAGATTAATCACATTTTCAAGACTGGGTCGACGTTTCGAACCAGCTAATGTGGTTCATCCTCAGGACAAGGTGGAAAAATTCATACAATCTTCATGAATAAATAGTAAGGATGCATTATTGTCCTGGGTTAAAACTAGTTCTTGAAGACTAGTTGTTGAAAGCTAGCCATTGCAGATTAGGTAGCTAGAAAACCCAAAAGGGCATTATTTAATATTTATTAGTTATAAATTATTTAATAAAATATTATAAATATAGCTATAAAATATTATAAATATAGTTATAAAATTGGTTTACAAATATTAATAATAAAGTTAGGAAAATTAATAAGGGGAAAAGAATAAGCTTTAAATAAAAATAGTTGTTAGGATAAAATATTAAATTACAATAAATTATAAGAAACATAGTTATACAATTAAACCGAAAAGGGGAATAAAGAGGATGCAAATACTCCATAAAATTAATAAGAGGGTTTAAAGTGAGATATAAAAATCATTGCTAGGAGTTTATAAGTAATAACAAATAATAAGAAAAAAAAAATTAATTAATTAAATTAAAGATAAGGAGCACAATAAAAATAAGAGAATTAATAAAGATAACCAATCACAAGAAAAAAGAGGGGAGAGGAAGGAAAAAGAAGGGAGGGGGAGACAAGAGAATCATAAGGAGAGGGCCAGAATCCAGCGCCTGCTCAGCTTCCAACCATATCTCTGTTGAGATTTCTGGCATGCCTGTCAATCCCAATAGCCTCCCTAAGTTTCCTATGGTGGAAATTATCAACTCTAGCAATGAATTTGGAATCCTCAATACAGACATGATGCTTGGGTTTCTCCGCATGCTCATCTAGGGTTGATGAGCGGGAATGAGTGTGCCTTATGTCTAAAGCATGCTCATGGATCCTTTGGTTAATTGAATGACCCGTTTCTCCAATATATGGATTACCATAGGAACATGGAATCAAGTAAACACCTTTCATGTCCTTTGGGTATATAGGGTCCTTAACTGAGTTAAGAGAATTTCTAATGGTTCTAAGAGGTTTGAACGAAGATGAAACATTATTCCTTCGAAGGATATGGGAGATCCTATCAGTGGTCCCTTGAATAAATGGGAGATGAACCTTGGGGATAGAATCAAAATGAGTAGTTTTAACTCTTGGTCCTTTACAGGCTTTTTGAAAGGCCTTGAGGCTCTGAGTTCTGCTATACCCATTATTTTTTAAAACCTCAAGGAGATGAGATTTCTCCTACTCCAGGTGGCTTTCATCAGAGATTCTCAGAGCACGGGTAGCAAGGGTGCTGAGAACACCGAATTTTTGAGCAGGAAAATGATGAGAACTAGCATGAAGATATTGTTCCATGTGAGTTTTTTTGCGAAAAACTTGGTGAGAAATGGAACCATCATCCATTCTAGAGAGGATAATGTCAAGGAAAGGAAGGTGACCATCCACCTCAACTTCCATCATAAACTTGATAGATTCAGATTGGGAATTAAGGTGGTTCAGAAACAGGTCTAATTTCTCACGGCCATGGGGCCAGATGACGCAAGTGTCATCAACAAACCTCTTCCATTTCTTCGGGCGAAATTGAGTTGAGGCTAAGGCCCTAGTCTCAAAATCTTCCATAAACAAGTTAGCAACAATAGGGGAAAGAGGTGAGCCCATCGCAACCTCTAAAATTTTCTCATAGAATTCACCTTGGAAACTGAAAAAAGTCGAGGTGAGGCAGAGGCCAAACAATTTGGCAGTGTCTTGATCAGTGATCTGACTCATGACATCAATGGTCTCTTGGATGGGAATTTTGGTATATAAGGATACGATGTCAAAGCTAACAAGTATATCCCCAGGGTCTAGTCTCACATCACTCCATTCTTTAACAAAAGAGGTAGAGTCATTAACAAAGGAATCAGTGCGACCCACTAGGGGTTTAAGCTTAAGAGCTAACAATTTAGCCAGAAGATAAGTAATCCCACCTATTGTGTTAACAATATGTCTTAGGGGGACCCTAGAGATGTGGTCGATCATTTTGTTGACATAGCTAGATCTATCCAAAATGACGATGGCCCCACCTTTGTTTGCTCTTAGAATGGCAATGTCGGGGTTCTCCCTCAGGGCTTTAAGGGCGAGAAACTCATCATGATTGAGGTTTCTTTTAGGAGGCTTAGCCTTCCTAAGAACGATAGCACAATATTTTCTTATTACCTCCTTGGTATTATCAGTAAGATCCCTAATCCCATACTCGATGTTACAAATAATATCATCGATGGGAAACTTCTTAGGGGCAAGGGAAAAATTAAGCCCTTTATTAAGGTGACTAAATACAGAGGGATCAAAGTTAGAACAATGATCATGCTGCAGACATAAGGCACAATCGTTCCCGCTCATCAGCCCTAGCTGAGAATGCGGAGAAATCCAAGCATCATGTCTGTATTGAGGATTCCAAATTCATTGCTAGAGTTGATCATTTCCACCATAGGAAACTTAGGGAGGCTATCGAGATTGAGAGGCATGCTAAAAATCTCAATAGAGATGATGGTTGGAAGCTGAGCAGGAGCTAGATTCCAGCCCTCTCCTTATGATTCTCTTGTCTCCTCCCCCCTTCTTTTTCCTTCCTCTCCCCTCTTTTTTCTTGTGATTGGTTATCTTTATTAATTCTCTTGTTTTTATTGTGCTCCTTTTGTTTTCCTTATCTTTAATTTTAAGTAATTATTATTATTATTATTATTATTATGTTCTCTTTATAAATTTTTATTATTATTTGATATTATTTATAAACTCCTAGCAATGATTTTTATATCTCACTCTAAACCCTCTTATTAATTTTATGGAGTATTCTTATCCTCTTTATACCCCTTTTCGGTTTAATTATATAACTATGTTTCTTATAATTTATTATAATTTAATATTTTATCCTAACAACTATTTTTATTTAAAGCTTATTCCTTTTCCTTATTAATTTTTCCTAACTTTATTATTAATATTGGTAAACCAATTTTATAACTATATTTATAATATTTTATTAAATAGAATTTATAACTAATAAATATTAAATAATTCCTTTTTAGGTTTTCTAGCTACCTAATCTCCAACGGCTAGTTCTCAACAACTAGTCCTCAACGGCTAGTTTTCAACATCTAGTTTTAACCCTGGACAGTGATGCATCCTTACTATTTATTCATGAAGACTATATGATTTTTTCCAGCTTGTCCTGAGGATGAACCACATTAGCTGGTTCAAAACGTCGACCTAATCCTGAAAATGTGATTAATCTGAAAGACATTTCTCTACATTATGGATCACAAAAGTCTCAAATCTAACATTACTATAGGATTTTATGCGTGGCCACGAGCCTGATGCAAACCTAAAAAAACGTCGTTTAGGGGATCAAAACTGCTCTAGAAGTCGAGGACCCGAAAAACTGCTAAAAATAGGAAATGCTACTATGAACAAGGAAACTGATGAAACTGATTGGAGGTCTAGGTGGAATAGGCGGGTGCCCACCAATATCCACCTGGATCATTGAACAAAAATTTCTACCACTTATCCATAGTTTAACATTGTGAATTCAATTTTTGTTATTTATTATTATTATTTAAATTTATTTATTTGTATGTTTATTGGCTGAGGTCTTATTATGAGTTGTTTAGTAACTTCCATTTTATTAGTTACTATTTTTTCTTTTAGTTTTATTTCATTTTTATTTATTTATTTCATGAATTATAGTTTTTTCTCTATATTTTCAATTTAAGATGACAAATTTTAAAGATGATTTTTTTTTTTTTTTTTTTTAAATCTAATCATTTTTTTTTTGTAATTTTAATTTTAATTTTGAGTTTTGTTACTTTTTAATTTGACTTATACCCCTTTGGTTATTTTTTTCTATGTTTTTTTTTTCAATTGCAATTTCTTTAATCATAGTTGTATTTTTTTATTTTTATTTTTTATTTTTTATTTTTTATTTTTTATTTATTTATTTATTTATTTAATTTGGCTTTATTTTTTTCCCTTTACTTTTTATAATTTTCTTTCCCTAAAAGCAACAATTATACAATAAAACTTCCATTTCAATGAATATAATTAAATTAGTAAAAAAACAATTCTAAAAATAAGAAATTAATAAAATTAAAACAAAATTTGAGTGTAATTTTCTCCCATTGTCTTATATATACACATCTCATTCTTCATTCTACTTAAATCTTAAAGACCTCTTGTCATTATTGTTTGCACTCAAATATTAGAGATTTGGAAAATGACAACTTGTGAAGTTAAAGTTGACAATGTGATTCCTGTGATTATTGTGTTATTATTCAACATAGTTATTATAACTGTTATAACTGATACAGATGAGATTATTTTTTATTTTTATTTAGAAATAAATATTTAATACATTCATATCTAAATTATTTATTTCTTTATGTTGTATGTTTTAAAAAATTATTTAACATATTCATATTTTCATCCGTATTATGAGGATTTAATTATGTCTTGGTGTGTATTTATATTTTAGTTGAATTGTCTTTTCATTGACCATTCCAAAATTTTGTAGTATATTCTTGCAAAAAATGTCCTATAGGCACATTGTGCATTACAAATCAGTGTAATATGATATCATTTTGTGCTGCACAAGTCAACCTCAACAAGCTCACATCTTTTAATATTATACAAATTACTCCTATGTATTGGGCATTAATATATGTATTATTATTAATTTACATAATAATTATTTGTACAACGATTTTTCTTCAAAGCAGTTTGCTTTAGAGAAAACTATAGCTCCAATTTGAAAGATGACATTGTGGACATTGGAAATTTCATGAGACAACCATGGTTTGATTGCAGGCCATCTTCTTCATTATACATTGGTGAAATTATGCTTAATTTTTCAACTGGAAAATGTGTTTTAGTAGCTAGAAATTGTATGGTATAACATTGTTTTAATTCCCGAAATTCCAACCATCTATTTCCTCAAATATTTCTTTATCTTTTGCATGTGCTTTTAGTTGGAAATCATATTGTTTATGCTAGAAATTATATGGGGTAGCATGTTGGAAATTGTATGGGGCTTTATGAATTTAATTTGTTTATGATCTTTACTATAGTTGCACATTTTTCCTTTGCCATTGGGGGCTAGCTCCTTATTTGGTGCATCAAATCACCTGCTGCGTAATGATTACCATAATGTTTTTATTGCAAAAAATGGAGATTTCCAATTTTGTTTTTTCAACTTCTCATCTTGGCAAATATTGTTAGGATATTCCGACACATAGGATATAGTTAAGTTCAACTTGGTTTAGTATAGAGTTAGGTTAGAGTTAGGTAAAGTGTGTTTCTTTACCGTTGTACATTTTGTAACTTACAATCCGACGGTCACGATATGTAGTGATCCGACGGTTCACTCTCACCTCGGTATTACCGACACTTGATCCGTGGCTTGACACCCGATTGGTCCATGAGTTCTATTTAAAGCGCATGGAGGGTCATTGTTCGGGTAATCCGTGCATGAGAGAAGCTTATGTAAATTTTCATTCTTTGATTAATAAATTGCATGTAGTACCCACGTTGGGACAGGCCGTGGACTGTTTCCCTCCTTGCACTCTAAGGGTTTTAACCACGTCAAAAATATTGGTGTATTGATTTGAGATCTGGTTGTGAGCGGTGTCCTTTTGGTATTCTTTCTGTGGAACTTACCCTGTAAATTCCTACATGGTATCAGAGCTATTTGAGGGTCGCGTCCGTTGGTGATCCAAATCTGAAGCCGGTAGAACTGCATGCGGCTGTCGTTTCCTAGATCTGTTGTTTCTGACTGCTTTCGGGCCGAGAGGACTGCTCTGTTGCGTTCGGAGCATCTGTTCCAGTGAGGAACCCCTTTCGTTTCACGCGAAAAGGTTTCCGGTAGCCCTAGCTGCGTCATTTTTCAGATCGGGAGGTATACAGTGTTTTTTTTTGCAGTTTACTGTTATTTTCTCTCTGCTTATTTCGGTCTCAGTTTATTTAGCCTTTTTTTTTAAATCGGATCTATACCTTTCATTTCTGCGTATGCTCTTTGCCCTGCGACTCTGTGCGATCTGGGCAAATCAGAAACAGAAAGGAAGGATTTTTCTCATGCGTATGCTCTTTTCCCTGCACCTTAGTGTGATCTCGGAAAATCAGAAACATTGAGAAAAATATTTAGTTTTTCGGCTAAAGCTAACTTTGAGATTTTTTTAAAATTTCTAGTTTTTTGGCTAAAGCTAACTTCGAGCCGCAAGGTTCGTTTTTCTTTGCATATTCGTGTTGGGTTTTGTGTTTTGTGTTTTGTAGGGAAAAAGAGCTTTCTCAAGGCAAGCACGCAAACCGAGGCCCCCCCCCCCCCCTCTCTCTCTCTCTCTCTCTCTCAAATTTTTTGTATAGATCAATTGGTTCAAAGCTATTTTAAGAGAGTAGAGGTCTTGGGTTCAAGTCTCCATTTTGTGGGGGCGGATTTTTTCATTCCCGCACATTCGCGCACTTTGCCGGCAACTTCAACAATTATTTTTCAAAAAGCCATAACTTCTTCATCCGGAAGCCTTTTTCAGAGCCGTTTTTTTTAAAACCGCCTATTTTTTCGAGATCTATCCATTGGAACACTTACTTTCAGCATCTTCAGCTTCAGTTTTTTTTAAAAATGGAAAGCCCATGCCAAGTCATTCTTGACAGCACTAACTACTTCCAATGGGTAGCCTACATCGAAGATTTACTTAGAAGTAAAGGTCTCTTCAGAATAGCCACAGACCAAGAGAAGAAACCAAAAGATGAAGACAAGGCGGCAAAATGGGAAAATAGACAAGATCAAGCACGTGGTTTGATAGGGATGTCTATTTCTCCTGATCTTAGATTCCACATTGCGGAACTTGAGACTCCTCATGAAGCATTAGAAAAACTTGCTAAAGTTTTTGGGATTAAAAATGAAATTAGAGCCCATCAACTTGAAAATGAGCTGCTTACTTTGGATCCTAATAATTTTTCTTGCATTGAAGATTTCTTGTCCAAATTCAAGAACCTTAGATATCTCTTGGAAGGTGTTAAAGTTAAGAAAGAAGATGGTAACCTTATTTATTCCATCCTTACTAAGTTGGGACCAGCCTACTCTGTATTTGTTTCCACTTTCCATTCTACAAGGGAAGCTTTCATTTGTCAAGGACAAGACTACAAGCCCCCTTCCTTTGACTCCTTTTGTGATTCCTTAATAAGAGAACAAGAAAAACTCTTACACCTTGGTCTTCTTAATCTTGGAAACTCTTCCACGAAAGCGTTAGCCGCCCAGCAGCAACCAAATTCAAAGAATCCTAAGAAGTCATATCCTCAAAAGAATGGTCCTAAACCATTTCAGCCTCAAAATGAAAGATCATTTCAGCAAAATGATAAGACCAATAAAAACAAATGGAAGAAGACTGATAGACATTGTAACTTTTGTAATCGAGATGGCCACTTAGAATCTAAATGCTTTAAGAAGATGGAAGCCTTGGAAGCCGCAATGAAGAAACATAACATCCATGTGGAGCCTACTTCAACTTCAACTTCCGGAATGGCACTTTCTGCATCTCATTGTCAATCATCTCAGTCTGGTTATGCATTAAATGTATCTTCTTAATGTTGTAGGGACTGGAACTGTTCATCTAGACAATGGTCAGTTTAATGATGTATTATGTGTTCCAACCTTATCCTGCAACCTTCTATCTGTCTATCAGATAACTCATTCAGGTGAAGGTAAAATTGTTGAATTTTCACCTCATGATGTTGTAATCAAGGATCTAAAAGATCCTAAACAGATTCTAGCTACTGGTCTTGCTGATGATTCCAAAAGGTTGTATAAGTTTCACAACTTTGGGTCATCCAATCTTCCCTCAGTATTTGTTGCTCATAATGATGAAGTGAGCAAACTTTGGCATGAGCGATTTGGTCACTTAAACTATCGCTCCCTTCAGCATCTATGTAAAGAAAATATGGTGACAGGTCTTCCTATGGTATCTTGCAGAGATGGTGTTTGTTCCGGATGTGTACTCGGAAAACATCATCGGGACAGTTTTGACAAACGTGCCTCTTGGCACGCCTCAGCCCCTTTACAGCTTGTGCACAGTGATTTATGTGGTCCTCTTCCTGTTGCTTCATTCTCTGGCTGCAAGTACTTCTTAACTTTCATTGATGATTTCTCCAGACGCACTTGGGTATACTTCTTAAAACTCAAGAGCGAAGTATTTACCACTTTTTTGGCCTTCAAAGCATTTGTTGAAAAACAATCTGGACATCAAATTCTTAAGCTAAGAACTGATAATGGTGGAGAATATGTTAAAAACACATTCATCAACTTTTGCACCGAAAATGGAATTCAAATGCAACATACTGTTCCATACACTCCACAACAAAATGGTGTAGCTGAAAGGAAAAATCGCACCTTAAAGGAAATGGCTAATTGTATGCTGCAATCTAAAGGACTCAGTCTTAGTTTTTGGGCCGAAGCAATTAATTGTGCAAATTATATAATCAATCGCACTCCTACTAAGGTTCTAGAGAATATCACTCCAGAAGAAGCTTGGAGTTCCATTAAACCAGATGTAAGTCACTTTCGTGTGTTTGGAAGTGAAGCATGGGCCCATATTCCAGATGAAAAGCATAAAGCTTTAGAACCTAAGAGTGAGAAATGTACTTTTGTTGGATATTCTGAAGATGTAAAAGGTTATAGACTTATTCCATTTAAGTCCAAAAATGTTATCATTAGAAGAGATGTAAAATTTGATGAAAATAAATCGGCCTGCGAGCCTAGTCCGGCGGATGTGCCACCTCTTCCTATCTCTTCTATCTTTGAAAACATTTCTTCTTCAGATGATGAAAGCGAGGATGATAATCCTCCCCCACCTTCTCAGGATCCTCAACTTCCAAGATGGGTCCGTGCTACTCGGGATGCAGCAGGTGATCTTGCCGGTGATCCTACAGATCAGCGACGTACACGTTCTCAGTTTGAAAGAGCCTCTTCTTTACTGGCTCAAGCTCCAGTAAATCATGATCCTGACACTTTTGCAGAAGCTTCAGGCCATCCACATTGGGAAGCAGCTATGAATGAAGAATATCATTCATTGATGACAAATGATACATGGGATCTTGTTCCTCTACCAAAGGGACGCAAACTTGTTAGATGTAAATGGGTTTACAGAACCAAGTATGGACCAGATGGGAAAGTTGATAAACATAAAGCTCGTCTCGTTGCTAAGGGCTTTTCACAGGTTGAAGGCATTGACTACACTGAAACCTTTTCTCCTGTTGCCAAAATGAACTCTATCCGCCTTGTTCTTTCCCTTGCTGCCTCTTTAAAATGGGAAGTCCATCAGATGGATGTTAAATCTGCCTTCTTGCATGGGGACTTGCAGGAAGAAATCTATATGGAACAACCCATTGGCTTCATACAAACAGACTCCAGCCTTGTTTGTCGACTTAAGAAATCCCTTTATGGCCTCAAGCAAGCTCCTCGGGCTTGGTATGCCAAAATGGATAGCTTTCTTTTAGAATCTGGCTTTTCTAGGTGTCATTCTGACAATACTGTCTACACCAAGAAAGTGGGCAACTCTCTTATCATCCTTGTTCTTTATGTTGATGATCTTATTCTTACTGGTAGTGATCCCAACCTTATAAACCATGTGAAGTCCAGCCTTAAAAAGAAATTTGAAATGACAGACTTAGGACACTTACACTATTTTCTCGGTCTTCAAGTCTTGCAATCCCAAGAGGGTATTTTCCTTTCCCAGTCCAAGTATGCTTGTGATATTCTTCGTCATTTTCACATGGAAGACTGTAAGCCAGCCCCTTCTCCCTTTCAGTCTGGAGTCAAACTTTCAGTCTCTTGTACTTCTCCTGAAGTTGATGCTACCTTATACCGTCAACTTGTCGGAAAACTCTTGTATTTAACCCATACTCGTCCTGATCTTTCCTTTGCTGTTGGCCTTGTTGCTCGTTTTATGCAAAACCCCCGTGAAAGTCATTGGAAAGCAGCTAAAAGAATACTTCGTTATGTTCGAGGTACAGTACAGTTTGGGATTCATTACAGTGCCAAAGCAGCTCCTCTGTTAGTTGGTTTCACTGATTCTGATTGGGCTGGTGACCCTGATGATCGGAAGTCTACTGCCGGTTATGTCTTCACTCTTGGTTCAGGACCTATTACATGGGCTTGTAAGAAACAGGCTGCCATTTCTCTTTCGTCAGCAGAAGCAGAGTATCGTGGTGCCGTGGAAGCTAGTAAGGAAGCCTTGTGGCTTCGTCAGATCCTATCAGAGTTTGGCTTTGAGCAGCAGCATCCAACCACACTTTGGTGTGATAATCAAAGTGCCATTCAGCTATGCAAAGATCCAGTCCAGCATCAGCGCAGCAAACACATTGAACTACACATGCACTTCATCAGAAAGCTCATTCATGACCATGTTCTTGAAGTGCAATATTGTCCAACAGATGATCAGGTTGCAGACATCTTCACAAAGGCTCTCACAGAGGCGAAGTTCACTAAACTTCGATATATGCTTGGAGTTCAGGAAGTTGTCACTAAGGGGGGATAGGCTCTAGTGCCTCCTTCCTTCTCCTATTGTGTCATATTTGTAAATCCTTCAATCCTATCCCAAGTTGTTCTTAAGGGGGGATGTTAGGATATTCCGACACATAGGATATAGTTAAGTTCAACTTGGTCTAGTATAGAGTTAGGTTAGAGTTAGGTAAAGTGTGTTTCTTTACCGTTGTACATTTTGTAACTTACAATCCGACGGTCACGATATGTAGTGATCCGACGGTTCACTCTCACCTCGGTATTACCGACACTTGATCCGTGGCTTGACACCCGATTGGTCCATGAGTTCTATTTAAAGCGCATGGAGGGTCATTGTTCGGGTAATCCGTGCATGAGAGAAGCTTATGTAAATTTTCATTCTTTGATTAATAAATTGCCTGTAGTACCCACGTTGGGACAGGCCGTGGACTGTTTCCCTCCTTGCACTCTGAGGGTTTTAACCACGTCAAAAATACTGGTGTATTGATTTGAGATCTGGTTGTGAGCGGTGTCCTTTTGGTATTCTTTCTGTGGAACTTACCCTGTAAATTCCTACAAATATAATTTGTTGAAAATTTAAAACGTTACAAAAATGGTAGGACCATTTCTAGTTTATCCATCTATCCATCAACAAATATTTATTGTTTTTTACTTTAATTTGACTATATTTAAACTAAATTGAAAGTACTAAAAATGTCACTTTGCATAATACAAATTGTGGTTATGTGTCTAGCCAAGTTGGTTGCAAAGTCCAATTTTGCTAATTCACACCAATTGGGCAAGGGTCCATCTAATTTCAATGCAGAAATCCCACCATGAACAAATTCCTAATTGAAGAATCTTTTCATTGTAGTGTTTGTGCATCCAAATACAATGCACCATAAAAACAATAATGGCAACATTTTATCTAGAAGTGAGATTCAATTTCAGTCAATAACATCGAATGAGCTAGAAACAACTTCTTGTTGAATAACCTTTCTGATACTTTCTAACTTATGCATGTTTATATTTTCTGCAGAGAATATCCTTTGGATAATACATTAGCTTTCAAGCATCAAGATAGCAATTACTTTGCACCCAACAAATGATTGTATAAGTAACATGAGTAATTACTTGTTCTCGTATTAGATTATTTTCTTATGCAAACAAGCATGATTATCTTAGTGTGTATTGAAGTATTTTATGTTTTTTGGTTGAACATATTGAACAATTTGATATTTCTTTGTTGAAGGTGTTGATATTAGTAAAAGAGCTCCCATATGCATTGAAGATTCAAGCATCAAGATAACAATTACTTTACACCCAACAAACTATTGTGTAAGTAACATGAGTAATTAATTGTTCTTGGATGTAGTATAATGTTATTTTCTTATGCAAACAAGCATACTTATCTTATTGAGTATTGTAGAATTTTATGTTTTTCTCTTGAACATATTGAACAATTTTATATTTCTTTCTTGAAGGTGTAGATATTAGTAAAAGGGCTCCCATATTTATTGAGAATTCAACACTGAATTATATTATTTAAGAACATCATAGTATTTTCTGACTAATATGTGTTAGGTCTGTATACATGTAAAATATTTGGTTTGTGACTCTAACATATTATTTTTAGAAGAACATTACAAAAAATCTCTTTTTTGTACAAGAGAAACTACAAATGACAACGATTTGGAGACTCTATAAACAAGTTAACGCATAGTTACCTTTAAAGATAGTAGAATATAAACTGTCAATGAAATCTTTATGTCTTTATTATTTTTTACTTTAATTTATCTATAATTAAATTAGGCGGTAGGGACTAGCTACAATGTAGCATCGCTTGGGTACATTTTTATTAAAATATTTTATTTACTAACATCAAGTAATCATAAAAAAATAAAGATAATAAATAATAAATGCATCAAAGACTATTACATTCTTTTGCCTAAATACAATTGTTTTGTTGTTGCAAGATGAGGCATATGCAATTTTAGTTCTTTATTGTTTTTTACTTTAATTTTGCTATATTTAAACTAAAGGACATGTACTAGCTATTATGTAGCACTTGTTTTATATTTAGAAATTCTTGCATTTTAAGATCTTGAATTTGTAATGAAGACTAGGTATGTGTTGCATATTTAGGAAAAAATTATTTAGTGAAATTGTTAAATATCCTAGATCTAATGTCATTTAAGAAACTTTTGTTTTATGACCTGACATTATTTGGGGAAATAAGAAGGGGCATATGAATCTTGTTAACTTTCAGAGGAACAATCAATGAAATATATCACATTACAAGTTCCAACGGTAAGCAAGTGCATATTTTGCTATATTGCCCCAAGTTTGGTTATAAGTGGAAGATGCTCTTAGAATGTATGTGGGAGTCCTTATGCAGCAACATGTCCCATGAGTGGATGGTGCTCTTACAGTGTATATAGGAGTCCTCATGTAGTAACATGTCCCAAGAGTTTAGTTTCGTTAGTTCACTTTAATATAATGTGAGCCCAATAAATATCAGTGGATTCTAACCAGCATAGATCCATCTTAAATTCAGATCTAACATGAGCCGAGAGGGATCCAATTTCTTCGCTTGCAATTTTTTTTATGAACATACATTATTTAATTGTTTTGTATAGTTTTTTTTAGATTTTTTCAAATTTTTATTTTGATCGACATGAGCAAAATTTCAAGTTTGATGACTAATGAACAAAGTTACACATCATACTGGACTGTAAAATTAGCCTCTCGACTCAATAATAAATTAGAAAATCATAAAAAATAACTCTAATAAATATATTAAAAATGTTATATTAAAAAAATGATTTAAAATTCATAGCCTTTCAAAATATATATATATATATTTCCAATTTTCCCTATATCTTTTAATAACTTTATTATAACACTGGTGTATTTTTCTTTCTCCATTATCTCTTAAAATTCATGTTTTACTTGAAATCATTTAAATTTAATTGATTCAACTTTTTTTTATTACTATATATATTATTAAATTTTATAAAATTTAGTTAATATTTATATAATAATTGTTTCAACTTTTTTAATATTATATATTACTAGCAATTGTCCCAAAAGGTACAAAGAGAGGCCGATAGGATTATTAAATTAGAATTGTTGAATTTCTCTAGAAGAGATGTTGGTTCAAGTCTAACGAATGAGCATTGAAGCCTGGACACCCCCTCCTGCAGGTTGCAGCTTCTTCAAATCCAAAAGATAATAATAATAATTAAGTAATAATATTTTTTAATATTTTAATATAATTTAAATATTAATATTTCTTACCAATTATTTATTTTATATTAAAATATATAATAAATGAATAAATAAATAGTAATAATCATCTACTTCTGGTCACTATTGCAGCTCGCAAAAACCATCTAACGCTGTTAATTAGCTACATCCAGTAGCTGCAAAAAACTATCTAACAAACACCCTTACTTACCTACTTGACCCATCAACATAAAACACTAAGAAATTGCAAGGGTGCCTGCATTCCGGATTTTTTTCTGCCTTCCTGTCAAAACAAGTCATTTTGAAGAATGATTGGGAATTGTTAGGGCGATATGCGGAGCTCGATAGTGAGCTTGGAGGGCTCGGCTGCTTCAACAGTACAGTGGGAATGGGCCTCAAAAGTCTTGACAGATGCTCTGCAACCACCTATTCGGCGAGCCACTCAAGCCTCTCGGCGTTGCTGAGGGAGAGCTTTCGTTTTCCTCCGAAGGGAAGAGACTCCAGGCTCTTTTGCTTCAATATGCTGTCTACAAAATTGATTAGCATCTTCACATTTTCTTCGCTCGGATCGTGGGCATCGCCCATGCATTTCTCCGGGAATCCGCTCCCCTGTTAATACCCAAAGCACGATCTTGTTCTGAAAACAAGAAATGGGTATAAATTAAAAAAAAAAAAACGCATCTTGAAATTTGCTGCTGTTAGGACAATTAAGTTACAATCTACTCCAGTTTTGATTTCTTGATCTTTTCACAGAACCTCTACAGTAACGTGAGACGTGCAGTTTCAGGTTACCTGAATCCTGATGGAGTTGCGCCTGCTTTGCCCAAATGCCATGCTCATGGCGTGATCAACATTGTCTGACACCGCATCGCCCACGATTTTGAAGATGGGCTTAGCCCAGTGGGCAGCCCCCCATCGCTTCACCTTGTCGTAATCGTATGCCCGATCGAACTGCCCGGTTCCGATTGAAAGCACCAGCAAATCCTCCACACCTCCCACAGACGGAAACTCCTGCTTCTTATGCAGAACATGGTTATGGCCGCGGCGGTGGGATTGTTCATCACCAACCCAACGTCGATCGCCGTCCAGGCGGTCTGCCCGTCGTCTGCTCCTTTTACTTAACTGAATAGTAATAGAAAGATTCATGAACATTTAAAGCTCGCAGCAAAAAGCCTAAAAGTCATAATAGAAACGGTTCTTGGGTCGTCCTCTGCAGCGGTAAAACCCCAATCAATCTTATAAAACCTCAGTGGTCCAGAAAGCACCTAGATGTCAGAACCCTCGGTTGGAATGGCTGAGGAAGTGCGCTAAGCGTTTCGGCACCCATGCTGAGCCAAAGAGTCACCTGCCGAAAGACCAAAAATGTAATATTAATACTCATAGGCAAAACAAACTGCAGCGTAACAGAGCAATAGAGTTTGCAAGAGAGAAAATTAGTCAGTAAATGATATAAATTGTGGCTGCCTACAAGCCTGTGAAATAGATAGGAAAACTGTGGGAAGCTGCGACCAGTAAAACAGTAGAATGCAAAAGGAAATAATCAGTAAAATACAGAGAACAGAGTCATATTGTATTTAGCAGAAACAGAAAAGAGGAGCATCAAAAGAAAACCCTGTTAACGCAGAAAATATACCTGTTAAATGAACCCTGAAAAATAATCAGCTTCTGAGTGGATATGGTGTCAAAGCTATGGTGTCAAAGCGGACACGTTTACTCTGGATTTCCAAGTTGAAGAGGTTGTCGGAACCCGCTATGAGCTCACTGTGGACAGAGGAGTTTGCAGAGCAAAACCAAAAGCCAGTGAAGAAGAACAGTGCTTACCAAAAGCCAAAAGCTAAGGAAGAAGAACAGCAACAACAACTAACACGGAAAAAGCAGTGAAAATATTTTCATGGCAGGCAAAAAACAATGAAAATATCTTCAAGAGTGACATAAAAGAATGGGAAAAAGCAGTAAACAGCTCAACCGATATTTAGAAAAAATAGTCACACTTCAAATCAACAGTTGAAAGTGTCTCACCTGATCCAACGGAACATGATAAAAGTGTTGACGATTGTTGATGCATAGAAAGGCCTATCAGGGTAATTAAATTTTATAAAGTTTATTTAATATTATTTATTAAAATCCCAAATATCAGATTCAAGTCTTAACAAAACCATTATTTAAGTGACCCCTTATAATTTTGGAGCTTTGGATCTGTGTTCTCTCGTGTACTCAAGAAGATCCGAGAATAGAGTTGGGATTCTCTGCTGGACGCCACAAAACATGATATCGGCATCATTTCAATGGCACTGGTCGCATGGAATCGGAAAAATGTGGTCTCCTCTGCTCTTCATCTTCTTGCCTCTACAGAGAGTGCCGCCATGAACACCAGCGTTGTGACTGCCAGTAGGGGTTGTGCAGAGTATTCTACCTATGCCTCAATTTTGCAAACCTGTGCCCACAACAAAACTCTTGCAGAAGGCAAAATGGTCCATACCCAAATTCTTCAAACGGGATCCACACCTAACGTTTATTTGGAAACGAACCTCATGATTATGTATATCAAGTGCGGGAGTCTGGTGGATGGCCGAAGAATTTTCGATAGAATGCCTACGCGCAACGTGGTCTCATGGACTGCGATGATCGCAGCATATGCCAGGCATAGGCAAGAAGAAGAGGCGTTGAAGCTTTATTACCAAATGCAAACAAATGGGGTTGAGCCAAATGCATACACATTTGCTAGCATTCTCCCTGCATGTGCTAACTTGGGCACTCTAGAACAGGGTAAAGAAATCCATCGGAATTTAATTAAAGGTTCAGTTCAATGTAATGTGTTTGTGAGAAGTGCTTTGATAGATATGTATGCTAAAATCGGAAGTTTAGAGGATGCACGGAAAGTGTTTGACGAAATGCCTGAACGAAATGTTGTCATATGGACTGAGATGGTCTCCAGATATGCGCAGGCTGGGCGTATTGACGAAGCTCTGGAGCTTTTTCAGAAAATGCCTGGACGGGATGTGGTTTCATGGACTGCGATGATCTCGGCTTTTTCAAGGTATGGCTATAATGAGGAAGCCTTGAAACTGTTTTACCAAATGAAGCGAACAGGCATCCAGATGGATTGGTTTGCTGTTGCTAGTGTTCTTCCAGCGTGTGGAATCTTGGCAGACATGGAATGGGGTAAGGAGGTTCATGAAGAAGTAATTAGGCATGGATTTCAGCGGGATATTTGCTTGGGCAATATGCTTATAGATATGTATGTGAAATGCAGGAGCATAGAGGATGCACGCAAAGTGTTTGACGAAATGCCTGTAAGAGATGTTGTCTCGCAAACAACTATGATGGCAGGATATGTGCAAAATGGGTGTTTTGATGATGCATGGGAGCTTTTTAGCAAAATGCCTGAACGCGATGTGGTCTCATGGAATGTCATGATTGCAGGATATGCACAAAATGGGCGTATTCATGAGGCTCTGGATGTGTTTCATAAAATGCCGGATCGCAATCTGGTGTCCTGGAACTCGATGATTGCAGGCTGTGCAAAGAATGGGTACCTTGGTGAGGCTATGAGGCTCTTTCGGATGATGCCTGAACGAAATGTTGTTTCATGGACTACAATGATTGCAGGATATGCACAAGATGGGCAGTTTGGTGAGGCTTTGGTTCTCTTTCAGCAAATGCAATTGAAAGATGTGATGCCAGATTCCGACACCTTTTCTACTGTTATTGCGACATGTGCTAATCTGGCATCTCTGGAACATGGCAAGAAGGTCCATGGACAGATTATTAGAAGTGGATTTCAGTATAATGTGATTGTAGGCAACTCGCTAATAGACATGTATGCTAAATGTGGGAGCATACAGAACGCGGAAATGGTATTTTTGAAAATGCATCGACGAAGTATAGTTTCATGGAATGCAATGATTGTAGGGTATGCGCTGCATGGGTACAGTAAAGAAGCCCTCCAGCTATTCGAACAAATGCAATACATTGGTTTGATGCCGGACCGTGTTTCCTTCATTGGTGTTCTTTCTGCATGCTGCCATACAGGCTTAGTAGCTGATGGCTGGAAGTATTTTAATCAAATGAGTGAGTTTTATCGCATTACCCCTAACCTGGAGCACTATTACTCTATGGTTGATCTCCTTGGGCGAGCTGGGTGTCTTGATGAAGCGCTGGACTTCATCAGCACAATGCCAATGGAACCTGATGCTTCTGTATGGGGAACCTTACTTGGTGCATGCAGAGTACATATTAATGTAGATATAGGAGAATATGTGGCAGACCGCCTTATTGATTTGGACCCTAAAAACGCTGCACCTTATGTGATGCTATCAAACATATATGCAGCAGCTAGCAGGTGGGATGGCATTGAGAAAGTGCGAAAGATGATGAGAGACAGGATAATTCAAAAGAATCCAGGATGCAGCTGGATTGAGGTCAATAACAAGGTGTATTCTTTCCTTTCACAAGGAACCCAGAAAAAATATGTGAGCTTGGATAGTTTGTGTGGACGTGAAGAAGACGAGTCATGCGCTCAACACAGTTTATGCTGAATGACTTCGAGCGGCAGAAAGAACATGTTCTTTGCTGCCAAAGCAAGAAGATATCTACTGTATTTAGTCTTATCAAAAATACCCTGAGGTACCCTATTGGGTATTAAGGAATGGTTTTGCTGTCACGACTACCATTTTCTCTCGAAGTTTATCTTTGAGTTTTCTGCGTGAGGCATTGTTTTCAGGCATTCCAATGGAGTATTTCTGTTACAACATGCTTTGGTTCTCTAATCATAAGTATAATGTGAATGGAAAGTCTCTATGTTCAATCTCTCGAAGTTTATCTTTGAGTTTTCTGCGTGAAGCATTGTTTTCAGGCATTCCAATGGAGTATTCATGTTACAACATGCATTGTTTCTCTAATCGTAAGGATAACGTGAATGGAAGCCTCTATGTTCAATTTTGGATTTGTTGGAGCGGCAAATAATATGCATCATTGTTGATTATGGTTCCCTTTAGAGTTATTTTTAGAAATGTTGTTTAAGTTCCAGGGAATGTGCGACTATCTGTAACTTTTGTCCTCAAACAAGACTATTTCACTAAATTGGTATCCCACCAGTGCACGTGAGAAACTTTTTGTTGGAACTTTTGTCCTTAAACAAGACTATTTTACTAAATTGGTATCCCACCAGTGCACGTGAGAAACTTTTTGTTGGAACAACAGTAAGTGATTCCAATCACGGCCATTAATGCGGTAGCTAGACACCTCTAGAGGATTCAGCAGATGTCTCAAGTGCAGCTTCTAGAATTCGGCGGATGCATTGACAAATGGATAGCTTCCTGGAGAAGCCACTGCCCCACCAAACTCCAGAGGTTTCCTTACTGTGTATAGAACCTGTTCAAGCGATCAAATGAAGACAAGTTCTGTTCATGTATTTAACTGTGTGATCTCTGATTTGGTAATGTGTCCACCATTATCATGAGATTAATAATGGTGGACACATCTATTTAGGAGATAATAGATCACATAAAATTAAAGGATATGGTAATATAAGTGTTATGATGCCTAATGGACAAGAAAAACAAATTCAAAATGTGGTGTATGTTCTAGGATTAAAGAAGAACTTAATTTCAGTCTCTACTATCACAGATCAACATTTAAAAGTTGAATTTGTGAAATCACATTGTTTGTTAAAAGATGTGCAGGACAACTACAAGGTCGTTGCAAAAGGAATGAGAGTTGGAGGCTTATACAAGTTCTATGTAATGAAGAATAGGCATCAAGCTTTGGCATCAAAAGGCATGTCAACTATAGAACTTTGGCATCAAAGGTATGGACACTTAAATCATAATGACCTAATGTTACTACAAAAGAAACTGATGGTAGAAGGTCTTCCAATTATAAAGGGTGAACACTTTGAATGTGAAGGTTGTGCACTAGGAAAACAAAATAGGGAAGAATTTCCTGTGCATGAAAATAGAAGAAAACGTGAAATACTTGAACTAGTGCATATCGAAGTATGTGGTCCAATGCAAACTAAGTCACTTGGTGGAGCATATTACTTTCTTATATTTATTGATGATAGCACTAGATACACCTGGGTGTACTTTATAAGAAACAAAAGTGATGTGTTTGAATACTTTAAAGAATTCAAGAGTATGGTTGAAAAGAAAACAGGAAAGAGCATTAAAATTCTTCGATAAGATAAAGGTGGTGAGTACACTTTAGGAGCTTTTATCAAATATTGCAGACAAAATGGAATTATGCAACAATTTACAGTGCCACATACACCTCAACAAAATGGAGTCGCTGAAAGAAAGAATAGAACATTAGTTGAATGTGCTCGAAGTATGATAAAAAGTAAAGGACTTTCTAATAGTTTTTGGGTTGAAGCCATTAATACAGTTGTATATCTTAAAAACAGAAGCCCTACTAAGTATCTTGAGCACAAAACACTATTTGAAGCATTGTATGGTTTCAAACCTAAAGTTAGTCATTTAAGGATATTTGGATGCAAGGCCTTTGCTCATATTCCTAAAGAGGATAGAAGAAAGTTAGATGCCAAAGCCATCAAATGTATTTTTATTGGATATTGCACTGATCAAAAAGCATATAAAATGTATGATCCAAGTACTCACAAGGTCTTTGCAAGTAGAGATGTTATATTTCATGAGCATGTAGATAAACAAATAAAAGAAGATGAACATAATACATGGCAGTCTTCTTATGAAAACTTTAAGGAAGAAGAAGAAGTTGTGGAATCAACTCAAGAACAAGAACACATGGACATTCCAAAAGACACATCAAGGAATCAAAGTCCTCAAAGAAATGAAGGCACTCCACAGAGAAGAAAAGGAGAAGGTACTCCAGAGAGTAATGAACCTCTAAGAAGGTCAACACGACAGATTCAAGCCCCCATCAGTAATAAAGATTATGCTTTAATGTCTCAAGTAATGACTGTTTTTGAGCCCTTAAATTATGAACAAGCCAAAAATCATAAAGAATGGATGGAAGCTATGAAAGAAGAATATGACTCTATAATGAAAAATGAAACTTGGGAATTAATAGAATTACCTGAAAATAAAGTCCCTATAGGATCAAAATGGTTGTACAAGACAAAATTTAATGCAGATGGTAGCATAGACAAGTATAAGGCAAGATTGGTTGCAAAAGGTTATTCACAAAAAGAAGGTATAGATTATGAAGATACCTTTGCTCCGGTTGCAAAAATGAATACAATCAGAATAATGATAGCATTGGCAACTAAATATGATTGGAAGCTACATCAATTAGATGTAAAGTCAGCTTTTCTAAATGGTGACTTAAAAGAAGAGATTTATCTTGTTCAACCAGAAGGATTTGTAAAGAAGGGTCAAGAACATCTTGTATGCAAGTTAAAAAAGGCCTTATATGGACTAAAACAGGCCCCCAGATATTGGTATGAGAAAATTGACAAATTCTTCTTTCAGCAAGGATTCAAAAAGAGTAAAAGTGATCCTAATTTATATGTAAAGACAGACAGAAATGGGGATATAGTATTACTCTCTATGTATGTTGATGATCTAATAATAACAGGGAGTGTTGATAAATTGATTACAGATATAAAAATAAAGTTATCACAGGAATTTGAGATGAAGGATCTTGGTGAGATGCACTATTGTCTAGGTATTGAAGTATGGAGAAATGATGGAAGAAGCTTAATCACACAAAGCAAATATACAAATGAAGTATTAAAGAGATTTCATATGAATGAATGTAAAAGTAGTGAGTACTCCATTGGAACAAAATATCAAATTAAGAAGTGATGATGGAACAAAAGAGGTGAATGGAACATTGTATCGACAATTAGTGGGAAATCTGAATTATCTCACTACCACCAGACCAGACATTGCTTATGCAGTAAGCATACTTAGTCAATTCATGGCTAAGCCTCATGAAAGCCATTGGATAGTTGCAAAAAGGGTCCTTCGATACTTAAAGGGAACTATCAATTTTGGTATTGAATATACTAATACTTGTAATGTTGAATCGACAGGTCATTCTGATTTTGATTGGGCTAGAGATCTAGATGACAGGAGATCCACCACTAGATACGTCTTCAACATAGGATCGGGAGCTATATCATGGAGTAGTAAGAAACAGGCAACAGTTTCCTTGTCATCAACTGAAGCAGAATATAAAGCATTATGTAGTGGCACCTGTGAGGCTATATGGCTCAGAAGAATACTTGAAGATGTTGGTGAAGGTCAACAAGAACCTATAGTGATCAGATGTGACAATCAAAGCACCATCAAACTGGGGAACAATCCTGTATGTCATGTAAGGTCAAAACATATAGACACACACATAGTTGCGGGGGAGCGCCTCCCCCCCCGATCCTGCTCCCAATCCGCTCTCCGTGCGGGAGCGCGCTCCCTGAAAAAATCGCTCCTTGCCTTTTTGAGAGCATTTTCGGGAGCATTTTGGGGAGCGATTTCGGGAGCGCGCTCCCTGAAAAAAATCGCTCCCTACCTTTTTGAGAGCATTTTGCCTTTTTTGCAATGATGTTCCAAATGCAATTGTTTTTCAAAGAAACAAATAAGTTTTTAGTGGGGCTGCTTAATGATCAAGTCTATGGCCCTAGTATTGATATGCGATTCATCGTAATGTTAAATTCTTAAAGTAAAAGGATGAAAATAAAGATTAAAAAGAATGTTACTTAAATTTTTAACATTACCATGAAATGACTCAGGATGTTTGAGAGTGGTTCCAACCTCATTGGATTTCATATGCAAAAAGTAGAATTTTAGATTTCATTCAAAATCCAGCAGACTTATCAGTTTTTCAGGATTTCAGGATTGCATTGTTTCCATTGAATTTTGTCATGTATTAGGGTATGGAACTCGTATTTAATCAAGAGCACCAATCCCTCTATGTACCTTGATGTTAGTGACATTGGTTGTTGAACTCCTCTATCATGACCCTCCTAAAAATGTACGCATCACTCAAACAAACTCTTGACTTGACATGCTGTGCTTTTTCTATCTTATGTTAATGCTTAGAGGATGATATTAATGATAAAGATCCCTATACAGATACAGAGGTAATGACAAAATACCTCTGGATATTAATGCTTAGAGGGTGATATTAATGATAAAGATCTTGATTTTCCAACAAGACTAAAAAATTAGACATTTCTTGTTGTGGCAAGAGGCCCAAGCATAAGCAATAGATAATAGATTTACTTGTCTTTTCTAGTTTCTAGTAGTTTTTATAACTATTGACTCTTTCATATTTATTATGATATTTTTTTAAACAATATATGACAATTTAAGTTTGAAGTTGGCAATTATAACTCAGTAGTAATGAATTATGAATATGATGCTTCATGAAAGTTGAAAGTTGTTTCATTTCATTTTATAACATTTCATTTCATGTTAGATATTATTTGTTGTAATGGTTACACTTAGCTTACAAGTACAACTTTGGTGATCAATGATGATAAATGTTATATATTGAATTTTGAAAGCTTGAAACTTTAAGATTGATGAATCATGACTCAATATGTTGTATGTTACTATGTTACTAACTTGTGGACATGGTTGATGAAGATTATAACTTCTAGATGATTGTTGTTATATGGTTCAATCTATGTTTTTTTATGTTTTTTATATCTAATTCATCATTCTACATGTTTTTGTTGACATATATGTATCAAAATATAAAAATATAAAAAATATATATATATTATATAAAAAATGCTCCGAGATTCGCTCCCAAACCGGGAGCTTCTGAAAATGTCGCTCCCGCACCCGTTTTCGCTCCCACTCCCCGCTTTCGCTCCGGCTCCCAAGTAACACTGGACACACAATATCATTTTGTAAGAGAAAAAGTCCAATCAAAAGAAATTTCTCTAATGTATTGTAATACAAATGAGAATATAGCTGACATATTCACTAAGCCTCTTGGGAAGGCAAAATTTGAGTTTTGCAGAAGTAAGTTATGTGTTGTAGAAAATCAAGACTATAATGTAAGCCTAGCTGAGACTTAGACCAGTAGGCATGACAATTAAGAGTATGTTTACAGTGTATTGTATATTTGTTATCTGGTTGGAATTAAGGGGGAGTGTTGGAAAAACAGTAAGTAATTTCAACCACCGCCATTAATGCAGTAGCTAGACACCTCTAGAGGATTCAGCAGATGTCTCAAGTGCAGCTTCTAGAATTTCGCGGATGCATTGACAAATATATAGCTTCCTGGAGAAGCCACCGCCCCACCAAACTCGAGAAGCTTCCTTGTTGTGTATAAAAATCTGTTCAAGCGTTCGAATGAAGACAAGTTCTGTTCATGTGTTTAACTGTGTGTGATCTCTGATTCTTTTCACAAGCACAAGAATATGAATCTCGATCATTTTCAATTTGCCAAATCCTTTTAAATATTACGACAAAACTCAGTGGACCGATGTTAAACGTGGTTCTGAAAAGACCAGGATTAAAGTGTCCCTAAATCTATAACTTTCTGGAAAGTTCCCTTAAATGAACAACTTGGCTATTCAATTAGGAAACAGTCCAGTAAATTATGCCAGCAATATCCAGTTTCAGTTGTTGAAGCACGAATTATGATCAGTATCACCTTCAGCTAAAATCAGGATCATTGCAATCTTTTGCTCTTTCTTTTATAACAGAGGTTGAAATACATACCAAGAAAAAATTTCAAGGGCTTAGCGTTTGTTTCAGGCACAATACTCATTGGTAGGCAACTCTATATGAAGAACAAGTTCTCAATATGCAACAAAATGCTGATGTGCCTTTTCAAGAAAAAAGATTCTTGGATAATAAATGTTCTATAAAAGAAAAAATAATAGAAAAGTTTATAAAATTACAAGATGCGAAGAACCCTAATATAGGGTAGCAAAACACAGTTCATGTCTTCTTGCATCTATGTATTCTGTGCAGGTCAAGATTTCCCCCTTTTATCTATAAGGTATCCATTTCATCCGTCCATGGTTTTCTTTACTCCAAGCTTAATATTTTTGCAATCCGTGGGATATTGTTGAAAAGCCAACAAAATTGGCTCTGCCAAATCTAGAGCATCTCCCATGCATAATAAGTCGTTACAACTAGGAATTAAACAACCAAAGACAGTGGACATATTGACAATATACAAGCATTTGTTTATTTCAGTGGCTTTCATATACTGTAAAAGGTGTTATGGGCAATAGTAGATGAAGCGTCTTTGCCCTTTTATATCCTGTAGTTTATGCTCTATTATTCATTGCTTTATATTTTTTTGTTGTCATATGGAAGGATGGTGGTTGCATTCTCTTTACATCTCTTTGCATTGATTTTATGGTTGATGTTTCACTTATTTGGATTTTGGTTGTTCATCATAGAACTAGGGTTCTTTTGAGTTTTTTTTTTGCTTCTTTTCAATTCTAATAATCGCTTTCAATTTGGCATGTTTCATCATTCATATAAATCCTCAAATAAGAATAGAATTAACCATGCCTTTGCTGATAGCATCACTATAATATCCAGTTTGTTCATATTTTGGTTTTGTTATCATAAATGTGATTAAATCATTAAAGATAGAACATTAAGGTTTTTTAACTGTATATATTGATCACATTCCCCTCATTCTCATCAAATCGTGATTAAGTTAGAAAACTATACATATATTGATTACATGCCCTTCATTCCCACTAAAGACTTCAGTGCAGAGGGTATCTTCAGGCATCACTATTTTCATAGCATCAATGTAATAGCTGGTTCAATTATGTTTTGGGTTTGTCAATATAAATGAGGTCAAGGCAGAAAACTGTATATATTGATCACTTGCCCCTCAGTTTCACTGACGATTTTCGTTTAGAAGAAATCTTCGAGGATTATGTATTTCAGTGAACATTATGTAACCTCTACGGAGACGTGATTCTCCCTTTCAACCACTTCTCGTTTAGAAGAAATCTTCGAGGATTATGTATTTCAGTGAACATTATGTAACCTCTACGGAGACGTGATTCTCCCTTTCAACCACAACATTATACTGTAGTGTGATGCGAATCCGGATGTGATTTGTGTTCTATTTTGGCAAATTGCTTTTTTTCCTTTAAAGAATACTCATCACCATTATTACTCAAAAAGTTTGTTTCTCTGTAAGAGTGGTCAAAACTTTAAAACTTCTAAGAATTTCGTGAGTCACGATAAAATAGACAAATGCCTTTCTTGGCATATAATTAATAAAAGTTAACTAAATATCATTCATTACATTATAACATAGATATCATGTGTCCACATGTATTTCTATTGATAAGCTCTAATGATCTTGGAACTTGCTTATCACCTCTTTCACCATTATTAAAATATTAAAATCCAAGTGAAGTTGTTGCCTCTTCATTCAAGTCTGTTAATTTTAGGTATGTTCTATGCTAGAGAAATTTATTTCAATTTTCACAGTTAGCTCAATATCTTTTTCAGATTAGCAATCACATCAACATTAAAGTAAACTGCAGATAGAACATAAATATAAATCGCAGAAGACAAGCCAAGACAAGAGGACACAAGATGTGGCGCTAGCTAGGGACAAATCCCAATGTGGGGAAACCCTTGATCAATTCTTCTTATATGTTCTTCAGTAGTTCAACACAGAGAGAGAGATAGTACATTTACAACTGAAGTCAACACTTTGACTTATATAGATGAGAGCATAGATCATCTCTAAGAAGATGATACATGAGATTAGTTGAAGACACGCTGCTTCAACTGATTCTCCAAGGTGACTCTTTCACCTATCATTGTGCTACATCTCGTCATTATGTTGCACCTCACCATGCTGCAACATACTGCACCCATCATCACAATGCTGGACCTCATGACTGCTGCACCTAATGCTGTAATGCTGTCCCATGTGTCATGGTTGAACCAAGTTGTCCATGTTTGTTGTCCCATTGCTTGCTTGCTGTCCCTTGCATGCTTGTTGTACCATTGCATGCTTGGTGTACTTGCTGCTAAGTACCATACAACTGTCCCAATGTTAGTTTGTTGTCCCTTGCATGTTGCTGTACCATTGCATGCTTGGTGTACACGCTGCTAAGTATCATACAATTGTCTCAATGTTAGTTTGTTGTCCCTTGCATGTTGTTGTACCATTGCATGCTTGGTGTACTTGCTGCTAAGTACCATACAACTGTCCTAATGTTAGTTTGTTGTCCCTTGCATGCTGCTGTACCAATGTGCTATACTTGCAACACCATGAACTTGCTATATCATACAGCTGCACCTCACCATTGTGCTGCCCCTCATTATGCTATGATACACTTCATCACTATACCCATCATGCTGCAACATTCATCAACATGCTGCTGCAATATATCATCATCATTGCTGCTTCCATCATCATGCTGCTTCAATGTGTCATCATCACTGTTTTGGAGCTTCTCTGTTTGCTGCATTGCATGACTGGTTAGGGCATTCTAACAGCAGTCCTAACAACCTTCAAAATGTGGCCAGAATAGCCCTCCACAATTGCGGCTGCCTTTCTAAGAGGGGAGGAAAGCCTTGGCTGCAATGCTCGGCTGTTCCAACCCCTATTCCACCCTTCAGCCTCCTCTTATCTACTGCGGCTTGCTACAACAAGCTGTCCCTTAGCTGCGGCAACCCTTCTAAGGGATATTCCTTCACCTAACCACCCCAAAGCATTCCCCTTGCCTCTCAACCTCAAGATATGGGCTGCGACCCTCTTCAACAACTCCTCGGCCTCCTGGAATAGCCTCCTAACTCCTCGTTGTTCTCTTCTAGGCTGCTGCGGCTAGGGTATATCCATACCATCCTTAGGACAACGTATAGGCTTTCTCCATAGGGCAGTGTAGGGCCTCTCCATAGGGTTGCGTTAGGGTCTGCTGTTAGGCCTCCTTCACCGTGCTAGATCTCCCTTTCCTCCTGCGTCTAGGGCTTCTTCATTAGGGCAGCATAGAGCCTAGGGCACTCCCTCTAGATTAGGGCAACGTCATCCCTTAAGATCTCTCCTCCTACTAAAACCCAAAGACAAGTAGAGAGGAAGAGATCCCAAGTGTGTGTTGAAATGACTGGAAGGCCACCTCTATTTATACTAAAACGTTGAACACAAGTGGGGTTTATTTGGTTGCTGGCCGACCTTGACGAATTGTCCCATTACACTAATAAATTTATATCTCCATGAATACTTATTGGAATCGGATGATCTTTAGATCAATCCTACACCTCTCGATGAGAGGGATCCAAGAAAAATATCAGCTGCCATTAATAAGATGACCCACATGGAGTTTGGCCCTAGTTGCCAATTTTAACACTCCCTCTCAACTAGGGAAAACTCCATTCGCTGATCCATATGACTCACTGTACTATCTCTGCCATCAGTGCCTTGCACTGCTCTGCTGAGATCTGCTCTGCTCTGTTGAACCATGAAGAAGAAGAATTGATTGAGAATGTCTCATACCATTCTCTATTGACCTGACGTCAGTTTCATATGAGGAGAGTGTGTCATACCACTCTTACTGAATTGGAGTCAGTTTCATTGATCCCAGATCAATATCACAAGAGAGTGTCTCAAACCACTCATACTGATCTGAGATCAGTTTCATTGATCCCAGATCAATATCACAAGAGAGTGTCTCAAACCACTCATACTGATCCCAGATCAGTTTCATTGATCCCAGATCAATGGAGGTCATCCTAGCATAGGGAGTACGGTAGATACAACGATGTGTCCATCGATGGTACTACTAATGGTCCCTAACCCAATTTCCCTACTCATTGATCAGATGAGAGGTACTTCCCATGAGTCCCAGACTACATGTGTAGGATGCCTCGACAAGAGAACTAATCATCCTGTCCCAAAGTTGCCACAGGGTATCACAAGGGAAGGCTGAGCCATTCACCCTATACATAATGCACCATTAGGGGAGGGTGAGTCGCCCTATGGTCGTGTGTTGCTCCAGTAAGTACCCCAAGCCCCCCAGAGCTCCTAGAGCTCAATGCATGCAACATGCAGGACCCTTATAAGAAGGTCTCTCAATGACTCCAAGTCGTTCGAGAAAGTCGCAGATTTGACCTTTCCCCGGGGCTTTGACAAAATGTCTGCGACCTATACATCAGTCTCAATGCGATGGAGCCTCCTCACTCATCGACTTACCATATCCCAGATAAGGTAGTATCTGATGTCTATTTGCTGGAGCAATCATCGAATACGGGATTCCTCAACAATTGAATCCCCCTTGGTTGTCACAGAGGATCACAATGGTATTCATCATG
The DNA here is from genome assembly GCA_031772625.1 of Pinus tabuliformis. Lineage (NCBI taxonomy): Eukaryota > Viridiplantae > Streptophyta > Pinopsida > Pinales > Pinaceae > Pinus > Pinus tabuliformis. The sequence continues at coordinate 892,233,893 of CM062806.1, read as the reverse complement.
TGTACAAACAGCTCACTGAAGAGCTTCCACAACCAGGCAACTTCATATGAGATCATACTTGTGGCTATGTATTCGGTCTCGATGGTGCTTATAGCAACAGACTTCTGCTTCCTGCTCATCCATGATATCGAAGCAGAACCCAAAAAGAACCAGCACTGAGAAGTGCTCTAGTGATCCTCCACACTGCTTACCCAATCAGCATTCGAATAATCATGCAGCTTCATATTTCCGGCAGTGTATCTCAATCTATGAGAGATTGTGCCCCGAAGATACCTCAGAAGATTCTTGGCATCAATCAGTGAGGCTCAACCAAATATGAGCTCACCATGCTAACTGAAAAACATATATCTGGATGGACGTTCACCAAGAACATCAATGCAAATGAGTTTATGAAACTCAGAGGCATTTCCCAAATCTGGTCCGACATCACCACCATATAACTTCTAAAAGTTAAGATCCTCGAGGTAGTCACGGGCTTGCAATTTATCATTCCATATCTGGACTCCAACTCCCTCTTACTTCTGCAAGTGAGAGGGTTTGCACCTGTTAGAAATAGGTCATTCTCAAAAGGTGCTGGTACGAGAGGTGCCGGTTTGGATCGACTTCACTCTCAGTGAATCTCAGCTTCATCTGACATCTATCAATCCTCTCATATCAAACCCAGGGTGTTTTGCTTCAAACCATAGAGGGATTTCTTCCACCTGCACACATGAGATTCCCAATCATGAATCTCAAACCTCCTCGGGTTGTTCCAAACCTATGGACCTGCTACATGAGGGGAATGGTCCCCTTGTGATATTTTCCTTCGGTACATCTCAGACATGTACCTTCATGCTCCTTTTGAATTCAGGTGTCCCTGTCATTATCTGACTCACAGACCTCCGGTGCTATGTGTCAATTGACATGGTCCCCAATGGACTTTCTGCGATTTGATACAAATTTCCAACCCTGAACCCACGAGTAAATGCATCTTTGAAAATTCTATTTTCAAACACGTACCTTTCAATAAATGAATTCCACCCTGAAACCTTTGACTTCCATTGCTGAAATGGACACCCGGTTCTTCTTGCGATCAGGTACATAAAAGAGATTCTGTAAATGAATAGAGTTACCCTCATTCAATTGAGGGGTAACACCCTTTCCGGGATAGGTGGCATCGGCTCCGAGTATAATCCCACGAATGTTTCCATCTCTACCAAATTAGAGAGAGAGCACCCTTCTATCCGATGGAGTGCCTTGAAGCACTACAATCGATAAGCCAGATTCCCAAAGAATCATAAAGAGAGGTCCAATACAAGATAACACTTCTTTATCTTATCAGAAACAACATTTGATTCTTCATACCTGGGGTTCCTTGCCCTCTCTGAAGAGTTGGCCGTGTCCTTGATGACCTGCATTACCTGTCATTCCTCTGATCATTGAAGATGTCCCTGAAATGATTGTTATCATCATCAAGTGATGTGTCCTTTCCAGTTGGACACTCCTTCACATAATGGTCGAACTTATTTCAACCAAGGCATCTGCCTTTTCTTCCACCCTTATATCCAAACTTCCCATAGAAGTGATCTTCAGGTAGGCCATCAGAAACTTCCGCTGCCCCATTCTCATAATATTCTCTTCTTCGACTTCACCCTTGGTGAATTAGAAGAGGGATGAGGAATCCATTGATCCTTTTGTCCTTTCCTAACTGTCTTCGGTGATTTCTCTTTCACTCTTGCTTGGGCTTTGTCTTCAACTCAATCTGATACCATGTTAATTTTAGGTATGTTCTATGCTAGAGCAATTTATTCCAATTTTCACAGTTAGCTCATTAACTTTTCTAGATTAGTAATCACATCAGCATTAAAGTAAACTGCAGATAGAACATAAATATAAATCGCAGAAGACAAGCCAAGACAAGAGGAAACAAGATGTGGCGCTAGCCAGGGACAAACCCCAATGTGGGGAAATCGTTGATCAATTCTTCTTATATGTTCTTCAATAGTTCAACAGAGAGAGAGAGAGAGAGATAGTACATTTACAACTGAATTCAACACTTTGACTTATCTAGATGAGAGCATAGATCATCTCTAAGAAGATGATACATGAGATCAGTTGAAGACATGTTGCTTCAACTGATTCTCCAAGGTGACTCCTTCACCTATCATCGTGCTGCATCTCGTCATCACGCTGCACCTCACCGTGCTGCACCATGTTGCACCCATCATCACAATGCTGGACCTCATGACTGCTGCACCTAATGTTGTACTGCTGTCCCATGTGTCATGGTTGAACCAAGTTGTCCATGTTTGCTGTCCCATTGCTTGCTTGTTGTCCCTTGCATGCTTGTTGTACCATTGCATGCTTGGTGTACTTGCTGCTAAGTACCATACAACTGTCCCAATGTTAGTTTGTTGTCCCTTGCATGTTGTTGTACCATTGCATGCTTGGTGTACTTACTGCTAAGTGTCATACAACTGTCCCAATGTTAATTTGTTGTCCCTTGCATGTTGTTGTACCATTGCATGCTTGGTGTACTTGTTGCGAAGTACCATACAGTTGTCCCAATGTTAGTTTTTTTTCCCTTGCATGCTGCTGTACCAATGTGCTATACTTGCAGCACCATGAACTTGTTATATCATACTATTGCACCTCACCATTGTGCTGCCCCTCATTATGCTATGATATACTTCATCACTATACCCATCATGCTGCAACATTCATCAACATGCTACTGCAATATATCATCATCATTGCTACTTCAATGTGTCATCATCACTGTTTTGGAGCTTCTCTGTTCGCTGCATTACATGACTAGTTAGCGCATTCTAACAATAGTCATAACAACCTTCAAAATGTGGCTAGAATAGCCCTCCACAACTGCCGCTGCCTTTCTAAGAGGGGAGGAAAGCCTTGGCTGCAATGCTCGGCTGTTCCAACCCCTATTCCACCCTTCGGCCTCCTCTTATCTACTATGGCTTGCTATAGCATGCTGTCCCTTAGTTGTGGCAGCCCTTCTAAGGGATATTCCTTCACCTAACCACCCCAAAGCATTCCCCCTGCCTCTCAACCTCAAGATATGGGCTGCGACCCTCTTCAACAGCTCCTCGGCCTCCTGGAATAGCCTCCTAACTCCTCGTTTTTCTCTTCTAGTCTACTGCGGCTAGGGTATATCCATACCATGCTTAGGGCAACGTATATACTTTCTCCATAGGGCACCGTAGGGCCTCTCCAGAGGGCTATGTTAGGGTCTATTGTTAGGCCTCCTTCACTGTGCTAGATCTCCCTTTCCTCCTGCGTCTAGGGCTTCTCCATTAGGGCAGCGTAGAGCCTAGGGCACTTCCTCTAGATTAGGGCAACGTTATCCCTTAGGATTTATCCTCCTACTAAAACCCAAAGACGATGAGAGAGGAAGAGATCCCAAGTGTGTGTTGAAATGACTTGAAGGCCACCTCTATTTATACTAAAACGTTGAGCACAAGTGGGGTTTATTTGGTTGTTGGCCGATCTTGACGAATTGTCCCATAACTAATAAATTCATATCTCCATGAATACTTATCGGAATCAGATGATCTTTAGATCAATCCTACACCTCTCAATGAGAGGGATCCAAGAAATATATCAACTGCCATTGGTAAGATGACCTACATGGAGTTTGACACTAGTTGCCAATTTTAACAAAGTTGTTGCAATCTAAAATTTTTGGAATGTTAGATGCGACAAGTACATATGTTGATACAAGTTGTGATTCTATTAGTTTTTATTGTCTTTTATATCGAGCATATCAACTTTTATTGGCTTCCTTGTTTAATTTTTTAGGCAACCACTTATCCTTCGTCATTTATCTAGGTCTTATGTTTTTATTTTACATTTTGATTGATATGATGATGTAATCTTCAAATATTACCGTCACTGGCCTCACTTTAGTATTGCTTGCTTTATTGCTGTAAGTGTGTTGCCATATTTGAGTTAAAGTTGAGTTAGTCAAACACAATTATTATATACCTAAGTAGTTAAAAGTGACCTAGTCATTATGTGGGCCCATAACCCCTCTCGTGGAGAGTATGCCACCTCTTGGGTTGTGTATAATTCCACACTCAAGGGTCATCTAAAAGATCATCATTCTAATATACAAGTGATTTTTTATTTAGCCTATATAAACCATTTTCTTTCTGGTTCTTTAGTTGTATTTTCTTCTCTTTAGCATACCTGTGAATTCTCTCTCTAGGATGCTTATTCTCTCTCTAGCATGCTTATGAAACAACCCTAAAGCACATTTCCTTGGTGTTTTGTTTTTTCTTTTCGTTATTGTAAAAGTTAGGGTTTGCAAGTTGCTTCCATTTGATTCCTTCACTCCTTTATGGATCTCAACTTGGTATCAAACTAGGTGTGATTCTCCCTTAGTATTTTTGTTTTTTATTGAAGATTTCTTCTTAGTTGTTTGCATTGGTATTCTTTGTGATCAGACGATGCATGTGAAAGGGTGCTTAACTTGATGAACTTTTGGGGTTGTTTTTTTGTGGTGTTATTCATTGAAGGGTTTATTCATGCATGTTTTATTGTCTTTTTTGGAGATCTTGTGCATTAGGTTTGGAGTGCCCAACACGAAGGTTTACTCATATATTTCAATGATTTTTAGTAGCAAATTTAAAGCTTTGGTTCATGGCATCATTGTTGTTTTGCAAGTGCAAAACCAAGGTATCAAATTTTTTAAGCCTAATAAGAAGTTTTAAGTCAACAGCTTTCTTTTAGGGTATTCATAGAGTTTAAACCCTCCATGGCTAGTGCCTCTTTTCAAGGGTTTCCTTGAGTTTAAAATCCTAAATCAACAAACTTTCTTCATTATTATGTCACAAGTAGCATTTTTATCAATTTCTTGGAAGAAGCTTTGGCAAAAGTGTTGTTTGGTTGGCATTGATGTCAACCTTAAGAGAGATTATGGTTGGTTATCAAGAGTAATGGAACACAATAAATTCTTGATTTGATCATGAAAAGTAAGAAGTAAATGCATTAATTGATTTGATTTGGTCCTATTTGTTAATCACCAAAAGTAAGCAGTGAACTCATTAATTGACTTGATTTGGTCCAATTTGACATGGTCATAAAAGGAAATGGAGAATAATTAACTGTGTAGAGAGACACTCTCCAACCCAATATGGTAGAGATGTTGTAATTCCTGTTAACTCAGTGAAATTACATAAAATAAAATAAAAATAAAACTAAAAAAGTAATAATTAAAGTAAAATAATTTATTTATTGTTGGAGGTTTTGGTTTCTAGATTTTGAATATAACATTTTAAAATGTAATATTTCTATTTTAAAATATAATATAAATTTTTTATTTCTAATAACATTACTCATTTTTTATTGTTTGGAGAGGCAGTTACCCACCATGGAAAAGATGTTGTCATGCCTTATAAACAATATATATAAAATAATAAAAATAAAAAGTCATAAATTTAAATAAAATAAAAATAACTTTTTGAATCATTGCATTCACCCATGGTTTTTACCGTAGTATTCTTAACCCATGGTTTTTCCCATGACACTCTTCTCTAATGTAGCCTATTAAAAACCATGAATTTTGTGTTTCTCCAAATATAAGTATTTGATTGACGTTTTGAGTGTTATCTATTTGTTGTATCCCCACACATTATAATAGCCATTCCCAGCTGATGTTCCATGGTTAAACATTGCATCCTAACCATAATGAAAATCAGAGTCATAGACAATCAAAACAATAAAAGGTGAAAATGCTAAGTATCTTCATTTGTTCATTACTCTTAATTTTGTGAAGTTCATTAGTTTGGACATTTTTATGAAAATTTGGTAGAATTTACATGAAAATTCCAAGTATCTTCATTTGTTCACTTGATTTACTCTTAATTTTGTGAAGTTTATTAGTTTGGGGATTTTGATGAAAAATTGGTAGATTTTACCATTTAAATAACTTGGTTGCAAAGGTTTTATTTAATAGTGTGGAATAATCATAAAAGGTATTGGCATTAAAGACATTTTAGACAACTCAAGATCTATTGGTAAGAGAAGACCCCACACTGGAGGTCAATAATGACCCCATTGTTTACACTCAGTTGGAGGTCCGGTCAATAATTAGATACAGAGGATTGTGTGCAACACTCAACACGTTTATGATTTTTTTAGTTCTTTGTATTCCCATTATTATTTATTATTGGTTGATATTTCAATGTTTTTGGTCCACGTGATTGATTCATTAAGTTTGATATTAATTTTTTTTTGGCTTTTAGTTTATAAGTTCAATATTTATTTAAGTTGAGAAATCTAAAAGTTAACAATCATTTCTAGATTTATTTTAATTGATGAAATGAGAGGGTTAATGAGGTCGGTTTAACGATGAAAGGGGATATTGTAATTTTATAGAAAGATTTCAAATTATTTTTAATTTGTTAAGAGTTCCCATTCTTTGGAAATAAGTAAATAAGTTAAATCTTTAAGAGTAAAAATCTATTTTTATAAATTACTAATAAATTATTTTAACTGATGTGGTTTTCTTGGAATAATAGTGATGAGTTAGTTTACATTATCAATAATAATAACAATTATAATTATTTTTACCCATTAACAAATGAGTTATGATAGGTTTTACCACATTCTTAAAAAAAAAATTAGAAATTAAAGTTGTACTAAATTACTTTTAAAATATAAATAAAAGTAGTTGTTAGGAAATATGAGTTTTGTTATAATTATTATTATTTTAAAATTATATTTTAAATTTATATAAACCTTTCAAATTCTTTTTAACTTGTTAAGAGTCTATGTATTTCGGAAATAAATATATAAGTTAACCTAAGAGTGAAATTTTATTTTTTATAAATTATTTTAATTGATGGTTTTCTTGAACAATAGTGATGAGTTAGTTTACATTACCATGAACAATACAAATAACAACTATTTTTACCAATTAACAAATGAGTTATGATAAGTTTTACCACATTTTTGAAAACAAAAAGAAATTAAAGTTGTAGTAAGTTAGTTTAAAAATTGAAATAAAAGTAGTTATTTGTATTCATTTAATTAAAAAATAATATTTATCATTCTAGATTCATCTTAAAACCGAATCTACTAAGCCAGAGGGATCAAATTTCTTGAGATACAAATATCTTTTAGTGTGAAAAGAGATTTTATCCCTCTAGGTGCTTGGTAGATCCGGTGTTAAGATGGGTCTAGGCTAGTGTATTGATTTGGTATCTGGTGTTAAGATGGATCTAGGCTAGTGTATTGATTTGGTCTATCTTGATGAGGGAAAAATTAAGCGCAAATATAATATGTCAGTGTTGGAGATTAGTTTTAGTTGTTGGGCACAATGAAACTCATATTATATCTGCAGTGATAAGATTTGAGGTGAACGTCGCTGAGGTTGATTCCATCACTATAGTTGCCATGTATTAAGAAGTTGCTTCGTATTACACTACAATTGATGGTTGGGTTGTATGCTCGAGTGAGGGTTTGTACTGCTACCCTTAGACTTTGGCTATGTGAGTTTTGGTGCTACTGATTGTGTTGGTTGCAAGAAGATTGTTGATTGTGTTATTGTTGCAGAAGAGGACCTTGTATGAAAATGTATGAAATTGTAGTCCATTGTATTTAAGAAGGTTGGGGCCTTTAGCAAGTGTTGGCTTGTTATATAGGAAGTTTGGGCTTCCTTGTTGGTTGTGGCTAGCAAAAGTTTTTATGGAGGTTGGGGCCTCAAACAAGTTGGGGCTTCCTAGATGGTTGTGGCCAAGAGATCTATGTAAAATAAATTTGAACAGTAATAAGAAGAAGATAAGTAGAGCAACAATACAATGGTTTTTCTCCCGTTAAGGGTTTCCACTTAAAATCATGGTGTTCATGTGTGTTGTTTCTGATGTTGTGATATAAAGTTACAAGCATGTTATATTTCTTGTTCATGTACTATGTTATTGGTTGTTAAGTGTTTAATTTATTTGGGAAAAATTGGTTATATTGTTTAAATCAATGTTATACTAATTCACCGACCCACCCCCCTAGTATAACTAAGCTTCCAACAATTGGTATCAGAGTTTGTGTCTTTTTTTGTGCTTAATTGTTGGAAGCTGGATCTGAGAATATCATGGGTTATCAAATTGCTTTGTTGTTTAGTCTTTCAAACTTTCACGAATAGAGAGAGAAAGTGAAATCCCAATTATCTATCCTTGGATTTGAAGACTGGAATGTAGTGATGAATGGTTATGGCGAAGAACCTCTTTCAAAACAAGTTCAATGATGGAATGCCCAAGTCAAGTTTGCAATTTATGACAATCTTCAGAATTTGGATTTTGAAAAAGTCATGAAACTCAAGTTTGCAAAAGGAAATTTGGGAAAGGTTGTAGGCCCTGCATGAATGAGAAACCCTTAGAAATGGTGGAGAACAATAAAAGAAAAGGAAGAAGAAAAAAAAGGCCCCTCAAAAGGAAACTAATAAAACAAATGAGATCTACTCTCTCAACATCAAAGTGGTTGATTGTCAAGAAGTGAGATCGGTTAGAGATCAAACTCAACTTAGTTCTACATTAGATGAAATAGAAACAATTTCAACGAAAAAAATAGATATGAAAAAACTTCTTCAAATGAGTGAGGGAAGGGAGTATTATTTTAAAGAATAAATTTCTAATTTGAAAACCCATATAGAAGAAGGAAGGATGTGTGAAGAGGCAATGAGAAATCAACTGAAGGAGAAAAAGAAACAATGTGAAGAACTAGAAGTCAAGGCAGCTTATGCAAGAAACAAGACATAAAATAACAGATATGGTTCAGAGGAAGTTATAGTAAAGGGTGAAAATGTGAAGTTGGGTTACACTTTTGTGAGAATTGCTCGTAAAAAAATCATAATTGTACTTATTTTGGCCAAACTATTTTTTTTTTTACCGAAAATTGGTCATTTAAATTAACGACAATCATGCTACGATTTTTTGGTTGGGGGGGGGGCGTGAAACTAACGACTAGGTTTTTCAGTCGAAAAAAGTTCTTTGGCCGAAAAAGTTTTTATATATATGTGGGTCGTGAGACCGTCACATCTTTTTTGCACATTGTTGTTTCAACACTGTTGTTCACCCGCATTGTGTTTTGGCACTGTTGTGGTAGGCCTAAATTTGTGTTGTTGCGTTGGAGGAATTTTTAAAGGTTCAGTCTCAAAAATCTCAGTGGTTATTTGACGTTTTTTTGGATTGTTTTCTTTCCTTTGTTGATTTTTTTTTTTTTTTTTTTGCAGGATTGTTGGGCACCGAAGGAGTTCTTACCCCTCTTTGGTTCTGGAAGAATTATGTCAGGCTCCTCATCCTCTTTTCAATCAGACCACACTGTAGAAAAAACTAGGTAATTTATGTTCCTGTTTTATAAAAAATTTGTTTTCGTATTGTTTTCTTTCCACTTGATTTTTTTTGTTTTTGTAGGTTCATTGGGCACTGGAGGAGTTCTTGTACCTCGTTGGAATTGGAGGAACGCGTCACCACTATAGGAATTCTACACGTTGTCCTCTTGTCAACCCATCAACACAATAGAAAAAAACCAAGTACTTTATGTTCTGGTTTTTTAGAAAAAAAATATGTTGTTGCACCGTAGGAATTTTTATCCTGGTCTTATTTTGGAATTTGATTGTCTTTTTCAATGTTATTCCAAACCAAGAATCAAGCCAAAAGAGTCAAAAAATAATGTGTCTAACCATATTATTATCGCATTGAACTATTAATTTTATATCATGCCTGCTTCTAATTGAATTATAGTAGGATCATGTTAGTGTCAAAATGAAAAAAAAATGTATCTCTTGTGTGACAAGCATTTCATTAGTTTCATATTATTGCGTTGTTCATGCATCATGTTAGAGTAATATTTGCATTTTTAATTGTTAATACGTACATCGTAGAAACAACTTTGTGTGTTGTCTAACAACAAACATGGTGGTGTTTGGAGCTTGCAGTGAACCATGCTCTTCTTACTAAGCTCAGTTTAACACCAAAAAGCACGCAACCGGTGAGATTTCCTTTTACCCTATCTAATAATAGCCAATGCTATATATGTTTTCTTTGTCACTTATGTGTATGGGAGAAGTTAGGCACACACACACATATATGATCATTTTTTTAGCGTATCTGCATCGATACAACGATATTGACATCCAAGTCGACAACTTGACATGGAATTAAAAACTGTCGACAACTTGACATGGAATTAAAAATTGTCGACAACTAATTATAGTGGATGATATTCGATTAGACTATCACTGATATTGATACATGGGAATCAATTCCTTCCTTGTGTAATTCTTGGGAGTCATTGCCTTCATTCTGTACTACTTAACAGTTGATCCTCAACAAGGAGTCAGATTCTAGTGGATAATTTAGGCTATCATTGACTCAACCGATTACTGCGCTTTAATTCATCACATGAAACAAAACAATTCACTTCAAGTTGATTAAAATAAATCAAATTTAGAATGATGAGTCTCTTCCCATCAACATTTTGTAACCCGATTGACACTTATATAGAATAGATTACTCCCTCAGTTAGGTATTTCCTAGTTGACTCTCAAACGTTAATGTAGAGCTTGGTATATGCCTTCACAAGGATAAATCCCACCACCAATGAAAAACTAGTGGGATACCACCACCAAGTGTCCCTTCATGAATGTTCATTCTCACTTCGCCTTATCTTCACCCAAAGGGTGACCTTTAGTGATTCACAAATATATAATAATCAGCTGGAAAGCCTATATATCATTCTTGTCAAATGTGGGAACAAGGGGTGCACATAAGAGCAGAGTAGTGAATAAATGCTCAATTCCATGTCATTAGAATTCTCATGAGTACTAGTGTGTTGTGTTGTCGAGCGAAACCTTTCACCTCACAATCCCTTTGACCCTTTCCATAGTAGATAAATACATATAGATATCTAACCTCTTATTAATGATGATAGGTTTTAACTCTTTTTGTTGGAATATTGTTCCAGGACCTCATATAACAAGTGGCACAATTCAATTCTACTATATTCTTGAGGGAGGGTTCACTTAGTGCCTTATTGATGGTTTAAATTGGCTCGTTTTTTTCCACCCCACATAAGGGGTTACTTATACTCACTCCCTTCAATGTGAATCAACTTGCAACACTGCCTCTTGTATCATTTGAATATCTATTAAACAAATCACAATACAATAAGTTTAAATCTAGTAGTACATTTGCTAAGAATGCATGGATAAGGAAACAACTAAAAGGTTATTGATGTTACACAAATTTTCTTATAAAAATCATTGCAATTAAATTCCATGTATTTTAAGGTTTTGTTATTTAATAAAAATAACCCAAAGCATATTTATCTCCAATATATATATATTTTTAATTCTACAATGTTAGTTTGGTTTATTCTCAAAGGCTACCAATAGTAGCCCAATCTAAAATCTTGAAATCAGGAAGTTAAAATTCCAACCTAAGTCCTACCAATGTATAAGAACTAGTTTTATCATCATTTTATATTTAAGTTACATGGGAAGTTGTTTATAATCATCATATAATACACCTATAAATTATAACTAACCATGAGACCCAATCTTAGGATTTTAAAGATTCTTAAATTTATTCTACTAATTTTGAAATATTTTACCACTTAAGCCTACATTTCTCAAGTCAAATGCCCACATATAATCTAAAAACTCTTATTACTACACATTGAAAAACATCTTAAGTGAACTACTTAATCTACATAGTTATTACATATTGCTTATAAAATTCTAATTACAATTACCAGGCGATATACAACCCTATGGAACATTGGAAATTACCACATGGATACCTCCTTCCTGGTCTTCTAAGTCATGAAACTAACTTAGCCCTTGTGAAACAAAGCTATCCCCAAGGTCTTGATTGGTCTTCAAACACATAGGCCTTAACCATCATTCAACGTTATTTTCCCTATTTTTATGTGATTACAAGAAATCCCAGTATGGTATATGAGTTAAATGTCCAATTAAAAAGATTCATGATTTATTAAAATAATGAGATAAATATCATTTTATGTAGCTATTATATTGAAGTGGTTTTAGGATAAATATCATTTCATGTAGTTAGTTATATCATTTCATGTAGTTAGCTAATATGGTTAGTTATAAACTATAACTAACCATGAGACCCAATATTAGGATTTCAAAGATTCTTAAATTTATTCTACTAATTTTGAAATATTTAACCACTTAAGCGTACATTTCTTAAAGTCAAATGCCCACATATAATCTAAAAAATCTTATTACTACACAATGAAAACCATCTTAAGTGAACTACTTAATGTACATAGTTATTACATATTGCTTATAAAATTCTAATTATAATTACCAAGAGATATACAACCCATGAAACATTTGAAATTACCACATGGATACCTCCTTTCTGGTCTTCTAAGTCATCAAACTAACTTATCCCTTATGAAACAAAGCTATCTCCAAGGTCTTGATTTGTATTCAAACACGTAGACCTTCACCATCATTCAACATTATTTTCTCTAATTTTATGTGATTACAAGAAATCTCAGTATGGGATCATGAGTTAAATGTCCAACTAAAAAGGTTCATGATTTATTAAAATAATGAGATAAATATCATTTTATGTAACTATTATATTGAAGTGGTTTTAGGATAAATATGATTTCATGAAATTTTTTCTTTTTCTTTTTTAATCAGAGGAATTGGTAGACCTATTGTTTGTCACTAAGTGGAATTGAGATAAAGTCAATGAGACTGCCACTATACTTTTGAGTCTAACACAACTACCCACAAGCCATATTTCATGTAGTTGTTATGTTGAAGTGATTTGTAGAAATGTTGGCAGTCATATTACGATGAACATTAGCAACATTGAATGTTATGTGACCGTAGATATCCATGCTCACATAACATTGTAGTCTATCTGTTAGATGTTTTGGAGGGTCTTCCGACACATTTTTTGGTCAAATTTGTTTAGAATTTGGCAGATATTTGTTGGAATCACATGTTTGAGATGTGAATTCTCCATAATAAGGGTCCTTCAAGGATTTCCTAGGTTGTTGAATTTATATAAGTAGTCAAAAACTCAATTTAAACATAGATGATATTTTACCAAACAAATTTTGCCAGATTCCAACGAAAACTTCAAAACATCTAATAGTTCGATAATGCCTCACATAATAGCGTGGATATTAAATTTCAAAACATCTAATAATTAGACAATACCTCACATAATAGCATGGATATTGATCACCATCATATTATAAGACATATGATAGGGAATGAGAGGTCATCATTATACATTTATCACAATAGAAGAATTTCAACTCAACCATAATTATGTAATTGGGACACATAATAATCTTGACATGTGCCTCTTCTCATCAAAATAGTTGTGCAACTCTCATTAACCTCCTCACACATCCAACCTATAGGGAATGAGAGGTCATCATTATACATCTTACCATAATATAATAATTTCAACTCAACCATAATTATATAATTTGGACACATAGTAATCATGACATGTGCCTCTTGTCATCAAAATAGTTGTACAACTCTCATTAACCTCCTCACACATCAAAAATACATTGAACGATATCTCTCCTTTCCTTATTAAAATGATATGAATTAATATGAATCCATTATTTTAAACCATTTGGAATAAACTCATAACTATATTGAAATGTCAATTAAAAACAAGTGCACTTGTAAGATTCCCAAAGGACAAATGGACACAAGGGAGAGAAAGTACATTTATGAGAAAGTGATACTTTTTTTAGTATAAGGAGTACCTTTCCTCTAACATTGTCCTTCCTCCTATATGAAGATAATTTAGAGGAGGAGATTGGGCTACATACCAACATGTTAAAAGTAAGTTTAAGACAAAGAGTTGCATATTAGTTGGTACATTGTTTCCTATGTATGTACATGTTTTTAGTGAGTTATTAGTTAGTGGTTTAAATATATAGCAAAAATTTATACATGATTAGAGAGAGAATCTAAAAACAAAAAGTAGATAACATGCCATATATATAAAGATGATATACAAACTAAATAATGTAACTTTCGTCTATCTCTTTGTGCCCCGTCTTGATTCCACATTCTCCAATTTATTACACCCTTGAGAGGATGGTAGTGAAACCTAATTGCTCATATATGTCAATTATAGAAGTGAAATTAATTGTAAGAATTCTTGTTTAATGTAGGCTTCAAGGTTGGGAATGTTAAAGCATTAGCCATAGGACAACTACTATGCAATGAATCTTTTTGGGTTTTTGTTGACCATTTAATATTAAATTTATTTATTTGGCTTCAATAATGGGGTTTTTAAAATATTGACTACATGACAACTACTATGCAATGAAGGCTTTTCAGTTTTTGTTGATTATTTACCATTATATTTTTTTATTTTCCTACAATTTTCATTTTTGCTACCATGCCCTCTTAGAGGGAAGTTTAGTGAGATTAACCAAAAAGAAAAAGATATGGATATAAGAAAAACTAGGATATTTGAACCAAACACCCAAATTCCTTGAAGATATTTTTCAAGATTAAGTGAAATAAAAAAATGGGACCTTGAGGCCTTTCAAGAATAAATAAAACCAAAAAATGGGACCTTGACTTGTTGTTATGCTTGAATCTTGGCAGTTGCATTTTCAACCAGATGTAAGTGATGGTTATCCCATGTAGCACATAATTTAGGGTACTAGAAGGTGATGGGACTTCATTGTAGGACTAGATAAGAGTAGATATAGAAGGTGGTAGGATCACTAGCATGAATTGACACAATTGGATATTTAAGTGATAAGCCATAATAACTCTCCAATTCACACTCTTGCCTTATTCACTTGTCCTATCCATGAATAACATCCAATATGTAGAAATCTTGGTTGATGATATAATCCATGGATTTAGGCAAGCAAGCCAACGATCTTATGCATATGAAAATTGAAATGTTTTTTTGTCTTAATATTGAAGATAAATATAGGATTTATGGATGTCAGTGTACTTAGTGGCATGATCGACAATCAATCCTTATTACCTCATATAAAAATATCGAATGACTTATATAGAAGATGAAATCCCTTACAAATTAGTTGTTTATTGATTTGAATGTGGGTATAAGTTTTTTAAATGTGGAAATTTTCACAACAAAATCATACATAGTATGATGGAAAATATCCATTGATAGGCTAACCTTCGGTATAATCCAAACTTGATAAACATGAAAATATATATAATTTCAAGGATTGGCATTCTCATGATAAGTATAAGCTTCATTGAATAGTGAAATAATCTCATTAGAGGCCCTATCTCGGGTTGAAAATAACATTAATTTTTGTATCATAGAGGTGGACCAATACAAATTCATTTATTTGATGATGAAAAATATTTTTCTCATCATTGAAAATCAATGTAGTGTAGCATGTGTTTGAATGTTATTCTTGTGCAAACTAATTTGTTATTGTTTGCTACAAAGGCCTTTTTTTGTGGCTTTGGATCCATGAGTGGTCACCCAAGTTGAGATGTAATTAATCCTATTTCACATCTTGAAATAGGGATCACACAAAATGTTAGGGTGAGGGTGTGTTTGTGTCAATCTCTCTAGTGATTGTGAATATGAAAGTCAAGGAGAAGCATGTTGGTATGCGACTTAAGGTTGAGTCATTTCCTTTTGTGCCCATTGGCATGTAACTAATGGATGAGTCTACTAGTGCTTGTGTTAAAAATGTTTTTCATCATGTGATTGTGTTACAAAAAGTAGTTCTTAATGAGAAGGATTTAGCTTTGATTACTATCATTGTTGATCAAGCCTTGATCATGTTAGGGTGGATGAATGTGGATGAGTTTCTAAGGGATGTGATCTATGTAGCCTTTGATTTTCTCAAAATGTGTGGACCCTAATATTGCCTTGTATGCTTAGACTAGGGCTTCTAAAACTAGTGATGCGATAAAGGATGGTTCAAATGGTGTTGGACTTGTTGTTTTGACCTCATCATATCCCTTTGTTGGTGTTAATCACCATATCCAAGTGTTAGATATAAAATTCTAGGCTAAATCCTTCTTGTGAAGGATATTTAACTTCAATGTGGACATAAATAAATATTCTGTTGAAGGGAGAAAATATCTCAAATAAAGAGGAGACATCTTTTTAAATTGATGTTGGATGAGGAATAATTTAATGAATAATGCATTCTAAACTAGGATGTTAATGGCGCCTCATTAAATTTTTATTCATGTTTGGGATCTAATTACTCATACTCATTATTGAATTTGAAGGATGCTCGATATGTATTGCAATATGAAACTTAAAATATAAAATGATGTTTGGAATTTGTGCACTATTAGAGGTTGAGATTTATTCTTGATGAAATTAACCAACCTAATTAAACATTTTGGATTATATTCCTAAGCATTCCAACATGAGACCATTTGTTAAGACATTTTCCCAAGGGCATTGATTTGTAAATTGCCATGACTATTCCACTAGGGTAGTTCATCACAATAGATCTTGTAATATTCCATCATTCCATCACAATAGATATTTATTTGTCATCATTTTCCCATAAAATAAGGCATTTGAAAAAAATAAATATAGTATTCATTTTATTGATTTTTTTTACAGGGATCAGAAAACCCGTTAAACATGGTTGAAAAATGGACATTATGCATTGAAGTTTGTTGTTATCCCAATCCAGGACAAGCAGTGATTACTTATGTGCTATACAATATTGCGACAAAAAATTCCTCCAAAGGAAAAGGAATGTACCTAGAAGGACAACAAACAATGAAGCATATTATATTGCACTGATAGACGGCTTAGGAACAGCTAGGGAGTAAGGATCCAATGGAATTGTAGTGTTCACTAATTCTAAACTTGTGTACAACAGGATGAAAGGCGTGTACCGAGTAAAAAAGGAGAAGTTAAAACAACTGCATAGAGAAGAAAAAAATATTGCTAGTCAATTTAAATCATTTAGCATAAGTCATTGTGCAAATGTTAATAGGATGTCTAGTGAGATATTGTATGGGGTAATTCTAATTCAAGATTTGTGTGTGAAAGATGAATTGGTGACAAGAAGAACTCCATCAAAAATATTGATGGAAATTGTAAGATATCTCTGATATGTGTGTGTGTTTTTAGTTATAAATGTGGTGTCTTTAATGACCATATGTTTCTTTTAATACTATACTAAGTGTTCCCCCACTTTGTAATCACAACTTGGTGAATTATTAGGTGAATTATTGGGACTTGACATGTTTAAAAATATATATGTATTTAATTCTTAAGATGTGCACTTTATCATTTTTATTTTTAGTCCTAAGTATATTTTATATATGGATCGAGGGTCTAGATCATCACATGAGCAGTCACCACCTAATTGTTCGAGGCATAAACGAGATAGAGCATTCATTGAGTCTCGAGCATCGACTTGAGGGTGAATTTGTATTCATGCCGACGATATTGGTCATGGATTGAGAAGAGTATCAGATGAATTAGGATAGGGTCATCGTTTGTTACATCATCATTGTGGTACATATATGTTTATGTGTAAACTCAAATGGTATTCGTAGAATCATATGTACATACATATTGAATTGATTTTTGTCAATTTAGCTTTATTAATTTATAATAAATTCCATCCTTTTTATGAGTATCTCTCACTAGGTTGATGAGAGTATTAGATCAATCAATGAAGGACCATCATTCACATAATCATGGTATATATATATATATATATATATATATATATATATATATATATATATATATATATATATATATTTGTGTGTGTATGTGTCTGTGTGTGCATTTACTTAAATGAAAAATAGGTAGAATCATATGTACATACATATCGAATAGATTTTTGTCAATTTATCTTAATTAATTTCTGATTTCTAATTTTTTAGAAGTCACTAGGTCGTCGCGTGAGGGTGCTCAGCATTTTCCTTGTGGTCAAGTACAAGTTCAGTCAACTCATGTACTTGGGCGTGATGGTGCTTAACCATCTTCGGGTGGTCCAATCTCAATCGGATCATCATGATCCTCATTTTTGTAAATTATATAATTTAATTTTTTATTTTATTTTAAAACAAATTTGTACATAAATAAATTGTATGTACATATACATGTATGTTTATTTTGCATGTGTATAAATACATTGACATGTTTTAATATTTATGTAATTATATTGAAGCAGGAGGTGAAAACGTTGACCAAATTCAACATAGACAAAGGAGGGCGATTCAAGAAGAATACCATACACCAATTACCACCTATCCATATGATATTTCTTATGAGCTTCCTTGGGAAACAAACATCCAATAGTTTATGTTACAAAAGTGCACAACTCATTATTCAAAATCAAAGACCGATCTTGGGAGGTTGGAGCTCCCTACAAAGAGTTGGCAAAGCTTAGAATTAATTTTGCATTGTTTAATTACATTAACTGATATTTACAAGAACCTTGCGCCAAAAACTAATGGCTTATAGATATGATGAGGTGTAGAAAGGAAACAATGATAGGTCCCAATAAATGGATCGAGGTAAGTAGGAGGGTTACAAAAGCACATGCCAAATCTATGTTTAATTTCAAAGAAGGGTTGAAAAGAAAGATGTTGAAGGTGTAATATTTCAAGCACCCTGGAATAGTCCAGCATTTGTATGATAGGTTCCTTGCATCACATGGAAAGATTCCATGGAATGATGAGGTTCCACATTATTTTTCTTGATTATTTTATGCATAATTATTTTTGGGTATGAAACCTTATTATACTAACCTTCCATCTGAATTTTATGGTACTGGGAGAGGTCGGATATGTGAATGTAAGGGTGCATTAAGGGATACTGAATTTCCTCGTCCTCCGCCTCCTTTGGTACCTCAACCTCCACATCTAGTAACTTTGCGGTCGGAGATGGATGCCACTTCTCAAATTGGTCGAGAAGCAAGGGATGCCATTATAGACAACATACAGATTGCATTGACTGGAATTGATGTCGGTCTAAATTAACAAAGAGCACAAGTTGATGCACATGCTAATTTTGTATTTAAATCATATGTGGAGATATATAATATGAATATTTAATATGTTAAAGCATATGTAAAGGCTTGTCATGATGACTAGAAAGACCTAATTGGTCATGAGGAAGAGGGCATGGGATCAATATGTGTTAATGTTTAGGGTTGATATTTTAATGTAATGTAATGTATATGTTAATGTTGATTCACATACATTTTGTACATATTTTTTAGATATAATCTAACACGAATGTATCATATGTTCACCATTTGCAGTTAATTTGTTTGTTGAACGAAAATTTTGATAATATGACGTTGTTGGGTTCAAGTTCAAATGAAGATATGTTGAGAGATGTTAGTTTTTTAAGAACATGTTGATACTATTAATTTACTTTTATTATATCGGTATTGTGAAGACATATTTGTAAAAGAAATAATTACATATAATTAAATGTTAACATATTTCCATTCCATCCAGCATTTTCGACATCGCACAACTCTCTTCCTCCCTCTTCCTCCCTATTAGGAGATGTGTCAAATATTGGCTTGTCACAAGTATTGAATATTTCAATTTTTTTTTGTTATAAATTGAAGCAAGTTTCGTTAAAAATGAGATCTCTATCTTACAATTTTAAAATTTTTGAATTTTAGGTTTGTGGAGATAGTTTCCCTTCTCCAAGGACATTAGCAATGGAGTTAGCTATGGGGATAGGATTGTCTAGACAATTTGAAAAAGTTGTTATACCTTTTTTAATATAATAGGTTCATGCATTTTCATGTGCAATTTTAAATTTTTAATATATACATGTACATGTGTTGTATAGGGCTTCCATGATTTAGGTGGCTCCAAGGCACACACGGGACAAAGAGGGCTTATGGAAGCTCAATAATCAAAGTGATCAGAATGCTTTCAAACTAGGACAAGAGCGTAGATCTTGTCATCTTGATCGTAACAGTGCGAACAATTTGTCAATCCAAGCTCGTATGAGGGAGAACGAGCCAGCCAAAGTTTTGGTCAAATTTAGGTTGTGGGCCAGGTTTAAGTGTCCTACAATTTGACCAACCCTGGGGCATGAAACCTAGCTCCCGAAAGAGGGTGAATTTGTTGGATCTTTAATTTGTCTAATATCCCCTATTTAGACAAATTCAAAAAAATGTATTTTATTTTAGAAAAGAAAATAAAATCTATATATATATATATATATAAGGTGGCGGGCCACCACCCCCGCCACCCCCAAACTAAATAACAAAAATATATTTAAATATGGCCGACGAGCCATGACCCCTTCCAGCCTCCCACAAATCAAAAGTTAATTTTAAATTGGGTCGGCGGCCATTACCCCGCCGAACCCTCCCACACCCCAACCGCATCACATAACCAAGGAACCGACGGGCCATGACCCCCACCGGTCCAACCAACACCATACAATATTAAATGTTAATGTATGGGGGTGGTCGGGCCACCTCCGGTGGACCCGGCCCACACCCAAACCACCTTGTTATTAAATATGCCATGAATTAATGAAAGTCTGACGCGGATTGAACCTGCCCAACCCATGTGGGCCGGCCCCCACCAGGCAGCCCCATGTACCAACAAAACCCCAAATAATGCGCTATTTAAAACAATACACCACCAACCAACACTTTAAAGCAAACCTGCCATGTTTTTAAAAGTAAAATATGTGTATATTTGGAGGGCTTGGGATTTGATCCCCCAACCTCTCTGCCTCCTTTGGTCCACCTTAACCACTACGCCAAACCAACCCACATGGTAAAGTCCACCCATTCATTCATATAAAACCTATCATTTTTTCAGTGCGCCCAACATGGAGGAGCGAGGAGCACGCATGCGAATCAAGGCATTTTTTCTAATTAATTTTTATTGCAGGGTGGAACCATGAACCTGGGAATAACACAGGCATAACCATGATTGGGCGAAATTCTTAGGAGGGTGAAATTTTTGCAGTGTCCAAATTGGACAAATTTTATGTCGATCTTACACCTCTCAATGACACGAACCTGATGGTGCAGTCAGTTTCCTGATCTAAGCAGAAGATATTCAGATGACCCGAAGGAGGGAATCTTTGAGGAATCTAGGGGGAATCTAAAAGATTCCTTAAGCCCCAAATTCTCACTTTCTCAGAATTTAGAAATTTAACAGTCGATTTTACACTATTCGATGCCACAAATATGATGGTGCATTTAGATTTTCCATTTGACCATTCTATTTTTCGGCCACTTTTCAAAGTGGAGTGCAGGTGTTAGCATTCAATGTGCGAGCAGTCACTTCCATGAGATTCGACGCAGCGAGATTGATGGTACAACCAGCTTCAGCAATTTGACATCCTTTTCTTCAGATGGTCCTAGGATGTGAGGTATATGCATTGTGTTCATGTACTTCTTTTTGATATGAGATGCATTGTGCTGCACAAATCCCTGTTTGATGTTTGATGTGGGATCTTGTTTTCTTACTTGTTTCATGATTCTTGATGTGACGCGGAATCATTTGTGGGATGTACTTGTTGTCATGATTCGTCATGTTTTGTTTGAGATCCCTTGTTGTTATGTTGATGGGATACTCATGTGTCGCCATGTATGTTTGCATTGAGATCCCTTTTATGCCATGTTGGCGGGATGTTCATTATCATCATGCATGAGTTTATGTCATACTGATAGGAGTCCTTTTTGAATGAGAGTTCCCGTAGCGGAACATCTCTTGGAGCCACTCCTGCGTGAGGGAATTTTCCTTGTATGATAGCGACGTCACCACCTATGTACATCATCACTATTGACAACACTTAATGCAGCAACCTACACCATCTTGACACCAGGGCCCAGAGATGTAGTCCCTCCTGGACGAACTCCGTTATCAACGTCTTGTTATTTTATGTTGCTGATGATTGTCATGTTCCTTCTTCTTTACAGCATGCATTTATGTTCCTTTGTGCTATTTTAATTTCAATTTTAATCACATCACGAAAGAAAAAGATCTTGGTTAAATCCGAGAGTTGAGTCAACTTGGATCAAGTTTAGTATCAGAGCGGTCTTTGCGTGGATGTGAATTGCAAGCGTGAACAATGGAACGTGCAGCGACAGAGGATGAAAAAGCAATGTACGAGACCACGCTCAAAAATTCCCAAAAGGTGGAAATCATGTATAAATCTCTATAAAAAGAGATAGAGGAAAAGGAGTGATTGCAGCTTCAACTGCGAGCCACAGAAGAGACCCTGGAAGAACTGAAGCACAACAACTAGAATCTTCAAACAGAGAATGTTGAATTGAAGATGCTTCTACATGAAGAGAAAGATGAGAAACAAAGTTTGCTACGACAACTGCAAGCAAAGGACGAGGCCTTGGAAAAGCTGCAGCGTGACCCATATGAGGTAAAAAGTAGTTCTCCATCTTCATGTATGTTTCCTGATGATGATTTCGCTATTTTTGAAAATCATACCATAGGAATTGGCTCCAAAATGTTGAAGAAAATGGGGTATGAAGGAAAATGCTTGGGCATTAATGGCCAAGGAATTGTCATCCCCATAAAATTGGAGGAATTACCCCGTCAGACAGGACTTGGGTATGTCAGAAAGGAAGTTGGGGAATGTGCCGAGACAGCTAGCGAACCAACAACAACAGATGATGAGGAGCCCTCATCAGTTCTTTCTAAATCAACAAAGGAGGTAAAAGATGTTGATTTCCTTTCGGTTTCATCTTCACATAGTATGATTTCAATTAGAGATTTGGAGATCCCAATTACAGGGACAAACATGAGGCTCCTTACCAGGACGAGGCACGAGGAGGAAGAAGAACTTGGTGTTAATAACCAAGGCATAACGCAACCATTGGAGGTTGTGCAGAGACCTCAAGTTGTAGGCTTTAGATACACCGAGGGAGAATGCTCATAGGTGTCAGATGCTTCTGAGACATCGTTGAAATCGTCGAGGAAAGAGAATGATGGAACACATCCCCATCATCCCATCGCAGTGCCCATTGCAGGGAAATAGCTGAGGCAATCTCTCATCACCATAACGCCACTAGTGGTAGAAACGAAAGGTATAACCAATTTCGATATTCGAATGTTCATTTCGATTGTAACCATGTTGTTAATGATAAGCGTAAACCATGGCATCAAAAAACATGTACCTTTTTTGGATTGCATAACCATACATTTTCGAAGTGTTGGAAAAGAATAACAACACACAAAAGGAGGCATGAAAGACCCTCTCAGCAACAGGTAAAGAAACATGTTAAGCAGATCTGGAGGAAGAAAACCTATTGTAGTCATTGCGATAGAAGTGGCCATCAAAGAGCCACTTGTTGGAGGCTCCATCCAGAGCAGCGCCTTAAAGACAAAGTGTCGGTGCATGAACCAGGTGAAACAGTTGTTCGACAAGAAAGACCACCATAGGGGGATGACCCATTCACATCGATAAGTGAAAAATGGTTTCTAGATATGTTAGCTTGTCATGGTCGTGCTTTTGTAAATCATTTGTTGCATTTTAAAATGTAAAAGTGATGATGTGTGTTCCATCACTTGTTAAGCAACAATGATGTCTGGTCTTATTTCGTGTTGCATTTTACACTCTGAAAGTGATGTTGTGTTTCCATCACTTGTCAAAGAAAAAATAGTGTTTGGCCTTATTCTGTAAATCATGTGTTGCAGTGATGATGTGTTTTCCATCACTTATTGAAGCAACAATGATATGTTGGCCTTGTTTTTGTAGCTGGGGTATTATTTCCATTTTGATGTAAACTTGACCACTGAGTATGTGTTATAAACTCGTGGCAAGTATGGGATGCTTGGGTCATTAGTTGGTCATGTAAGAAAAGCATGTAATTTGCAAAACAATGTACTACAGGTTGCAGGTGTCGGCTCATTGCTTAAGGCTTCGAAGAACAAAGGTGAAGGAGATGGAAGCGAGACCTTTTCAGGACACTTGTGATGTAGACAAGGTACAGAGAAGTTGCAGATTATTTTTCATGCTTTTGGAGGACAAAAAGCTCCTCAGTGGGGAGGATTGATCCAGGTGGCTCCAGGGACACACATAGGACAAAGAGGGCTTATGGAAAGCTCAAAAATCAAAGTGATAAGAATTATTTCGAACTAGGACCAGAGCGTAGATCTCATCGTCCTGATCGCAATGGTGTGAACAGTTCATCGATCCGAGCTCATATGAGGGAGAACGAGCCAGTCAAAGTTTTGGTCAAAGTTGGGCTATGGGCCAGGTTTAAGTGTCCTACAATTTGACCAACCCTGGGGCATGAAACCTAGCTCCCGAAAGCGGGTGAATTTGTTGGATCGTTAATTTGTCTAATATCCCCTATATTAGACAAATTTGAAAAAAATGTTTTTTGTTTTAGAATATATATATATATATATATATATATATATATATATATATATATATATATATATATATATATATATATATATATATATGAGGTGGCAGGCCACCACTCCCGCCACCCCCAAACTAAATAACAAAAATATATTTAAACATGGCAGATGGGCCATGACCCCCACCAGACTCCCACAAATCAAAAGTTAATTTTAAATTGGGTCGACGACCATTACCCCGCCGAACCCTCCCACACCCCAACCACAT
The DNA here is from genome assembly GCA_031772625.1 of Pinus tabuliformis. NCBI lineage: Eukaryota > Viridiplantae > Streptophyta > Pinopsida > Pinales > Pinaceae > Pinus > Pinus tabuliformis. Next base: position 892,209,288 of record CM062806.1, on the reverse strand, counting down.
CACATAACCAAGGAACCGACAAGCCATGACCCTCGTCGATCCAACCAACACCATACAATATTAAACATTAATGTATGGGGGTGGGTGGGCCACCTCTGGTGGACCCAACCACCTTGTTATTAAATATGTCGTGAATTAATGCGAGGCTAGCAGTGATCGAACCCGCCCGACCCACGTGGGCCGGCCCCCACCGGGTGGCCCCATGTACCAACAAAACCACAAATAACGCGCTATTTAAAACAATACACCACCAAAAAACACTTTAATGCAAATTTGCCATGTTTTTTAAAGTAAAATGTGTGTATATTTGGAGGGGTCGAGATTTGATTCCCCGACCTCTCCGCCTCCATTGGTCCGCCTTAACCACTATGCCAAATCAACCCACGTGGTAAAGTCCACCCGTTCATTCATATAAAACTTATCATTTGTTCAGTTTGCCCAAAATGGAGGAGCAAGGAGTGCGCACGTGGATCAAGGCATTTTTTTAATTAATTTTTATTGCAGGGTGGAACCATGAACCTGTGAATAACAGAGGCGAAACCATGATTGGGCGAAATTCTCAGGGGGATGAAATTTTTGCAGTGTCCAAATTGGACAAATTTTATGTCGATCTTACACTTCTCAGTGACACGAACCTGATGGCACATTCAGTTTCCTGATCTGAGTAGCAGATCTTCAGATGATCTGGAGGAGGGAATCTTTGAGGAATCTAGGGGAATCTAAAAGATTCCTTAAGCCCAGATTCTCACTCTCTCAGAATTCAGAAATTTGACAATTAATTTTACACTATTCAACGCCACAAATCTGATGGTGCATTCAGATTTTCCATTTGACCATTCTATTTTTAGACCACTTTTCAAAGTGGAGTGCAGGTGTCAACATTCAATGTGCGAGCAGTCACTTCCATGAGATTTGACGCAACGAGATTGATGGTACGACCAGCTTTAGCAATTTGACATCCTTTTCTTCAGATGGTCCCAGGATGTGAGGTATATGCAGTGTGTTCATGTACTTCTTTTTGCTATGAGATGCATTGTGCTACACAGATCCCTGTTTGATGTTTGATGTGGGATCTTGTTTTCTTACTTGTTTCATGATTCTTAATGTGACGCGGAATCATTTGTGGGATGTACTTGTTGTCATGATTCGTCATGTTTTGTTTTAGATCCCTTATTGTTATGTTGATGGGATACTCATGTGTCGCTATGTATGTTTGCATTTAGATCCCTTTTATGCCATGTTGGCGGGATGCCCATTATCATCATGCATGAGTTTATGTCATACTGAATGGAGTCCTTTTTGAATGAGAGTTACCACAGCGGAACATCTCTTGGAGCCACTCCTGCGCGAGGGCATTTTCCTTGCATGATAGTGATGTCACCACCTATGTACATCATCACTATTGACAGCACTTAATGCAGCAGCCTACACCATATTGACACCAGGGCCCGGAGACGTAGTCCCTCCTGGACAAACTCCATTATCAACGTCTTGTTTTTTCATGTTCCTAATGATTGTCATGTTCCTTCTTGTTTACAACATGCATTTATGTTCCTTTATGCTATTTTAATTGCAATTTTAATCACATCATGAAAGAAAAAGATCTTGGTTAAATTCGGGAGTTGAGTCAACTTGTATCATTCCACGAGGGCATAATGGAGGGGGAACACCATAGTGTATTGCATGGAATTTCAAACCTTTTATAATTTTGTTTTGATGAAAAAATTCTCATTTTATTTTCATACATTAAAATTTAATTTAAAATTACACAATATTATGTATATATGCATATTACACATATTGTGCAAGGAACCCATGACCCATGAGGATGATGATAGCACGAGAATGTTGATAGACCGTATATTGCAACGAGATTCTCTTAGATGCATATTTTTATTTGACAATATTTCTATTATATTTACTTTTATCATGGTATAGATTTTGGACATATTTTAAGTAAAACTCTTTATTATGAATTGATATCTTTGATGAATATTTTTATTTGATAACTTCCTTTTATTATATTTACTTTTATAATGATATAAATTTTGGACATATTTTAAATAGAACTCTTTATTATGAATCGATCTTTAATATACAAATTTTGGAGTTTATACATTTTGCATGATGATTCTTATAATGTTAGTAGAACGTAATATGGATTTGGGTAGATTCTTAGGTTTTGTGAAGTTGTTTTTTCAATCTTGTTATTTAATGAATAGTAAAATTGCAAATTAAAAACGTGGTACATGTTGCATTCATGATTCTTATCATGGTGTAGATGTCTAAAACAATCAAAACTTAAAATTGCATTATAAAACATGTTATACATTTAGCGTTCATGAATAGATCATCATCTTGTATAGAAGAGCTACTATGGATGTGGGTTGATACTTAATTATTAATATAAAGTTTTTCAAAACAAACACACTACTAGTATTTTCACATATTCGTGAAAAGAAAAGTCAAAGCGTGTGAGTGTGGTGAGATGTCATGGCGCCCGTCCTTCGAGTGGGAGTCTTGATGTCCACTCCCTCATTCTCTTCTCATCCCCAAAATGAGTTGAGCTAAAATTCTTCTCACTGCACACTTTATGGCCATGTTGATGGGCGATCAGAGAAAATTAGAGGGAACCATGGTTTTATTTGTGGTAGGGAGGCCTAATTATGGATTTAACATCTTCACCGTCGACCTCGCTGCAAATCTCTTTGCGCACTCGCAACCCAAATTTTTGAATGATCACTTAATCATCAACGCCAAATCCATCAATAATAATGGCTAGTTTGTTTCCCCCTCTGACGTCAAGCTCCTCCTACTTCGAGAAAATGTCGATGCCAATATAATTCACGCATCGCGGATAAAGGGAATCTAGTTAAGCCACAACACTGTAGCTAGATTACGTGGAAGCCGACGAATCTAGCTACAGTTTCATGAGGTAAAGCCTCACCATAAAAAGCCTTCGACTTAATAATTGCTAAAATTTTGGGTACAACACTTGCCAAATCCAATATAAATTGTGAACCAAAAAATACATACTCTAATCCCATGACTTCATTTAAAAACAATATACACCACTCCAAATATATCTTCATGCCTTAAACCAAAAACCATGTGACATTCGTACAGTCAAGATTGAAGATTCAGGCATGTGAAAATATTCAACTGAAACTCTTAGTCGCCTCTACTTTCATGGCGATGGCAACTCCTATGACCTCCCACAGGTTATGGCAATGGCGTGCCTTTCAGTCCTCTACTACATTCCACCACATTCACACGACACAATCGTTGTTTCTTAGCATCTCCACATCTCAGGTTCACATTGCAGCAAGAAATTTAATAACCAAACCAATTTATATGTACTTCATGGGTAAGTCAACAATGTTATTTACCACATCCAAAAAGTAGTGAGTTGGAACAATGTTATTTACCACATCCAAAAAGTAGTGAGTTGGAGCTTTGGGGGTGATTGAGTTGACAGGGAAATAAATCCTTGGGGATTTAATGGAGAGGATTCTCTTATTTCATTTAGGAAGGCAAGTATCAAGCCACATCAAAATAACATTGATTAGAAGTTGATATGACAACCAAACCCGTCATAATGGCAGAACCTCTTTTTCCCTCTTCGTGTAGTTCTTCAACAAACTAAATAAAGAATTAGCAATTGTCTCCTCTGTATCCAAACATGAGAGGAGGACCATTTTAGTCTGCATTCCTCAGTCGTTTCATTAGATGAAAAGCACTACAAACGTCAATCTATAAGATTTTAAAGGCAAGGGAGAGGATTTTTTAATTCACGTATGCACCCAGAAAGCTAGAACCAACTTCATGGTCTACGACCTCTGCATAGAAATATATAGATGCACATAAATCGATGAGCCCTCAATACTGAATTGGGGAATTTTTTTTAACCTATATATATCTTGGATCACGATTTAGAAAAAAAGATCCCATTACTACCCAAACAAATCCGTTCAATGCAAAATTATTTTGAGTGGCTCTCTGAACTGTACATTTTTAACGGTCTAGTCCTCCTTTCGTGTCATGTCGACTACAATTCACTACCCTGAGAAAGATAGGAAGGTGGCGTGTTGCGGCTGTCTGGGCACGATTCACTCTTGCTCATATCTCAGACTCAGCAAGAGCTGAACCACATCACTCGCGCGCTGATTCATATCCATCGGTGATGCTCGCTTGCTTCAAACGATATCAGAGTGGGTTCCAGGTGGGGAGTGGAATGCTTCACGCCCTCTTCCTTCATGGCACGCGTGGGGAATCAGATAGATGGCAGAGCTCCACTTTCATAGTCCTTTCCCATACCTAGCTCATCTAATTCCACAACACTGTAGCTAGATTACGTGGTAGCCGACGAATCTAGCTACAGTGTCATGAGGCAAAGCCTCACCATAATAAGCCATTCGGCTTAATAAAATTTCATTATAAAATATGGTACATTTTTCATGAGGCATGGTTTGATTCTTATAGGTTTTACATTTAGTTCAGGAATACGAAACAATGAAAGTAAATTTGCATTTAGTTGGTACATTTTGCATGATGATTCTTATAATGTTAGTATAAGATAATATGGATTTGGGTTGATTCTTAGGTTTTGTGAATTTGTTTAATGAATACTAAAATTGCAAATTACAAAACATGGTACATTTTGCATTCATGAACCTTATCATGGTGTAGATGTCTAAAATAATCATAACTTAAAATTGCATTATAAAACATGGTATACATTTTGAATTCATGAATAGATCATCATCTTGTATAGAACAGATGCTATGGATGTGGGTTGATAGTTAAATTTTAATATAAATTTGTTCAAAGAAAACATACTATAAAATTGTATTATAAAACATGGTACATCTTGCATGATGCATGACTTGATGCTTAAAGTTTTTACATTTAAGTTCAAGAATATGAAGCAATGAAAGTAAATTTGCATTTGGTTGATAAATTTTGCATGATTATTTTTATAATGTTAGTAGAATATAATATGGATTTGGATTGATGCTTACGTTTTGTGAAGTTATTTTGTCAAACTTATTGTTCAATAAATAGTAAAATTGCAAATTACAAAACATGGTGCATTTTCATTCATGAATCTTATCATGGTGTAGATGTCTAAAACAATAATAGCTTAAAATTAAATTATAAAACATGGTTTATATTTTTCATTCATGAATAAATCATCATCTTGTATAGAAGAGCTACTATGGATGTGGGCTAATACTTAACTTTTAATATAAAGTTTTTCAAAGCAAACATACTATAAAATTGCATTATAAAACATGGTACATTTTTCATGATGCATGGTTTTATGCTTAAAGGTTTTACATTTAAGTTCATGAATATGAAGCAATGAAATTAAATTTACATTTAGTTAGTACTTTGTATGGCTCACATATGTATAATTTTACAACCCAACTTTTGATACCCTTTGTAATAGTTACAATTTCCCCATACCAACTTTTCAAGTGATGTATGTTTCAAGTTAAATGATAAGTAGAATGCATCAAAACAAATGTAGTCACATATAAGTCACATTTTGGATGCCATTATTACCCGCCAAATTTCTCATTGACCAACCTTTGCTTGGTTGTTCTAGTTAAGTTCCAAATTTTTGTTTGATCTCAGGTTTCAAGTTATAGTTTGTGAGTTTAATCAACAATCAACATTATAAAACATGGTATATTTTGCATGATTCATGGTTTGATGCTTCAAGGTTTTACATTTATGGTCCTTAATATGAAACAATGAAATTAAAACTGCATTTAGTGGGTACTTTGTATGGCTCACATACGTAGAATTTTAGAACCCAACTTTTGATACCCTTTGTACATACCAACTTTTCAAGGGATGTATGTTTCAAGTTAAATGATAAGTAGAATGCATGATTTATGGTACATATATATGAGATATGTGTTTTTTACAAAAGGACATTCCATTAAGCTTGTTAAATACATACATTCTAAAGTTAAAGTACCTTATTTGTCTTAAAGTCTCTTACTATTGTATTTTTCATGAAACTCGAGAAAGCTTAGAGATTGAGAATTAAAAATTGCAATGTTGAATAAACTGAAGTAGCATTAATCTCATCGTGAGCCTAACTTTTGTCTTAAAGTAAATGAAAATTTCAAATATTAAATACTATGTGTGGAGCATGCATTGTTAGTTTGAATATAATAGAGATTATGCAATGCACATATAGATGGTGTATGCATTGTATGTATAGGACAAACACAATAAAACACAATTTTTTGAGCTATCAAAATGTACAAGAGATACAAAACATTTGAAATTGATGGTAATGTGATTTTAATAAAGTAAATAATGTTACTAAGATAGCATTAAAAATATTTGAAAAGATAAAATGATGACATTTAAAAGGAAAATGCATTGCAAACATGATGGGTCTATAATCAACAACAAATAAGAAGATTGTGATGCTACATCCTTACATTATAGTAGTATTTGGGATCTTTGAATTTCCTTTTAACTTAACAACAAAGACATGCCACATTAATGAAAACAATTATGTAATAACTAGTAGTAGCTAAAATGGAAAACTTAAGAGTGCACAAGGAGAAGGAGAAGCTATTGTTGGCTAGTTCAATTAAAAAAATATAATGGAATGCCATCCTCAATGATATGTTCATGATCAACTTTTGACATTCTTCATTTTTTAAATTTTGATTTTTTTCTTGATTGAACTTCTACCAACTTATGCGCGTTGCACACACCAAGTGACTATATTGACAACTTATGGCATCAAGTTGATAGTATTGAAAGTAAACATGACTCTCAATTTGATGAGTTTCTTGGAAAAAATATCCTTTCAGTATAATAGACCCTCTTTCATATATAAAATTGTTATCATCATAGTCCTCCAATAAATTCATCTTTCGTTCAATGCACCGCATCAAATAATACTTGACATTTTCTATGTTGTTAATGGGTGAAACTACAACAAAAACATCCCCTACACAATAAAAAAAGTGTAAATTCATATCATAATTAACAAGAAATTAGTTATCAACATGTACTTGATTTTATTATATTTAGATCTATATTTTAACTATTATCTATACTTATACACAATGATTTTAAAAACATAACACACACACACACACACACACACATATCCTTTGAAAGCAATTGAAATGTTACCTTCTCTAACAAGATCAGAAACTCTATCACCTTCAGATGACACTATAGTCTCCTCTGATTCCATCTCTTCAAAGCTTGCAAGTGACATTTTCCCCTTTGTATTAAGTTATGTATGTTTCCACGCTTTCACATACATATTATTTTCACAAACATCATTGAATTTGTGTCCTCTATGCAAACATGACAAAAACGAGATTCTTTTCTTTTATCAAACATAAACATATTTTGGTACTCATTTGTTTTGATTGAATGAAATTTTTGAGTCTCTTTTATTGTTTCAGCTTCATATGGAATCGATCTATCTACATCTTGGAATCCAATATGCCAAAAAAACATGTAGTAAATTCAAACAAGAATTTAAATATGTTATTTAAAATACAATTTATATATAAAAAATAATCATCGATCAATTATTTAAACTATTATTTTTAATTTTTTAACTTTAAAAATCTAATAAAAATCATCATATATTAAAAATATATACAAGTTAATATATGTACATACCTGCATACCTCCCTTGATGGGTTAGTCTCATGGCTTAGTGCAACAATGCACCATTGAACAAATTGTTCAACTGAGACAAGTCGATTTGCAGAGTGCTCCATTTGATATCTTCGAAGTGCTCGCTTTATACATGCCCTGTGCACCATCATATTCTCCTTTTCCATGACCAGTCTCAAAGAAATTCCAACAATGCTTAATGTTGGTTTTCATATGAAGATGACATAACCAAAAGAATGATCGTGAAGATTTGAATTGACCTGCACATCCATATGATCATATCCTATGTCCATTGAATTTTATTCCATGACCTTTCAATGAGTCATAAATCTTATCAAAGCAATGTTGTAAAAAATGTGTATCATGTGTATGATCGTCACTAATATAAAAATGATATTCTTTAATAACATGTTGATTCTCACTGGCGCTTTCTATATGATCAACATTTTGTTCAACATGTCTATATAGAACATGGATAATCATAGAGACTTGGTCAGAATGATAATATTCACTATGTATTTCATTTTGTGCAACGAATGTGTAATTTTATGCAAAATTAAATATCAACAAAATGATCCTTGGTGGAAAAAAATCACGGAATTTTTTGAATTTCATGCCCTAGCTCTATGAGAATGCTTGGTGTATTTATAACTTTTTGTCTCAAACTTCTTCAAAAAAATTATCACAGAAATTTATTCTTCTTGTAAATCAATCCTTGTAGCACTTGTACTACCACTTGCACCAATCGATGTATGGATATATTCATATCTCTTCCATTCCACTTTTATGTTGGACAATGATTGATCATTCATATCAATAGGATATTTGTTGTGAAACAAAGTCAAATTTCCACAATGATCACATTGTTTACCACCAATATATTTCTTTTTGTAAAATAATTCATGATTTTCTCTTCCACATGGAATTTCTGATATGAAATCATGGATAGTGGAAGGAGGAGGTGAATTTTTCCAAAATGTTTTACCAAAATTAAGAAAGATGTCATCATCGAAAATTTTAGGGGCGAATGTTCGCCCTTTGGCGAAATTAAGGGGTTTTAAATTTTTAGTGGGCGAATATTTTGTATCATAGTACATTTTTACAAATCGCCTCAAATAGGCCATCTTATTTTAAGGGAGAGGGTAAAAAAGGTAAATTTAGCCCTTGAAATTAACAATTACAACCTTCCATTCACCCTAATTTTCAAGAATAGGTTTTATTTAAGTGAATCCTATGGGCCAAATACCATATTTATAAAAGAGGTATGGTAAATTAATAAAAACATAAATAAATGGGAGGTATGGTAAATAAATAAAGCATTTTTTATATTTACTCCATAAGTCACCTTATATACATGCAAGGGTGTAAACAAATAAAAATATAAATAAAATGGAGGTATGGTAAATAAATAAAACCTCTTTTTATATTTAGTCCATAACCCTCTTTCTATTTATGAAGGCTCAAAAGAGAGGTTTTATTTAAGTGAATCCTATGGGCCAAATACCATATTTGTAAAAGAGGTATGGTAAATTAATAAAAATATAAATAAACGAGAGGTATGGTAACAAACAAAACATTTTTTTATATTTACTCCATAAGTCACCTTATATATATATATTTTTTTCTATGTTAAGACTAAACTAAGTACCCACGGGGAATTGAACCGGTGACCTATCGCAAGGAGTGCCTTAACAGTGCACCCATTCACCATCAATCCAAAGCCCCATGGGCATAAGTCACCTTATATTTAAGAACACTCAAAAAATGCGTTATATGTAGGTGAAACCTATGGGCAAAATACTATGGCCCAAATACCATGGGCTAGATTATTATTAATACCATGCAAAAAAAACATTATTAACTCGTATTAATAAAAATAAAAATGGCACATGGTATTGACCCATGGTATTCACGTGGAATGTAGCCTATTTAAATGGGGGAATTAAACCAACATAGATCCATCTTTACTCTGGATCTACTAAGCCCCAAGAGGGATCAAATATCGTGATATGCAAACTAGCATAGAGTGAAAAAATATTTGATCCCTCTCGAGGCTTGGTGGATCAAGAGTAAAAATGGATGTTGTAATTTAATGTATGTTAAACATTTTAACTTGGTTAAAATAAAAAAATAAAAATAAAAATCAATTATTAATTTTATTAATTTTTATAAATTACTAATAGTAATTTTTAAGCTCCAGGTTTATGATAACCCATGGTATTGACCCATGGTAATACCATGGTATTCATGTGAGCATAGATTATTTAAAGGGAAAATTATATCATCTTAGATCCATCTTAATTCTGGGTCTACCAATTGCTCAGTGAGATAAATAGATTTCATCTCCCTAAGAGTGGTAGCTGTGGAGTTAAGATGGATATAGGTTGGTTTTTATGATAATGAAGATATTAAATAGACTGAGGAAATTATATTGTAAAAACATCTTAAGGTGAATGGTTAAAGCTACATTAGTCACTTCACAAAATTTAGTAAAAAATACCAATATCTCCATTAATATTGGTTTTTAACTTTTTCTGATTTAACAAAAAAAATTCAAAACAACGAAACCTTATCACTCTTTCGGCATCACCCTTGCAGAAGATTTCTCACAATTTTTCAAACATTCTCAATATGATATCTTCATGAAAAAGTTTAGGTACTAATGTTGGATTAGTTGTTTGAAAAATAAGCTGGTTTGTACAACCTTTCATCTTCTGTGCTATTCTTAGTTTGTCCTAATGATCTATAGGGGTTGGAGCCATTGCACCATATTTTCCTAAAAGGTGGAGATTGTTCACCAAAAAGGAAATTAATCTACATGTTACAACGTTGTTAAAAAATGCGAGACCTATGAGGGTAGTGAATTATGCTAATAAACAATTTAGATTGGGAGAGATGTAATTAAATTTTATTATTTAATTGAAGATTTCCAATTAAAATAATAATAAATCTACATTTATATATTCATATATTGGTTGGAAGGATTCTCACAATGGTCACTTCTTTCAATTAGATCCCCTTCAAGCCTTTAGGATACCTAATACTTTCTTATATAATATAGCAGGGGCTTGTTACTTGTTGGCATGTTGGGGTAAACAAACTTGATGTGTTTTTTTTATCTCACAGTTGGAGTCTATGGAATAAGAAAGAAATTTGATAACTTGAAAAAATTGGTAGCTTGACAAAAGTTGTAGAGAAAAGATTAATCTCTCCTACATTGACAGAACTCCTTGTCAATATCAACACCTATAAAAACTTTGTTGTGGAATATTATCAAAACTAATAGAAGGATATGAAAGAGTGTATTGTAAGAACCTTGACAAACATGGCCACTGAAACTTGGAACATTGTTTGTAGGAAGAGAAAATTATGTTTCTTTTTTCCAAACATGTATCTTAGTATATTACAATTTAATGAATATGTTTTCTTATTATTATATATGGTTTCATACTCTAACAAAACATTCACCAAAACTTCACAAAATTTTATTGTTCAGTAAAATATTTGCCAAGATCTTACAAGATTTTATAATTCAGTAAAAGATTCTCCATCACTATACAAGATAATATAATCAGGTGAGAGATTCGCTAAAAAAATTATATATACATATTATATTATTGATAAAATCGCCTCCCATTTTTCCTATGTATCATGGGGATTAACCCATTTATTATACATATAAATTTAGGGTGGTTCTTAAAATTTTCCCTGGATGTCATAATATAATTTAAATTCCACATGATATCGACAACAAGTGTCACATACAATGATATACTTAACATACCATGGTTTTTGTTGCATAAAAGTATTAATTGAGACATTGATTCCACAATTCTCTTCTTTGAACTTATTGAACAACTATATCTGAGTGGTGTCCAAGATATGTTTTGCATGTTCTTCATACTAATTCCATACTATTCTTCGTCGAATCACATCTCTTTATTTTGGTGAAGAACGTGAAATTTTCACCCAATATTCATATATCAATTTTTTAACATTTTCTCCAAGTCTATCTTTGTATGGTTTCCTACAAATAACTATCCAACAAGCAAGTCCATCATTCACATTTATTTGCAATCGAAATTTCCTATGCTTGTGCAATGTTTTTCGTGAGGTCCCTAATGCTTTTGTTGTAGATTTTATCAAACAATTTTCTTCAGTAGTTGATGAAACCATTGTTGCTTGTATTTCTCTATGTGCATCTAGATCACTTTTCTTTCTAGATTTTCCAATTGATTTTAGAGCACTACTTATATTTTGAATCACATTTTCCTTCATCTTTTTAACTTTTGTAAATTTTCGAATGCCTTATAATGTTGTCGATTCTTTAATTTCTTTGATGTTAAAAGACCTCTCAAAATTTGAGCTTGAACTATCACATTTTCATTTTTGAAGAACTTATCAATAATGAGCTTAACACGATATTGTATAACATGGTCAACTTTTTTTATCTCCATATGTGCCGGTGTCGACATTTTCTAACATCCCATCATCAATATTGATTTCATCTATACATATGAGAATTCAATGTAAATGAGTATAAATATGTATTAAATAATTAAATTAAAAAATAGAGTTCATGAAATTGAAACTAATAAATATGTATAATTTCAATAATACATGACATATATATACATACCTATGGATGGTTCAACTTCTTATTCACTTGAATCTCTTTCAACGTCTTCAACAACATCATCAATCATGGGTTAATTTTCTTCTTTATTTTTTCTTTCAACATTTTTAATCTCATCATCAATGTTATGAGGAAAATCTCTCTCTGTTTACATTGCAAAATATTTTACAAATTAGTACATCAGATAAAAATTAAATTGCACAATACACTATTAAAGTTTAAAAATCATTTATAATATCTACATTTACATGCTTGGTTCAACTTCTTGTTGAGATTGATTTTCTCTTTCAATATTTAGGTTTTCTTCCTTCTTTATTTTGTAACAACTTCTCGAGTATTTTCGACGAGCCTTAATGTCTCTATTTCGAGCATATTTCCTCTTGCAATTTCTTTGATTCCCCATGATAATCCAATCTATCTAGATTTTTAAAATCAAGCCCAAAAAAGTCACTTTCAAAATCCAACGAAAAAGAATTTACTATCTAAAAATTAGATTCAAAGAAGTTTGCTATTCAAAAGTTTCACATGAGGAATGTGAGTGAAAATGACATTTCAGCTAAGTTTATTTATAGCTTTTGGCCGAAATGGTTACATTGGAGGATTGCTTCATTTCAATTTTGCGATTGACATAAAATATGGATAGGTTTTTCAGCCAAAAACATTTTTTCGTTAAATTCAATGCCTGCTCGTGGAAAAAACATTTCTGGCCGAAAATTTTAATTTTTTCAGTCAATTTTTTTTTGGCCAAAAGCCTACAACTCTGCAACAACTAGGCTCTATTCACCTTTCTCCAATTTTAGATTGGTTAAACTCCATCAAATATAGTGGATTTTCCTTCGGAACCAACACCAACATTTGCAGAATTTTTTTTTCCCCTAGGAAAAAGTCGTAATTTTATTCATGTTGATAAAATTACATTTTGTAGATGCATAATGCATATTCAGATGGCTGTTCCTGTAAACCAGGCAGCGAACAGAGTAAAAGAAAACCACAAAATTGCAAATAATTGTTCCTGTTGTGACAGGAAACTACAAGATATAGAGGAAGGAAGTAAGAATTATGCTTTTCTGCCCTTCTTTTTCTCCACCCGTCGCCAACCCCCAGTGTCGGGCGTGGGTGTGATGATGGCGAGCTGATTTTCCATGGTGATTAGATGGTGTTCTTTGTCAGATTCGGAACCCTCTGATCCATGAGTTCTTTTGATGCCGCTGATTTCCATTTGTGGCTCTCGTTGCAGATCCAAAATGTGAGTTCCTGAATGTATAGCTAGAGCATTCTCCTCCTGTGTGTATGTCTGTTTCATTGGAATATCAGGTTCTGGTTGATTCTCTGTGGGCTCCTCGTATGTGTCTTCTTCTTCTATTGGTGCAGTATGCTGCCAGCCTTTGGGCTTTTTTTGCTGATTCTTGGTTCTCCTGGTGTCCTTTCGAGCAAGTGGGCAGTCGTATTGTAGGTGCCCTGTTTGCATACATCCCCTGCACCGGAACGCTGTATTCTCATAGTCGAGCTGTTGAATCCACTGAGAGTTATTAAAGTTCAAAGTAATGTGGTCAGGAAGTCCTTGACTCAGGTCCACTTCTACACATATTCTGGCAAAGGTGAATATTCCTCTGATAACCCTATCTTCATCTGCTTTTAGGAATTTCCCCAGAGAATCCCCAATGGCAGCTAATACTTTGTGGTGCCAAAAGTGTAACGGGAGTCCATGAAGCCTCACCCATACTGGCATCGTTGAGACCTTCATTGTATTAGCGTCAAATGCAGGGAACCAGGGGGTAAGGAAGAGGCCAGTGCTGCCCTAGAACCAAGGCCCCTGGTTGATAATGCTGTCTCGTTCCTGTTCTGAGTTGAATCTGACTATGAAGTAACCTTTGGGACAAAGGTATATTTCACAGTCTGATGTCCACTGTGTGTAGATCCATTGGTGCAAGGCATTTGATTTTGGCCAGAATCCGTTAAACCTGCAAATAACTGCACATTTACATAACTCAGAATGCAAATCTGTTACCTCTGGCATAGCGACTTGTAGCGTAGGTGATTCTGGTTTTTGTTCAACAATGTAAGGTCCAGGGGTCTCTGATGGTGGCGCTTCAATGTTTTTCATTTTTCCCTTTCCTTTCACAGCATCCCGAAAGGATCCTGTATGTTTGGAGCTGGTTCCAGTGCTCCCGCCACGCAGTCGAAGATTTAAAGTGATGGTTGAATCTTTGGTAATGCCATATTGCAGGAGGGTTTGTTTGTCCTGCAAACTGTATCCTGCATATATAAGATTTTGGTGCTGTATTGGGGTTCCAAGATAACCCTGGATTTCCTTTTTTAAATCCTGTATGATCATTCTCTGGCTGATCCACATGCAATGGTGTTTACCCTCTGTTGTTTTTATAAAGATTTGGATCAGATCGGCTTCCATGCTGAATGGATCAGGGTTGTGGGGGTCTCGATTTGCTGGATCTAGACGATCGAAAGGAAATGACATCGTATTTTGTTCAAGCCTCTTCTCTGCGCTCATTTCCACTGGTCGTTGACGCGTTAATCCGGCCTCTACACATTTGATGTTGCCCTGCATCCAATGCCTCCAAGCTTGGATCTCGAGTATATCATTTTGGGGCTGCCTGAAAACGATAGATCGTGCCCATATTTTGCCGAGGGGGGGCCGAGGGGTGGGCTGCCGGCTTTTTTCTCCTTCAGCACAGGCCTTACTTCCTGACCATGTCGTATTCTCCGCCGGGGTGATCCCATCTGCCCTTCGTTTTTCTCCGGGATCGGCACCAGTGCTCACAGCTCGCAGATCCGTGCTTCCATAATCCTTTAGCTGGTCGGGTGGGTTCAGAGGAGCCGTCAGAAGCATCTTTACCCATCGTATACAGACATCTCTGCCCTGTCGAAACGGTTCATCCTCCCATGGTTGTTCAGTTACCCAGATCTGTGTATGATCTGGGCATATTGAAGCGAATCTCCCAAGGATTTGAGGGGGATAACCCAGATCCACCAAAAATAAGTCGGCCTGCTCCATGAGGGAAGATAATTCCTTCTTCTGTTGAAATCTGAGATCCGGGCCATGTATAACTTTACCAGCAGTGAGATCGAGAGAGAAACAGTCCGCTGGATCGAAGATTGAGTTCCCAGCAACCAGATTCCAAGCAGATCCAGGGTTTAGCTGGTCTCTGGGGGCGACGGCGGCATAGCTTCTGCGTTCTGAAACCCTAGGTGTTCGGAGGCTCACCATATCTTCGTTCGGGTTCTTTCCACTGAGTTGTTGACTCCAACATTTGCAGAATTGAATCTACTTTCACTAGATATAAATTTTAAGGAATTTCATAGATATTTCTAATTTTAACTAATTTCCTAATAAAATGTGTGGAATTTTTTTATGAATGTCATTATGAATCAATGAAATCAAAATTTTTCATCTTCCAAAATACACTGTGAAAAAATATCAAAAATTTATGGTGCATTACGTTGGCCTGTCATCTTTAATGGAAAGTTTTTAGATTTTTAGTTTTTAACTAATATGATGAGAAATGTGGTGCTTTGTTAAACATATTCAAAATATGTTGTTTTTTCATATTGTTTTAATTCAAAAAATTCTTGTAATTATGATATGCATATGTTGGTTTTGTAAATATAGCCATACCGAATTAGAGTTTGTCAAGATTATTGCAACACTTTGTTTTTTCAAAAATGCAAGGTTAACAAAGAATACATTGGGGCCAAAAAACATGATTTTTTATCAATCCCTTGATTTTTTAAAAACGCAATCAAAAAATTGTGAATTTCACATATCAAATGTGAATAAAAAAATTCTAAAAAATAAGCAATAGAAAGCTAATGAAATTTATGTCAAGTTTTCTTTGAAAATTTTATTTTTCTTACCGAAATTTGAAAAACTTCTAAAAATGATATTTTTTTCTCAAAAAAGGGCCAAAGTATAACCCACCTTCACATTTTCACCCTCAAACCAAAATACTGCACACAACATCGAAAGGAAAAAAGTGCAAAGGGTTTGTTAATACTTTTTCCTCCTCAAGATCAAATAAATAAAAGGCAAAAGGCTTCCAGGTATACAATTTTTTTCATGGCTTTTTTTTAATGCAACACTTTTATCCATAAGGCCATTGATTTTGAATCTTATGTAAAAGGAAGCTTGAGAATGTTGTTTGGAAAGAATAGGTCATTTTTGGATAGAAGTAGCAGAAGGGATGAGTCCTTCCCTCCTTTTCTTGGTCACATAAAATGTTATAAATGTGATAATTAAGGCCACAAAGCATTATATTACAGTTATGGAATGTTTAGATCTCACTTTCATTTTAAGAAACCAAAAGAGGAAGCATTGTCCATGAAGGATAAGAATCAAAAGAAGAATTCATACCATTGTTTGGTTACCCCCATCATAGTATGTCAAAGCAGCTTTCCAAGAGAATGTAAGAGAATCTGGAAAAGGAAAAAGGAGCTAGAAAAATGTGCACATATCAAAGATAAAACCATTAAAGTTTGGAAGGAAAAGTTGCAGCAAGTGGCTTCAAAGAAAAACTGAAGCCAAATTGTTCTAAGGGGGAGCAAAGAGTAGAAGGTGCATGAGCTCAGGGGAAGGTGCATGAGCTCAGGGGGAGCTGCATAAGGATTTTGAGGTTTGCATTTCATTTTGTCCTCATCTCGATCTCAATCTATTATCATATGTCTATTTGCAGTAGTATATGGTCTGAATTGATCTACATCATGGGTATCAAGGGAGTAATCACTAAAGACCTAATGCTATTATATGTGATCTAGCCTACATTGTGAAATAATTCATTGATCTTCTCTTATTTAATGTCAATCTAAGTGATGGCTAATGGTGATGATCATCAAACCGGTGCAAATTGATGCGATCAATTCTAATGTGGATCCATGATCGATATGTTGTTAAGTGTTGGCCAATGGTAATGTTCTAATCTAATGTAGCATGATCTATGTGATATTTCATCCTTGTTCTGATGTAATGCATGGAGGCAATTGGATGGGAGAAATTTTGACTAATTTTACTCATGGTTTGAGAAATGATGTGAAGCAAACAGTCATGAACAAGTGCTTAGTTAGTGATCCTACAATCGATGGAACTTTGTACAGTAGGTATCTATGGAATTGATGATGCTTGTGCAATCACATTGTTTTAATATATACCTGTTAGTTTTGGTGTGTCGACAAGAAAGTGTGATCAATTGGTGTGTTTGATCCAAAGCATAGTGTCATAAATCTGATGGTCGTGGGCCAATAAATGATCATGATGGCATTGATCTGGTGTCTAAAACATTTAATAAATATTTTTTTAAGTTTGTAATTGGAACTTTTGTACAATGCAAAAATGCTCTACATCTTCTGGAGCATCTTAATTCAAGTAAGTTTAACTTGTTGATTTGGTCCCATGACAATAATTCAACGAGTTGATTACCTAACACTCTGATTTATCTGCAAATTGTTTGTTGAATCATTTTTCTAGAGGTATGGATGCAATGAATGTAGTAAATATCTTTTATGTGGTTTAGAATGGCGGGGCTTAGTGGTTGGTCTGTTCGTGTTGATAATCAAAGATTTGGCTTCATAATTGTATAAAATCCATTAATCATTGGGGTGTTTAATTGATCTAGTCTCAAACTTGAAGGATTATTGATCCTATCTATGGTTCAACGCCTTCCATAGTGTAAACGCATTAATTTTGGTCATGTAGTAACACATTAATCATCGACCTAGTATTTAATGTATAATTGATTTGGTCTTTCCTGCTCAACACTTTGTTCTGGTCATTGAAATTAGTTATTGAGAAATGAATGAATATGTGGATTTGGTCAATACGTAGAGATGGTTGGTTGGCCCAATGTGAGTATTGGGCATCGCTTGTAAATATCATTTTTTGTGGAACGATCTAGTTTTTAGTGTGTAAGATATTGGAACCAATGGAAATATTTTTGAGAAATGATATAATCGATGAAGGATCGTCATTACAGAGTTTTTTGATCGAGTGTGTCTACATATGGAGTGAGAAAAAGAGATTGTGGTGTGCACCTCAGTAACAAAAACATAACATGTTTGAATTTTTTACACATAGCTTAAAGAGTGAGTTGATCAGATGCATTCAGTAATATGGTTTGTATAACAAAAAGGTTCAAAAAAAATGGTTTAAGGGAAATTGCAAAATATTTGTTCATTGAAGAATCAAAGAGTATGAAAGAAACGTTTAAGAAGATAGACATGGAGAACCATAGTACAATATCCTTTGAGGAACTCAAAACTGGTATTCAAAAGCTTGGCTCTCAATTATCAGAGCAAGAAGTGAAGCTTTTAATGGAATATGTAGATGTTGATAATAATGGCATGCTAGATTACGGTGAATTTGTACTTGTCACAATTCATTTGTAGCAGATGGACAACGATGATCATTTGCATAAGGAATTTAAATTCTTTGTGAAGAATGATAGTGGCTATATTGAAGTTGATGAGCTTAAATAAGCCATGATTGATGACAAAAAATGTTGTAAGGGTGTTGAATGACATTGTTTGGGAAGTACATACAGACAAGGATGGCCACATCAGCTATGAAGAGTTCGTTGTAATAATGAAAAATGGTACTGAATGAAGAAAAGTCACCCAAAATTATTCACGAAACAAGTTCAGTAGTTTCAATATGAGATTGGTGAAGTATGACTCATTGCAACTAGATAATGAAGATAAAATATAAATGTAGCTCTAGAAGGATTTTATAGCATAAGAGTTCCAAGGTTACTAGTAGTTTCCATGAGAATTAATAATCATGATTTGATGTTAGAATTGTATTTCATTTTGTGCCTCAACAATCATGTTCTTGATATTGTTGTGAGGCTTTTCTGGTGCCAAGGCTTTGTGTAAGTTCTAATGCAACTTGTGTCTACAAGGCACATGACAAACAATTTAATGTTTAAAGGTTGTCCATTTATCCATACCAAGCCAATCCTTGTGCAGTTGGAAGCCAATAATTCAATATGAAAGTTTGTGATCTGCAAGGAAAATGTAGTCATGGAAATTGACCCACTGTGTGCATGAGGCTATAGGAGTGACCAATTCCATTGACAGGGTGAATTAAAGTTGTTGTATGCATATTGAGTTAATGTGAGCACCTGCAGCAGACTAGAGGTTGAGCTATTAGCTAATTGTTGAGATTGAATTGATGGGAGAACAATGTGCTAGTGTGAGTGAAGTTCAAGCATTAGAGTAAAGATATATTTTTGGTGCAATTAACATGAGAACCACTGTGCATTCAACAAAGAATGAAGTGATGTGTTATAATGCTCAAATGGTGATTGGTCTGTGTTGAATGTGGGCAAAGTATGTGGCTTTATCTTAAGGAGACATAGTAATTTGTGTACCCTTGCACATGTTGTGGAGTGCATCCCTTGTATGGTGTTCCATAAGAAAGAATTAGATGGAAAAGTTGAAAATAGAGGCCCTCCCATGATTATGGGTCTAGTTGTTTGACTTAAGAAGTATGAAGATGTTGAATTGAAAGATTGGAAATATTTTTTTGATGGGGGTGATTCTATTGAAGAACCAGAACAAGTTGTAATTAAAATGCCAGAAGGGGTGAAAAGGAAATCCATATTTTATCAGCTCACATATTAGAAGGATCTATTAATATCTCACCTATTAGATTCCATTCACATCTTCAAAAATGCCCCAGATCCAATTTTTCGATATATAGCAGGAAAAGAGAAGGACACCTTGTCTTCGAGGAGAGATATTGCTCTTTCATGTACCAAATTGAATAGAAAGCATTTGTGGCCAAACAGGGAAAATGAAAAATATGCATAAGCTCCATGGATTTTGAAAAAGAAAGAGCTAGACCAACTAAAAAATGTCATACGTTTAATAAGGACACCTACTCGACATGGGTCATCATTAATAAAAGATTTTACAGTTGATGGACATATCACAGGATTTAAAACACACGATTTTCATAATTTTATGAAGGTATTAAATATCATCATTTAAAATTTATTGTTAAAATTTATTAAGTACTAAATATATTATGATATTATATTGTGTGACAAAAATAACTAATGATGATCTTTGATAAATGTGTTTAACAACATATCATGCAATTGGAAATTAGGGGGGGGGATCCATGTCTTACCGTTGACATGAGGACTGTCATAAGTCGATTGTCAGCATTTGCAAGGTATGTGATATGGAATGTTCATGTGTGAGAGACATAGAGATATTGTATTTCATTTTATTTTTTTCCTAAAGGTTCATACTAATTTAGTATTCTTATATTAGGCGGGCGACTTCCAAGGATATCTGGGAATGTGAAGTGCCAAAATGGAAGAAGGAAATTACATAAATTGTATGTGTATTTTAGAAGGAGCTCCCTACAAGTTTCATGGACCTACAAGTCCATTTACTTATTCACCTAGACGATGACATTGAATTGGCAAGTGCCGCATCAACGAGGTGGACGTTTTTCTTTGAGAGGTATATGAAAACTCTAAAAAGATATGTCCGACAAAAGGCACATCCAGAGGGTTGCATGGCTAAAGGGTATGTATCAAGAATGAAGAATTTTTCTTCCTATGTGAATTATTTGGTAAGGATTCCGAATATGGGCCATGCTTCTAGGATGAATAAATAGCATTAGATATTATTGATGGAGAAAAACCACAATCTAATGGTGTTCAAGTAGAAATTAGTAAGTAAACTCATGATCATTGTGGTTTTATTTTTATTGTGATTATTAATTCCCTATAATTTATTTGTCAAATTAACAACATGGCCTTTGGAGTTTGAAATAAGCATTTTGACATGTAATAGATCCAGACAAAAGTGCGATACTCGACAAGTTCGTTTTGTACCACATGGACTTTATGAACAAATGAATTGATTTGTATGATAAAAAGAGAGAAGAAGTGTTAGAATCAAGGAGACAATTTAAGAGACTAAACCCAAGGAACACCCCATTCCCTATTGATCTGCAAGGGGAATGGGCCAAAGATTGCAAACTAGAATGGGTTACTGAACCAATTCAAAATCGAATAGAAGATGCACATATAGATTCAAACATAATAGAGGATGGAATCAACATGTCTAGAGAATGTGAAAGAAAGGTACAGTTGGAATTTTACAGAATGTTGTTTCCTTACAGTTTTGACACTATTAACTATTTTAATATTCGTCATTATATTTGTTTTAACTGAAATAAATGGTCTTTCATAGGAAAGGAAATATCCAACAATAGGGGCATATGCTCTACATTATTGTGTAGAATGTGTAGATGTAAAGAGACAATCCTTCGATTGTGGCATCATGGTTGACTTCAAGCAATCCAGTCGATCAAGCTCAAAAGATAAGAATATTATTGAAGGGAATCTACAATATATTGGGAAAATAGAAGAAATTATTGAGTTGGATTACCTCTCTTTTAAAGGTTGTAATTTTAAGTGTAGATGGTATGAATCATTTGAGAGGACATGAAGACATGATACCCATAGTGGATTTTTTTCTATAGATTCTTCAAAGTTCCTATCAGAGGATAAGGAGCCTTATGTTCTACCAATTCATTGTGAGCAGGTATTTCTTTAACTCAATGAATTAGAAGTTGTAGTGATCAATAATATATTAATACATCGTTTATTGCAAATATATACATGTGTTTATTAATCAATAAAATTGTTATAACATACGTCTAATATATGTATGTACTCATTCATGTGCAAGTATTTTTCTATGAAGATATTCTGGACCCGAAATGGATATTTTTCATACATTATGATCCAAGATTAAGGCATGTATTTGATGATGCATTAGTGGATACTAAGAAAAAAAATGATGGCCAACAAAATGAGAGAGATGGATTAGATAACATCTAAGAAATTCATGTGTTTATTAATCAATAAAATTGTTATCACATACATCTAATATATGTATGTACTCATTCATGTGCAAGTATTTTTCTATGAAGATATTCTAGACCTGAAATGATATTTTTCATACATTATGATCTAAGATTAAGCCATGTATTTGATGATGCATTAGTGGATACTGAGAAAAACAATGATGGCCAACAAAATGAGAGAGATGGATTAGATAACATCTAAGAAATTTACATCCATGATGATGCTAAAGATCATTATGTTCAGGCACAAGAAGACAACATTAATACAAAGTTACATGATGTTACAGAAGACAACAATATGGATGGTATAGAAAATGATGATCCAAATACATTTGGTAACAATATGGATTGTCTACAGTTAGATTTAAATGACGATGAATATGATTCAAGTCAAGATGAGGATGATGATAATATTAAATACTTGAAAGATCATATGGACATTGACAATGATACACTGGATAACGTTTTTGCAGAAAATGATGTTAATGACCAAGGCTTCTAAATTTTTAGAATTATTTTTAATCCGTGTTTAAAAAATGATGATTCTTATAGCCTAAAATTTTAAATGCTTCAGTATTATTTGTGTCAATACAAATTAGCTATTGCAATAGCATTAAAATGTTCAAGATATGGTATGAATTGTTGGCAGAAAAAAAATAGGATTACTTGAATGCTTCTTCAATTCATTTGTATCAACATATGTTCGTGAAGACATAAAAGTTAATAAAATAATAATACTTTTATCTCACAATGATTTGAATAAGCAACTTTGCTAATTTTAGTGTTTTTATATTGTTTGCATTTAATTGTTGGTCTACCCACTCTTACATTTAATTATTGATCCAGGTAGGCTTTAATTTTTACAAGATTGTTGCGCAAAGTCTATGCTAAGGAAAATGATGACTAGTATAAAATAATCTCAACCCAAATTTGTTACACGCACACTCTCAGCAATCAACAAAGTTGTTACACACTCCACACATGTTTAATGAGAAAAAATACAATAGAATAAGCTACTTTGTCATTCAACCACTCTCACAGCAATCCTGGAAACCATCACTCATTCAATCTGCACACATAAAAGGAAGTGCAATCCAAACTATAACAACAAAGAAAATAATTCACTGCCACACTAAACTGAAGGATCGACCCAGGGCTTAAGTTGTCGCACCATCCAAAGATTACTACAATTAATTAAATTACAAAGAATTAAATATAATAGTAGTTGTAACAACAATCACATAAATGAGAAATATTTATGCAATTTTTCATTCAACCACTCTCATAGCACTTCCTAAAAACCATCACTCATTCAATCTGCACACATAAAAGGAAGTGCAAAAAAAATAATTCACTACCACACTAAACTGAGGGAATGATCCAAGACTTAAGTTGTCACACCATCCAAAGATTATTGCAAATAATTAAATTACACACAAAATAAATGTAACAACAATAGTAACAAGAATCACATAACTGAGAAATATTATGAAATTTTTCATTCAACAACTCTCACAACACTTCTAAAAACCATCACTCATTCAATCTGCACACATCAAAGGAAGTGCAATCCAAAATTTAACAACAAAGCAAATAATTCAGTGTCACACTAAACTTAGGGACCGGTCGAGGAATTAAGTTGTCACGCCATCCAAACTTTACTACAATTAATTAAGTTACACATATAATTAACTATAACAGTAGCAGTAGTAACAATCAAATAACTGAGAAAAATCTATGCAATTTTGTATTCCACTATAACTAACTAGTGATCCCTACAAAGAAGGAGGGCCCTTCCTCCTCAACATGGGTTGGTGTACTAAAAATCACACAAAATACTCAAAGAAAATCATTGAACCACAAAGTTGAGATTTGCATTAATAAAAGTATCAGGATTACAGAGCTAAGTTGTTTCCCCTTTCCAATCCTATAATCCAATTCTTGACTATAGCCCTCATGGGAAAACACTATTCTCTTTTAGAGATCTTAATTACAATGAGAATATCATCATGAGAATCTTTTGATCCTCACGTGATCTTAAAATAAAATGATATCTTAACAATTACACAACGATTTCCATGGAAGTTGTAAAACTATAACAATTTCCTCTAATTACAAATAGAGTTATAAAAGATCTAAAACAAATGATTGGGATGCTCCACAAATATCTCAAAGTGATGAGCTATTTCTTTTGACTTTGACACACTCATAGATCTAGTATGATTAGGAAAGAAACACGTGCTTCAGCAAATATTTGTGTAACAACAACAACTCCTGAAACCTTAATTAATCCAAATCGGTAAAGGAACTGAAATGTAATCCTATAACAATAACCTTTGAAAGATCATCAAAACCTAAAACAAACCATACATTAATTTTATGATAAAAAGAAACCTAAGAAAGTATTTCTAATGTCAAATTATAAGTAAAATTGGACTAAGAAAGTGACAAGTGAAAAAGGACATACTTAGGTGAATAAGGGTTGTTACAGTAATAATATATGGTCCTGTTGTTCAAAAAGGGATAAAACAAATAGGAAAATAAGTAGGAAAAAAATGACAATTTCGTGACCCAACATCTCCCCCCAGCTTAAGCTTCTGCATGTCCTCATGCAAACTCATGTCACTGATGCCTGACATGTTGAGAGTGAAGTTGTGTGAGGTTGTATTTTCCTGCATTGTCTTAACCTTTGACCCTGTATCCTAAAAAATAAACCAATTATGCCTCCCAAAATTTATCAGTAATACTATATGGATTTTGATACCGATAGGTGGGTAGCCAAACAAGAGGGAACTTGAATCTAAGTCTTATCTAGCTTGCACCAATCCTCTTAATACAATCAACATACTAATGAACTCTAGAAAGGGCTTGGTCAAAATTCTTATAACAATAGGGGTCTCCCTTCTTCAATTATTGTCGGGAGAGTTCCCATCTCAACTTGCTTCCTTTTAAGGCACCGGTTCTCATTCCTTCTATATTTATCTTGCATCTTCGTAGAACTAATTCTCGATGGTCCATTGGTAGTATCTTAATGGCTGGAAGCTGCTATATTTTATTGTATTTGTGTGCAACAACTTCAGCTGAACCAGGTTCTTATCTAATAAACAATTCTTCCCGTTTTTCATTAATTGTTACAGTATCATGGGAAACTTTCTAGCCTATCTAATTTTACATAAAAGAAACAAAAGCCCTAAGTTGCACATCTCCCACATAGGGTGTCAGATTGAATGAGTTTCCCCCAACACAAGTGAGATCATGCAGGTACAACTCACACAATAAATTTTGTTCTGAGAAATTAGCACTTTTAAATGTTTCCAGGAATTTGTGTATCTCCCTTGTCTTCTATGGTTGTTTTTCCTTTAGCGCTGTTAATTGGAAGAGATAATGTTTTTCTTGAAAATATAAAGGATAAGAAGGAGAAGGAATCCTATCACACAATAAGCCATTAATGATCTCATAAATGAGATCCTTTTCTTGTTGTAACAACTTAACCTCTCCTTGCAGTTCCTTCACCTGTTTCATTGCTTGATTCTTCTCCTTCTGAATTTTCACAAATTCTGCAATTCTTAATTTTTCAGCCCACTCCTTCTTTAGATTATTAACCACTTCTTCATGCTACTTTAGGAATATGACTTCATCTTTGGGAAAGAGAGTTAATTTCTCCCACTGCTCTAGTACCCTCATCAAATCTTCAAATTTAATGTGAGTTGTTTTAGATGTTGTTTCAGAATCCTCCTTTTGATCCCTTTTCTCCTCCTACTGCTCTATCTCAACTGTTGGTTCTTGTGTAATAACATCATCATCGATAGGTTCTTATTTTACAACAATATTTTTATTTTCAGTGATATTTATTTCAACTGTTGGTTCTTGTGTAACAACAACATCATAAACATGTTTTTGTGGAGTAGCGGACTATTTTTTTTCTTCCTACTCTGCTTTGATTTGTAGTTCTTGTGTAACAACAACGTCATCAACAGGTTCTTGTGGAATAACAAGTTGAACTTATTTATCCTATTCCCCCACTTGTACCCCAACTGAAATAGTAACAGTCTCCATGATTTTAGCCTCCTCAAGGATTTTTGGGAAGCCCTTACAAAGTTTTTCTGAGACAATAGGTGATTCCATTTCTATAGCCTCTGCCAAAATATCTAATCTAGTTTCATTCTTAAAATGATGTTGTTCTTTAACCAAGGCAAGTTTTTTCTTCAACTCCTCATTTTCCTTTCTTAGATTATCAATTTGAATAAGAGGGTCAATTTTTGTCTTACGTGGTGAAGTAACAACATCTTGTTCTTTTGTTTGTTTTTCCTGTTACCAGTCCTTCTATCTCCCATTGTTTCTCTGGTTCTTGTTAAGGCTTTGGTGTAACAACCATGATTTCAGATGTAGAGGGACCTTCCTTTGCAGACTTCTCCTACTTTTCTTTGTCCTGTTTCTCCTCAAACCCATCAGGTCTAGTTGTATCAGCACATTCCCCCTCAGCTATAGTAGTAGGTTTTTGAGTCTCTTATGGTATAACATCTTCTCACACCCTTTTCCTAGGGGTTCTTCCACCAATTCAATTTATCAATTTCCTTTTTATTACCTTCATTGATACTCCTGGCCTATTACCTTTAGGTGTATTCACTTCCTCAGCTCCAGTTTCAGGCATAGTTGTTGTTCCAACAATTTCTTCCTCCAACACATCCTCTAAAATCGAGCACCCACCCCTGCTTTCCTCTGATGAGTCACTAGACACCACCACGGGTTCTTCTATTTGTGTCTCCTTTCCTTGTGAAGATGAACTAGGGGCCTTTCTAATGGAACTCCAACTCTTAGGGTTCTATCGACCAAACATAGGAGGTGTACCAACCCTACTTCGCTTAGAGCCTGCGGTTGTATTTCTCTTGGAAGATGTAGCAGTTTTAGCAACAGGTGTTGTTTCAATGCTAGGTGTTGTTTTAGCGCTAGGGGTTTCTTTAACACTATGTGCTACTTCAAAACTCTCTTCATGATCCTAATTCACACCAGCACAAGGTCTCACTATCAAAGAATGCCACAAGCTCCCTTGTCTTTATAATGAATGCATTATGATTAATTTAATGAGTGCATGGTTAGTGATGCAAGTTTCTGGATGTTTTTCCCCTTTTACAACCTCTGCCATGTGTTGTAATGAATTCAACAAGTAGTATGGTAAATTAATCAACTGCCTTGTCCTTAGGTGTGCCAACAATTGAAAGTGATAATTGAAAATAATCCCAAAATGACCCTCACAAGTAATGAATTTTTGGATGAAGAGGGCTACATCTTCCCAAGGGTGAGGAAGAGATGTTCTATCAAAACCCCTATGCTTGGACATCAATTATTCTCCCTCTTGCAAGAATATATCCTTAGCTCCAAGAATTGCCACATTCCTTGGGAACCACCATTCTCATGTCCTAGGCAGCCCTGTCACTTTTGCAAGAACTTCTTCTGCAGTAGAAATTCTGAAGCCCTTGGCCATAGATTTTTGTTCAACTAAGGCTTGGGAAAATTCTAAAGTGACCAATTCATTGAAAACTTATCATGTTTCAAAGTAAATCAGTCATCCATCCCTTCAAGAAACTTCCAATGCTTCCAGATGTTGTAACAGCACATTAATAGAGTCAGGTTCGTGTCTCATCGTTGATCCACCCATAGCTTCTCACAAACACACTACTCAACAATGTTAGTAACTTGTTATAGAGTTTCTTTAGTGCACAAACATGATGTCCTAGGGGAGAATGTCAAAGTGTTGGAATTATAGGTGGTTACTCCTCATTACCTATTCATAACTTTTAATCAAAATGATTTTTTGAACATTTGCACTGATCTATAGATGTAACAACACAAATAATAAAGAAAAAAAATGTAATAATGATGGAGGAAGTTACATCAGTTTAATTGTAAAATTTAATGGTGTCAAAACAATTTAATCACGCATTATTATGGCAGGGTGAGGTATGTATTAATTAGACGAATAATTGGATTTCTTAGATCTGGTCTCATTAGGAAAGGAAACACATGTTTAAAAAACTGCTTGTGTAACAACAACAACTCCCCAAACTTTAATTGATCCAAATCAATAAAGAACCTAAAATGTAATCCTGTAAAAACAAGCTTCAATAGACCATCCAAGCCTGAAACAACCCAAACATTAACATTAAACTACCTAACCCATAAGCACCAAATCCCTTAGCTCTTGACCCCTAATCCCTTAAACCCAAACCCCTAAACCCTTAACCCTTAATCCATGTACCCTAAATCCCTAAATCACATAATTCTCAAAGCCCCTATCCACTTAACCTGCAACACCTCAATTAATTAACTATTTAGGCACATTCGACGCTAATTTAGGGGCTAAAATTGGAGTTAACCAAGGAGGTATTGTAGGTGAAAAAAATGAGCTAAATTTGACGCTATCACTAGATCTATTTCTGGGAAAACTGATGGCACCATTTTTGGTGTTATTTAAGATGCTACTTTCGGTGCTAATTTTTGATGCTATTATTTCCTAAGTTAATGCCTAAATGTTTTGCTCGAGGAAAGCAACACCAAAAATTGCGCCACCCCGATAAATAGCACCAACTTTTTCAAAAAATTGGAGAAAATGCACTAAAATAGTCCTTAGAAGCAAAAAAAAAGGAGCTAATCACAAGGATTTGTTGTAGTAAAGCCTCATGGATTTCATAGCAGGATATCATTAGAGTTATGCTCTCCCTGAATTCTCTTAGTCCTAATATTCTTGTATGTTTGCTCAATTATTCATCTTGACCATCTAAGAGCCTTGTGGCCTCCCTTTTTTCTTGTTCCCTTCTCTGCTTGTGCATATGAGTCATGGGTATTTTCCACAGTCCTTTTAATCTGTTATTCTTCTTTCTTCAACATGAGCCTTTTGACCTCCTCAATTCATTCTTCTTTCATATGTTCATCTTGTCTCTTCCTTCAACATGTGCGAGAATGTGCATAGGCAGAGTACCCCCGCTCCTCCCATCGTTTTTCTTTATAACTTCTTGAAGGAGTCTGCCTTACATGCTCTATCCAGACCAATAACGCTAGGAAACGTGACCCATACTCCCCATTAATTTTTGTCATTTTTTGCTTGTACTGTTTCTTGAAGAGAACATGAGAATGTCCTTGTTTTTGTAGCTGAGTTAATACATAGTCAGCGCATTCAAAACCACTCAATCAACCCATGACTGATATTTAAAGAAACTAACTCCTCAAGCAATGGAATTTATGTTCATCTCTCAACCATTTAAAATTTTATATTTACATAATTACAAAGAATTAATTTAAATGTTTACAAGGAGAATTAACCCATAAGGGATGTCACACAAGGAAATGATGTCATTTTTTGGTCATTCAAGTGGAAGGCCATTTACAAGAAAAAAAACTAAATCCTTGGATGATCTGGAAGTTATTCAAGATTACCAAGATGTATTCCCAAATGAGATTCATGGTTTTCCACCTAAGAGAGACATAAATTTTTCTACAAAATTAATACCAGGAGCTGCAGCGATATCAAAAGCACCTTACCAGATGAGTACTAGAATTAGTAGAGTTAAAAATGAAGTTACAAGAGTTATTAAATAAATGGTACATTGTACCGAGTGTTTCACCATGGGGTGCACTAGTCTTATTTGTTAAAAAGAAAGATGGAACATTCAGATTATGCATTGATTACTGGCAACTGAATAAATTGACAATTAAGAATAAGTACCCATTACCTAGAATCGATGATTTATTTGACCAATTAAGGGGAGAAACTATTTTTTCTAAAATAGATCTAAGGTTTGGTTATCACCAGCTAAGGATTAAAGAAGAATATATTCCTAAAATAGATTTTCGAACTTGATATGGGCATTATGAATTTACAGTACTTCCCTTCGAACTTACAAATGCACCTGTTACCTTTATATGCTTGAATGATAGTGTTTTTAGCAAATTTATGGATAAATTCATACTAATGTTTATAGATGATATATTGATTTATTTGAAGACACTGGAGGAGCACAAACAACATTTAGAAATAGTATTACAAACTCTACGGGAACATCAATTGTATGCTAAGTTCAACAAGTGCAAATTTTATCAAGATAAAATATAATATTTAGGACATGTGATATCTCAGGGATGGAATAGTGGTGGATCCCAAAAAGGTAAAAGCCATTCTTAACTGGCCAACACCTAAACATCTAGTAGATGTTAGATTGTTCATGGGTATCACATGATACTATCAAAAAATTATAGAGGGGTTTTCTAAATTGGCTTACCTCATAACCTCTCTACAAATGAAAGGGGTTAAATTTGAGTGGACTCCAAAATTTCAAGAGAGCTTTGAACAGTCAAAACATTTACTTGCTATTGCACTTGTGCTAAAAATAACATACCCTACTAAAAACTTTATAATGTGTATTGACACTTGTTTGGAAGGTTTGGGAGGAGTACTCATGCAGGAAAATCATGTGGTAGCTTATGAATCTCGTAAATTAAAGGATCATGAAAGAAATTATGTAGTTTATGACCTTGAATTAGTTGCAGTCATTCACACACTTAAGATGTGGAGGCACTACTTAATTGGTAAGAAGTTTACCTTAATTACTGATCATTTGAGTTAAATTTTTTTTTTAGCCAACCTGACATGAATTCGAGGCAAGCCAAATGGATGGCTTTCTTGAGTGAATATGACTTTGATATTAAGCATATAAAAGGGAAAGAAAACAAAGTGGAAGACACACTAAGTCAAAGTCTGAAGCAGATTTGTGAGGTAACAATAAGTAGTGCTAAAACAAATTTCCTAGAATGGATTAAGAGAACAACATTCGAAGATAAAGATGTGAAAGACAAAAAAATAGAATTGATCATGGAGAACAGTCAGATTATGCAATTAATGAAAATGGATTAATAACATTTAAAAACAAAATCTATGTCCCTCATGTGGCTAGGGTTAAACAATTGATATTAGGTGAGCATCATAAAAGACACTTTTCAACCCACCCTGGTTATCAGAAAATCATTACAACTCTTAGAAAGGAGTTCTTCTAGCCTGGTATGAAGAAGGAGGTAGTCGAGTACTTGGAAAAATTCCAAGAATGTCATCAAGTAAAAGTAGAGTTGGCAAAGCTTAGAATTAATTTTGCATTGTTTAATTACATTAACTGATATTTACAAGAACCTTGCGCCAAAAACTAATGGCTTATAGATATGATGAGGTGTAGAAAGGAAACAATGATGGGTCCCAATAAATGGGTCGAGGTAAGTAGGAGGGTTACAAAAGCACATGCCAAATCTATGTTTAATTTCAAAGAAGGGTTGAAAAGAAAGATGTTGAAGGTGCAATATTTCAAGCACCCTGAAATAGCCCACCATTTGTATGATAGGTTCCTTGCATCACATGGAAAGATTCCATGGAATGATGAGGTTCCACATTATTTTTCTTGATTATTTTATGCATAATTATTTTTGGGTATGAAACCTGATTATACTAACCTTCCATCTGAATTTTATGGTACTGGGAGAGGTCGGATATATGAATGTAAGGGTGCATTAAGGGATACTGAATTTCCTCGTCCTCCGCCTCCTTTGGTACCTCAACCTCCACATCTAGTAACTTTGCGGTCGGAGATGGATGCCACTTCTCAAATTGGTCGAGAAGCAAGGGATGCCATTATAGACAACATAAAGATTGCATTGACTGGAATTGATGTCTGTCTAAATTAACAAAGAGCACAAATTGATGCACATGCTAATTTTGTATTTAAATCATATGTGGAGATATATAATATGAATATTTAATATGATAAAGCATATGTAAAGGCTTGTCATAATGACTAGTAAGACCTAATTGGTCATGAGGAAGAGGGCATGGGATCAATATGTGTTAATGTTTAGGGTTGATATTTTAATGTAATGTAATGCATATGTTAATGTTGATTCACATACATTTTGTACATATTTTTTAGATATAATCTAGCACGAATGTATCATATGTTCACCATTTGCAGTTAATTTGTTTGTTGAACGAAAATTTTGATAATATGACGTTGTTGGGTTCAAGTTCAAATGAAGATGTGTTGAGAGATGTTAGTTTTTTAAGAACATGTTGATACTATTAATTTATTTTTATTATATCGTTATTGTGAAGACATATTTGTAAAAGAAATAATTACATATAATTAAATGTTAACATATTTACATCCCATCCAGCATTTTCGACATCGCACAACTCTCTTCCTCCCTCTTCCTCCCTATTAGGAGATGTGTCAAATATTGGCTTGTCACAAGTATTGAATATTTCAATTTTTTTTTGTTATAAATTGAAGCAAGTTTCGTTAAAAATGAGATCTCTATCTTACAATTTTAAAATTTTTGAATTTTAGGTTTGTGGAGATAGTTTCCCTTCTCCAAGGACATTAGCAATGTAGTTAGCTATGGGGATAGGATTGTCTAGACAATTTGAAAAAGTTGTTATACCTTTTTTAATATAATAGGTTCATGCATTTTCATGTGCAATTTTAAATTTTTAATATATACATGTACATGTGTTGTATAGGGCTTCCATGATTTAGGTGGCTCCAAGGCACACACGGGACAAAGAGGGCTTATGGAAGCTCAATAATCAAAGTGATCAGAATGCTTTCAAACTAGGACAAGAGCGTAGATCTTGTCATCTTGATCGTAACAGTGCGAACAATTTGTCAATCCAAGCTCGTATGAGGGAGAACGAGCCAGCCAAAGTTTTGGTCAAATTTAGGTTGTGGGCCAGGTTTAAGTGTCCTACAATTTGACCAACCCTGGGGCATGAAACCTAGCTCCCGAAAGAGGGTGAATTTGTTGGATCTTTAATTTGTCTAATATCCCCTATTTAGACAAATTCAAAAAAATGTATTTTATTTTAGAAAAGAAAATAAAATCTATATATATATATATATATAAGGTGGCGGGCCACCACCCCCGCCACCCCCAAACTAAATAACAAAAATATATTTAAATATGGCCGACGAGCCATGACCCCTTCCAGCCTCCCACAAATCAAAAGTTAATTTTAAATTGGGTCGGCGGCCATTACCCCGCCGAACCCTCCCACACCCCAACCGCATCACATAACCAAGGAACCGACGGGCCATGACCCCCACCGGTCCAACCAACACCATACAATATTAAATGTTAATGTATGGGGGTGGTCGGGCCACCTCCGGTGGACCCGGCCCACACCCAAACCACCTTGTTATTAAATATGCCATGAATTAATGAAATTCTGACGCGGATTGAACCTGCCCAACCCATGTGGGCCGGCCCCCACCAGGCAGCCCCATGTACCAACAAAACCCCAAATAATGCGCTATTTAAAACAATACACCACCAACCAACACTTTAAAGCAAACCTGCCATGTTTTTAAAAGTAAAATATGTGTATATTTGGAGGGCTTGGGATTTGATCCCCCAACCTCTCTGCCTCCTTTGGTCCACCTTAACCACTACGCCAAACCAACCCACATGGTAAAGTCCACCCATTCATTCATATAAAACCTATCATTTTTTCAGTGCGCCCAACATGGAGGAGCGAGGAGCACACATGCGAATCAAGGCATTTTTTCTAATTAATTTTTATTGCAGGGTGGAACCATGAACCTGGGAATAACACAGGCATAACCATGATTGGGCGGAATTCTTAGGAGGGTGAAATTTTTGCAGTGTCCAAATTGGACAAATTTTATGTCGATCTTACACCTCTCAATGACACGAACCTGATGGTGCAGTCAGTTTCCTAATCTAAGCAGAAGATATTCAGATGACCCGAAGGAGGGAATCTTTGAGGAATCTAGGGGGGAATCTAAAAGATTCCTTAAGCCCCAAATTCTCACTTTCTCATAATTTAGAAATTTAACAGTCGATTTTACACTATTCGATGCCACAAATATGATGGTGCATTTAGATTTTCCATTTGACCATTCTATTTTTCGGCCACTTTTCAAAGTGGAGTGCAGGTGTTAGCATTCAATGTGCGAGCAGTCACTTCCATGAGATTCGAAGCAGCGAGATTGATGGTACAACCAGCTTCAGCAATTTGACATCCTTTTCTTCAGATGGTCCTAGGATGTGAGGTATATGCATTGTGTTCATGTACTTCTTTTTGATATGAGATGCATTGTGTTGCACAAATCCCTGTTTGATGTTTGATGTGGGATCTTGTTTTCTTACTTGTTTCATGATTCTTGATGTGACGCGGAATCATTTGTGGGATGTACTTGTTGTCATGATTCGTCATGTTTTGTTTGAGATCCCTTGTTGTTATGTTGATGGGATACTCAGGTGTCGCCATGTATGTTTGCATTGAGATCCCTTTTATGCCATGTTGGCGGGATGTTCATTATCATCATGCATGAGTTTATGGCATACTGATAGGAGTCCTTTTTGAATTAGAGTTCCCGGAGCGGAACATCTCTTGGAGCCACTCCTGCGTGAGGGAATTTTCCTTGTATGATAGCGACGTCACCACCTATGTACATCATCACTATTGACACCACTTAATGCAGCAACCTACACCATCTTGACACCAGGGCACAGAGATGTAGTCCCTCCTGGACGAACTCCGTTATCAACGTATTGTTATTTTATGTTGCTGATGATTGTCATGTTCCTTCTTGTTTACAGCATGCATTTATGTTCCTTTGTGCTATTTTAATTTCAATTTTAATCACATCACGAAAGAAAAATATCTTGGTTAAATCCGAGAGTTGAGTCAACTTGGATCAAGTTTAGTATCAGAGCGGTCTTTGCGTGGATGTGAATTGCAAGCGTGAACAATGGAACGTGCAGCGAGAGAGGATGAAAAAGCAATGTACGAGACCACGCTCAAAAATTCCCAAAAGGTGGAAATCATGTATAAATCTCTATAAAAAGAGATAGAGGAAAAGGAGTGATTGCAGCTTCAACTGCGAGCCACAGAAGAGACCCTGGAAGAACTGAAGCACAACAACTAGAATCTTCAAACAGAGAATGTTGAATTGAAGATGCTTCTACATGAAGAGAAAGATGAGAAGCAAAGTTTGCTACGAAAACTGCAAGCAAAGGACGAGGCCTTGGAAAAGCTGCAGCGTGACCCATATGAGTTAAAAAGTAGTTCTCCATCTTCATGTATGTTTCCTGATGATGATTTCGCTATTTTTGAAAATCATACCATAGGAATTGGCTCCAAAATGTTGAAGAAAATGGGGTATGAAGGAAAATGCTTGGGCATTAATGGCCAAGGAATTGTCATCCCCATAAAATTGGAGGAATTACCCCGTCAGACAGGACTTGGGTATGTCAGAAAGGAAGTTGGGGAATGTGCCGAGACAGCTAGCGAACCAACAACAACAGATGATGAGGAGCCCTCATCAGTTCTGTCTAAATCAACAAAGGAGGTAAAAGATGTTGATTTCCTTTCGGTTTCATCTTCACATAGTATGATTTCAATTAGAGATTTGGAGATCCCAATTACAGGGACAAACATGAGGCTCCTTACCAGGACGAGGCACGAGGAGGAAGAAGAACTTGGTGTTAATAACCAAGGCATAACGCAACCATTGGAGGTTGTGCAGAGACCTCAAGTTGTAGGCTTTAGATACACCGAGGGAGAATGCTCATAGGTGTCAGATGCTTCTGAGACATCGTTGAAATCGTCGAGGAAAGAGAATGATGGAACACATCCCCATCATCCCATGGCAGTGCCCATTGCAGGGAAATAGCTGAGGCAATCTCTCATCACCATAACGCCACTAGTGGTAGAAACGAAAGGTATAACCAATTTCGATATTCGAATGTTCATTTCGATTGTAACCATGTTGTTAATGATAAGCGTAAACCATGGCATCAAAAAACATGTACCTTTTTTGGATTGCATAACCATACATTTTCGAAGTGTTGGAAAAGAATAACAACACACAAAAGGAGGCATGAAAGACCCTCTCAGCAACAGGTAAAGAAACATGTTAAGCAGATCTGGAGGAAGAAAACCTATTGTAGTCATTGCGATAGAAGTGGCCATCAAAGAGCCACTTGTTGGAGGCTCCATCCAGAGCAGCGGCTTAAAGACAAAGTGTCGGTGCATGAACCAGGTGAAACAGTTGTTCGACAAGAAAAACCACCATAGGGGATGACCCATTCACATCGATAAGTGAAAAATGGTTTTCTAGATATGTTAGCTTGTCATGGTCGTGCTTTTGTAAATCATTTGTTGCATTTTAAAATGTAAAAGTGATGATGTGTGTTCCATCAGTTGTTAAGCAACAATGATGTCTGGTCTTATTTCGTGTTGCATTTTACACTCTGAAAGTGATGTTGTGTTTCCATCACTTGTCAAAGAACAAATAGTGTTTGGCCTTATTCTGTAAATCATGTGTTGCAGTGATGATGTGTTTTCCATCACTTATTGAAGCAACAATGATATGTTGGCCTTGTTTTTGTAGCTGGGGTATTATTTCCATTTTGATGTAAACTTGACGACTGAGTATGTGTTATAAACTCGTGGCAAGTATGGGATGCTTGGGTCATTGGTTGGTCATGTAAGAAAAGCACGTAATTTGCAAAACAATGTACTACAGGTTGCAGGTGTCGGCTCATTGCTTAAGGCTTCGAAGAACAAAGGTGAAGGAGATGGAAGC
The DNA here is from genome assembly GCA_031772625.1 of Pinus tabuliformis. Taxonomy (NCBI): domain Eukaryota; kingdom Viridiplantae; phylum Streptophyta; class Pinopsida; order Pinales; family Pinaceae; genus Pinus; species Pinus tabuliformis. The sequence goes on along the minus strand of CM062806.1, from coordinate 892,172,435 downwards.
GAGACCTTTTCAGGACACTTGTGATGTAGACAAGGTACAGAGAAGTTGCAGATTATTTTTCATGCTTTTGGAGGATAAAAAGCTCCTCAGTGGGGAGGATTGATCCAGGTGGCTCCAGGGACACACATAGGACAAAGAGGGCTTATGGAAAGCTCAAAAATCAAAGTGATAAGAATTATTTCGAAGTAGGACCAGAGCGTAGATCTCATCATCCTAATCATAACGGTGTGAACAGTTCATCGATCCGAGCTCATATGAGGGAGAACGAGCCAGTCAAAGTTTTGGTCAAAGTTGGGCTATGGGCCAGGTTTAAGTGTCCTACAATTTGACCAACCCTGGGGCATGAAACCTAGCTCCCGAAAGCGGGTGAATTTGTTGGATCGTTAATTTGTCTAATATCCCCTATATTAGACAAATTTGAAAAAAATGTTTTTTGTTTTAGAATATATATATATATATTATAATATATATATATAAAATATATATAAATATATATATATATATATATATATAAATATGAGGTGGCAGGCCACCACTCCCGCCACCCCCAAACTAAATAACAAAAATATATTTAAACATGGCAGATGGGCCATGACCCCCACCAGACTCCCACAAATCAAAAGTTAATTTTAAATTGGGTCGACGACCATTACCCCGCCGAACCCTCCCACACCCAACCACATCACATAACCAAGGAACCGACAAGCCATGACCCTCGTCGATCCAACCAACACCATACAATATTAAACATTAATGTATGGGGGTGGCGGGCCACCTCTGGTGGACCCACCACCTTGTTATTAAATATGTCGTGAATTAATGCGAGGCTAGCAGTGATCGCCCACGTGGGCCGGCCCCCACCGGGTGGCCCCATGTACCAACAAAACCACAAATAACGCGCTATTTAAAACAATACACCACCAAAAAACACTTTAATGCAAATTTGCCATGTTTTTTAAAGTAAAATGTGTAGCTATATTTGGAGGGGTCGAGATTTGATTCCCCGACCTCTCCGCCTCCATTGGTCCGCCTTAACCACTATGCCAAATCAACCCACGTGGTAAAGTCCACCCGTTCATTCATATAAAACTTATCATTTGTTCAGTTTGCCCAAAATGGAGGAGCAAGGAGTGCGCACGTGGATCAAGGCATTTTTTTAATTAATTTTTATTGCAGGGTGGAACCATGAACCTGTGAATAACAGAGGCGGAACCATGATTGGGCGAAATTCTCAGGGGGATGAAATTTTTGCAGTGTCCAAATTGGACAAATTTTATGTCGATCTTACACTTCTCAGTGACACGAACCTGATGGCACATTCAGTTTCATGATCTGATAGAACAGATCTTGGATGATGGGTTGATAGTTAATTTTAATATAATTTAAAGAAAACATACTAAAAATTGTATTAAAAACATTCTCACATCTTCATGAATTCATGACTTGATGCTTAAAGTTTTTACATATTAAGTTCAAAATATGAAGGTGAAAGTAAATTTGCATTTGGTTGATAAATTTTTAGATTATTTTTAAATGGAGTAGAATATAATATGGATTGTGGATTGATGTCACTTTTGTGAAGTTATTTTGTCAAACTTATTGTTCAATAAATAGTAAAATTGCAATTTACAAAACATGGTGCATTTTCTTCATGATGGTATCAGGTGTAGATGTCTAAAACAATAATAGCTTAAAATAAATTATAAAACATGGTATACATTTTTCATTCATGAATAGATCATCATCTTGTATAGAAGAGCTACTATGGATGTGGGTTGATACTTAACTTTTAATATAAAGTTGTTCAAAGCAAACATACTATAAAATTGCATTATAAAACATGGTACATTTTTCATGATGCATGGTTTGATGCTTAAAGGTTTTACATTTAAGTTCATGAATATGAAGCAATGAAAGTAAATTTTCATTTAGTTGGTACTTTGTATGGCTCACATATGTAGAGTTTTAGAACCCAACTTTTGATACCCTTTGTAATAGTTACAATTTCCCCATACCAACTTTTCAAGTGATGTATGTTTCAAGTTAAATGATAAGTAGAATGCATCAAAACAAATGTAGTCACATATAAGTCACATTTTGGATGCCATTATTACCCACCAAAGTTCTCATTGATCAACCTTTGCTTGGTTGTTCTAGTTAACTTCCAAATTTTTGTTTGATGTAAGGTTTCAAGTTATAGTTTGTGAGTTTAATCAACAATCAACATTATAAAACATGGTATATTTTGCATGATGCATGGTTTGATGCTTAAAGGTTTTACATTTATGGTCCTTAATATGAAACAATGAAATTAAAACTGCATTTAGTGGGTACTTTGTATGGCTCACATACGTAGAATTTTAGAACCCAACTTTTGATACCCTTTGTACATACCAACTTTTCAAGTGATGTATGTTTCAAGTTAAATGATAAGTAGAATGCATGATTTATGGTACATATATATGAGATATGTGTTTTTTACAAAAGGACATTCCATTAAGCTTGTTAAATACATACATTCTAAAGTTAAAGTACCTTATTTGTCTTAAAGTCTCTTACTATTGTATTTTTCATGAAATTTGAGAAAGCTTAGAGATTGAGAATTAAAAATTGCAATGTTGAATAAACTGAAGTAGCATTAATCTCATCGTGAGCCTAACTTTTGTCTTAAAGTAAATGAAAATTTCAAATATTAAATACTATGTGTGGAGCATGCATTGTTAGTTTTAATATAATGGAGATTATGCAATGCACATATAGATGGTGTATGCATTGCATGTATAGGACAAACACAATAAAATGCAATTTTTTGAGCTATCAAGATGTACAAGAGATACAAAACATTTGAAATTGATGGTAATGTGATTTTAATAAAGTAAATAATGTTACTAAGATAGCACTAAAAATATTTGAAAATATAAAATGATGACATTTAAAAGGAAAATGCATTGCAAACATGATGGGTGTATAATCAACAACAAATAAGAAGATTGTGATGCTACATCCTTACATTATAGTAGTATTTGGGATCTTTGAATTTCCTTTTAACTTAACAACAAAGACACCACATTAATGAAAACAATTATGTAATAACTAGTAGTAGCTAGAATGGAAAACTTAAGAGTGCACAAGGAGAAGGAGAAGCTATTGTTGGCTAGTTCAATTAAAAAAATATAATGGAATGCCATCCTCAATGATATGTTCATGATCAACTTTTGACATTCTCCATTTTTTAAATTTTGATTTTTTTCTTGATTGAACTTCTACCAACTTTATGCGCGTTGCACACACCAAGTGACTATATTGACAACTTATGGCATCAAGTTGATAGTATTGAAAGTAAACATGAATCTCAATTTGATGAGTTTCTTGGAAAAAATATCCTTTCAGTATAATAGACTCTCTTTCATATATAAAATTGTTATCATCATAGTCCTCCAATAAATTCATCTTTCGTTCAATGCACCGCATCAAATAATACTTGACATTTTCTATGTTGTTAATGGGTGAGACTACATCAAAAACATCCCCTAAACAATAAAAAAAGTGTAAATTCGTATCATAATTAACAAGAAATTAGTTATCAACATGTACTTGATTTTATTATATTTAGATCTATATTTTAACTATTATCTATACTTATAGACAATGATTTTAAAAACATAACACACACACACACACACACACACATATCCTTTGAAAACAATTAAAATGTTGCCTTCTCTAACAAGATCAGAAACTCTATCACCTTCAGATGACACTATAGTCTCCTCTGATTCCATCTCTTCAAAGATTGCAAATGACACTTTCCCCTTTGCATTAAATTATGTATGTTTCCACGCTTTCACATACATATTATTTTCACAAACATCATTGAATTTGTGTCCTCTATGCAAACATGACAAAAACGAGATTCTTTTCTTTTATCAAACATAAACATATTTTGGTACTCATTTGTTTTGATTGAATGAAATTTTTGAGTCTCTTTTATTGTTTCAGCTTCATATGGAATCTATCTATCTACATCTTGGAATCCAATATTCCAAAAAAACATGTAGTAAATTCAAACAAGAATTTAAATATGTTAGTTAAAATACAATTTATATATAAAAAATAATCATCGATAAATTATTTAAACTATTATTTTTAATTTTTTAACTTTAAAAATCTAATAAAAATCATCATATATTAAAAATATATACAAGTTAATATATGTACATACCTGCATACCTCCCTTTATGGGTTAGTCTCATGGCTTAGTGCAACAATGCACCATTGAACAAATTGTTCAACTGAGACAAGTCGATTTGCAGAGTGATCCATTTGATATCTTCGAAGTGCTCGTTTTATACATGCCCTGTGCACCATCATGTTCTCCTTTTCCATGACCAGTCTCAAAGAAATTCCAACAATGTTTAATGTTGGTTTTCATATGAAGATGACATAACCAAAAGAATGATCGTGAAGATTTGAATTGACCTGCACATCCATATGACCATATCCAATGTTCATTGAATTTTATTCCATGACCTTTCAATGAGTCATAAATCTTATCAAAGCAATGTTGTAAAAAATGTGTATCATGTGTATGATCATCACTAATATAAAAATGATATTCTTTAATAACATGTTGATTCTCACTGGTGCTTTCTATATGATCAACATTTTGTTCAACATGTCTATATAGAACATGGAAAATCATAGAGACTTGGTCAGAATGATAATATTCACTATGTATTTCATTTTGTGCAACAAATGTGTAATTTTATGCAAAATCAAATATCAACAAAATGATCCTTGGTGGAAAAAAATCACGGGATTTTTTGAATTTCATGCCCTAGCTCTATGAGAATGCTTGGTGTATTTATAAATTTTTGTCTCAAACTTCTTCAAAAAATCTATCACAGAAATTTCTTCTTCTTGTAAATCAATCCTTCTAGCACTTGTACTACCACTTGCACCAATCGATGTATGGATATATTCATATCTCTTCCATTCCACTTTTATGTTGGACAATGATTGATCATTCATATCAATAGGATATTTGTTGTGAAACAAAGTCAAATTTCCACAATGATCACATTTTTTACCACCAACACATTTCTTTTGGTAAAATAATTCATGATTTTCTCTTCCACATAGAATTTGGGATATGAAATCATGGATAGTGGAAGGAGGAGGTGAATTTTTCCAAAATGTTTTACCAAAATTAAGAAAGATGTCATCATCGAAAATTTTAGGGGCGAATGTTCGCCCTTTGGCGAAATTAAGGGGTTTTAAATTTTTAGTGGGCGAATATTTTGTATCATAGTACATTTTTACAAATCGCCTCAAATAGGCCATCTTATTTTAAGGGAGAGGGTAAAAAAGGTAAATTTAGCCCTTGAAATTAACAATTACAACCTTCCATTCACCCTAATTTTCAAGAATAGGTTTTATTTAAGTGAATCCTATGGGCCAAATACCATATTTATAAAAGAGGTATGGTAAATTAATAAAAACATAAATAAATGGGAGGTATGGTAAATAAATAAAGCATTTTTTATATTTACTCCATAAGTCACCTTATATACATGCAAGGGTGTAAACAAATAAAAATATAAATAAAATGGAGGTATGGTAAATAAATAAAACCTCTTTTTATATTTAGTCCATAACCCTCTTTCTATTTATGAAGGCTCAAAAGAGAGGTTTTATTTAAGTGAATCCTATGGGCCAAATACCATATTTGTAAACGAGGTATGGTAAATTAATAAAAATATAAATAAACGAGAGGTATGGTAACAAACAAAACATTTTTTTATATTTACTCCATAAGTCACCTTATATATATATATTTTTTTCTATGTTAAGACTAAACTAAGTACCCACGGGGAATTGAACCGGTGACCTATCGCAAGGAGTGCCTTAACAGTGCACCCATTCACCATCAATCCAAAGCCCCATGGGCATAAGTCACCTTATATTTAAGAACACTCAAAAAATGCGTTATATGTAGGTGAAACCTATGGGCAAAATACTATGGCCCAAATACCATGGGCTAGATTATTATTAATACCATGCAAAAAAAACATTATTAACTCGTATTAATAAAAATAAAAATGGCACATGGTATTGACCCATGGTATTCACGTGGAATGTAGCCTATTTAAATGGGGGAATTAAACCAACATAGATCCATCTTTACTCTGGATCTACTAAGCCCCAAGAGGGATCAAATATCGTGATATGCAAACTAGCATAGAGTGAAAAAATATTTGATCCCTCTCGAGGCTTGGTGGATCAAGAGTAAAAATGGATGTTGTAATTTAATGTATGTTAAACATTTTAACTTGGTTAAAATAAAAAAATAAAAATAAAAATCAATTATTAATTTTATTAATTTTTATAAATTACTAATAGTAATTTTTAAGCTCCAGGTTTATGATAACCCATGGTATTGACCCATGGTAATACCATGGTATTCATGTGAGCATAGATTATTTAAAGGGAAAATTATATCATCTTAGATCCATCTTAATTCTGGGTCTACCAATTGCTCAGTGAGATAAATAGATTTCATCTCCCTAAGAGTGGTAGCTGTGGAGTTAAGATGGATATAGGTTGGTTTTTATGATAATGAAGATATTAAATAGACTGAGGAAATTATATTGTAAAAACATCTTAAGGTGAATGGTTAAAGCTACATCAGTCACTTCACAAAATTTAGTAAAAAATACCAATATCTCCATTAATATTGGTTTTTAACTTTTTCTGATTTAACAAAAAAAATTCAAAACAATGAAACCTTATCACTCTTTCCGCATCACCCTTGCAGAAGATTTCTCACCATTTTTCAAACATTCTCAATATGATATCTTCATGAAAAAGTTTAGGTACTAATGTTGGATTAGTTGTTTGAAAAATAAGCTGGTTTGTACAACCTTTCATCTTCTGTGCTATTCTTAGTTTGTCCTAATGATCTATAGGGGTTGGAGCCATTGCACCATATTTTCCTAAAAGGTGGAGATTGTTCACCAAAAAGGAAATTAATCTACATGTTACAACGTTGTTAAAAAATGCAAGACGTATGAGGGTAGTTAATTATGCTAATAAACAATTTAGATTGGAGAGACGTAATTAAATTTTATTATTTAATTGAAGATTTCCAATTAAAATAATAATAAATCTACATTTATATATTCATATATTGATTGGAAGGATTCTCACAATGGTCACTTCTTTCAATTAGATCCCCTTCAAGCCTTTAGGATACCTAATACTTTCTTATATAATATAGCAGGGGCTTGTTACTTGTTGGCATGTTGGGGTAAACAAACTTGATGTGTTTTTTTTATCTCACAGTTGGAGTCTATGGAATAAGAAAGAAATTTGATAACTTGAAAAAATTGGTAGCTTGACAAAAGTTGTAGAGAAAAGATTAATCTCTCCTACATTGACAGAACTCCTTGTCAATATCAACACCTATAAAAACTTTGTTGTGGAATATTATCAAAACTAATAGAAGGATATGAAAGAGTGTATTGTAAGAACCTTGACAAACATGGCCACTGAAACTTGGAACATTGTTTGTAGGAAGAGAAAATTATGTTTCTTTTTTCCAAACATGTATCTTAGTATATTACAATTTAATGAATATGTTTTCTTATTATTATATATGGTTTCATACTCTAACAAAACATTCACCAAAACTTCACAAAATTTTATTGTTCAGTAAAATATTTGCCAAGATCTTACAAGATTTTATAATTCAGTAAAAGATTCTCCATCACTATACAAGATAATATAATCAGGTGAGAGATTCGCTAAAAAAATTATATATACATATTATATTATTGATAAAATCGCCTCCCATTTTTCCTATGTATCATGGGGATTAACCCATTTATTATACATATAAATTTAGGGTGGTTCTTAAAATTTTCCCTGGATGTCATAATATAATTTAAATTCCACATGATATCGACAACAAGTGTCACATACAATGATATACTTAACATACCATGGTTTTTGTTGCATAAAAGTATTAATTGAGACATTGATTCCACAATTCTCTTCTTTGAACTTATTGAACAACTATATCTGAGTGGTGTCCAAGATATGTTTTGCATGTTCTTCATACTAATTCCATACTATTCTTCGTCGAATCACATCTCTTTATTTTGGTGAAGAACGTGAAATTTTCACCCAATATTCATATATCATTTTTTAACATTTTCTCCAAGTCTATCTTTGTATGGTTTCCTACAAATAACTATCCAACAAGCAAGTCCATCATTCACATTTATTTGCAATCGAAATTTCCTATGCTTGTGCAATGTTTTTCGTGAGGTCCCTAATGCTTTTGTTGTAGATTTTATCAAACAATTTTCTTCAGTAGTTGATGAAACCATTGTTGCTTGTATTTCTCTATGTGCATCTAGATCACTTTTCTTTCTAGATTTTCCAATTGATTTTAGAGCACTACTTATATTTTGAATCACATTTTCCTTCATCTTTTTAACTTTTGTTAATTTTCGAATGCCTTATAATGTTGTCGATTCTTTAATTTCTTTGATGTTAAAAGACCTCTCAAAATTTGAGCTTGAACTATCACATTTTCATTTTTGAAGAACTTATCAATAATGAGCTTAACACGATATTGTATAACATGGTCAACTTTTTTTATCTCCATATGTGCCGGTGTCGACATTTTCTAACATCCCATCATCAATATTGATTTCATCTATACATATGAGAATTCAATGTAAATGAGTATAAATATGTATTAAATAATTAAATTAAAAAATAGAGTTCATGAAATTGAAACTAATAAATATGTATAATTTCAATAATACATGACATATATATACATACCTATGGATGGTTCAACTTCTTATTCACTTGAATCTCTTTCAACGTCTTCAACAACATCATCAATCATGGGTTAATTTTCTTCTTTATTTTTTCTTTCAACATTTTTAATCTCATCATCAATGTTATGAGGAAAATCTCTCTCTGTTTACATTGCAAAATATTTTACAAATTAGTACATCAGATAAAAATTAAATTGCACAATACACTATTAAAGTTTAAAAATCATTTATAATATCTACATTTACATGCTTGGTTCAACTTCTTGTTGAGATTGATTTTCTCTTTCAATATTTAGGTTTTCTTCCTTCTTTATTTTGTAACAACTTCTCGAGTATTTTCGACGAGCCTTAATGTCTCTATTTCGAGCATATTTCCTCTTGCAATTTCTTTGATTCCCCATGATAATCCAATCTATCTAGATTTTTAAAATCAAGCCCAAAAAAGTCACTTTCAAAATCCAACGAAAAAGAATTTACTATCTAAAAATTAGATTCAAAGAAGTTTGCTATTCAAAAGTTTCACATGAGGAATGTGAGTGAAAATGACATTTCAGCTAAGTTTATTTATAGCTTTTGGCCGAAATGGTTACATTGGAGGATTGCTTCATTTCAATTTTGCGATTGACATAAAATATGGATAGGTTTTTCAGCCAAAAACATTTTTTCGTTAAATTCAATGCCTGCTCGTGGAAAAAACATTTCTGGCCGAAAATTTTAATTTTTTCAGTCAATTTTTTTTTGGCCAAAAGCCTACAACTCTGCAACAACTAGGCTCTATTCACCTTTCTCCAATTTTAGATTGGTTAAACTCCATCAAATATAGTGGATTTTCCTTCGGAACCAACACCAACATTTGCAGAATTTTTTTTTCCCCTAGGAAAAAGTCGTAATTTTATTCATGTTGATAAAATTACATTTTGTAGATGCATAATGCATATTCAGATGGCTGTTCCTGTAAACCAGGCAGCGAACAGAGTAAAAGAAAACCACAAAATTGCAAATAATTGTTCCTGTTGTGACAGGAAACTACAAGATATAGAGGAAGGAAGTAAGAATTATGCTTTTCTGCCCTTCTTTTTCTCCACCCGTCGCCAACCCCCAGTGTCGGGCGTGGGTGTGATGATGGCGAGCTGATTTTCCATGGTGATTAGATGGTGTTCTTTGTCAGATTCGGAACCCTCTGATCCATGAGTTCTTTTGATGCCGCTGATTTCCATTTGTGGCTCTCGTTGCAGATCCAAAATGTGAGTTCCTGAATGTATAGCTAGAGCATTCTCCTCCTGTGTGTATGTCTGTTTCATTGGAATATCAGGTTCTGGTTGATTCTCTGTGGGCTCCTCGTATGTGTCTTCTTCTTCTATTGGTGCAGTATGCTGCCAGCCTTTGGGCTTTTTTTGCTGATTCTTGGTTCTCCTGGTGTCCTTTCGAGCAAGTGGGCAGTCGTATTGTAGGTGCCCTGTTTGCATACATCCCCTGCACCGGAACGCTGTATTCTCATAGTCGAGCTGTTGAATCCACTGAGAGTTATTAAAGTTCAAAGTAATGTGGTCAGGAAGTCCTTGACTCAGGTCCACTTCTACACATATTCTGGCAAAGGTGAATATTCCTCTGATAACCCTATCTTCATCTGCTTTTAGGAATTTCCCCAGAGAATCCCCAATGGCAGCTAATACTTTGTGGTGCCAAAAGTGTAACGGGAGTCCATGAAGCCTCACCCATACTGGCATCGTTGAGACCTTCATTGTATTAGCGTCAAATGCAGGGAACCAGGGGGTAAGGAAGAGGCCAGTGCTGCCCTAGAACCAAGGCCCCTGGTTGATAATGCTGTCTCGTTCCTGTTCTGAGTTGAATCTAACTATGAAGTAACCTTTGGGACAAAGGTATATTTCACAGTCTGATGTCCACTGTGTGTAGATCCATTGGTGCAAGGCATCTGATTTTGGCCAGAAGCCGTTAAACCTGCAAATAACTGCACATTTACATAACTCAGAATGCAGATCTGTTACCTATGGCATAGCGACTTGTAGCGTAGGTGATTCTGGTTTTTGTTCAACAATGTAAGGTCCAGGGGTCTCTGATGGTGGCGCTTCAGTGTTTTTCATTTTTCCCTTTCCTTTCACAGCATCCCGAAAGGATCCTGTATGTTTGGAGCTGGTTCCAGTGCTCCCGCCACGCAGTCGAAGATTTAAGATGATGGTTGAATCTTTGGTGATGCCATATTGCTGGAGGGTTTGTTTGTTCTGCAAACTGTAGCCTGCATATATAAGATTTTGGTGTTGTATTGGGGTTCCAAGATAACCCTGGATTTCCTTTTTTAAATCCTGTATGATCATTCTCTGGCTGATCCTCATGCAATGGTGTTTACCCTCTGTTGTTTTTATAAAGATTTGGATCAGATCGGCTTCCATGCTGAATGGATCAGGGTTGTGGGGGTCTCGATTTGCTGGATCTAGACGATCGAAAGGAAATGACATCGTATTTTGTTCAAGCCTCTTCTCTGCGCTCATTTCCACTGGTCGTTGACGCGTTAATCCGGCCTCTACACATTTGATGTTGCCCTGCATCCAATGCCTCCAAGCTTGGATCTCGAGTATATCATTTTGGGGCTGCCTGAAAACGATAGATCGTGCCCATATTTTGCCGAAGGGGGGCCGAGGGGTGGGCTGCCGGCTTTTTTCTCCTTCAGCACAGGCCATACTTCCTGACCATGTCGTATTGTCCGCCGGGGTGATCACATCTGCCCTTCGTTTTGCTCCGGATCCGGCCCCAATGCGCACAGCTCGCAGATCCGTGCTTCCATAATCCTTCAGCTGGTCGGGTGGGTTCAGAGGAGCCGTCAGAAGCATCTTTATCCATCGTAGACGGCCATCTCTGCCCTGTCGGAGCGGTTCATCCTCCCATTGTTGTTCAGTTACCCAGATCTGTGTGTGATCTGGGCATATTGAAGCAAATCTCCCAGGGATTTGAGGGGGATAACCCAGATCCACCAAAAATAAGACGGCCTGCTCCATGAAGGAAAATGATTCCTTCTTCTGTTGAAAACTGAGATCTGGGCCATGTATAACTTTGCCAGCAATGAGATCGTGTGAGAAACAGTCCGCTGAATCGAAGATTGAGTTCCTAGAAACCAGATTCCAAGCATATCCAGGGTTTATCTGGTCTCTGGAGGCGACGGCGGCATAGCTTCTGCGTTCTGAAACCCTAGGTGTTCGGAGGCTCACCATATCTTCGTTCGGGTTCTTTCCACTGAGTTGTTGACTCCAACATTTGCAGAATTGAATCTACTTTCACTAGATATAAATTTTAAGGAATTTCATAGATATTTCTAATTTTAACTAATTTCCTAATAAAATGTGTGGAATTTTTTTATGAATGTCATTATGAATCAATGAAATCAAAATTTTTCATCTTCCAAAATACACTGTGAAAAAATATCAAAAATTTATGGTGCATTACGTTGGCCTGTCATCTTTAATGGAAAGTTTTTAGATTTTTAGTTTTTAACTAATATGATGAGAAATGTGGTGCTTTGTTAAACATATTCAAAATATGTTGTTTTTTCATATTGTTTTAATTCAAAAAATTCTTGTAATTATGATATGCATATGTTGGTTTTGTAAATATAGCCATACCGAATTAGAGTTTGTCAAGATTATTGCAACACTTTGTTTTTTCAAAAATGCAAGGTTAACAAAGAATACATTGGGGCCAAAAAACATGATTTTTTATCAATCCCTTGATTTTTTAAAAACGCAATCAAAAAATTGTGAATTTCACATATCAAATGTGAATAAAAAAATTCTAAAAAATAAGCAATAGAAAGCTAATGAAATTTATGTCAAGTTTTCTTTGAAAATTTTATTTTTCTTACCGAAATTTGAAAAACTTCTAAAAATGATATTTTTTTCTCAAAAAAGGGCCAAAGTATAACCCACCTTCACATTTTCACCCTCAAACCAAAATACTGCACACAACATCGAAAGGAAAAAAGTGCAAAGGGTTTGTTAATACTTTTTCCTCCTCAAGATCAAATAAATAAAAGGCAAAAGGCTTCCAGGTATACAATTTTTTTCATGGCTTTTTTTTAATGCAACACTTTTATCCATAAGGCCATTGATTTTGAATCTTATGTAAAAGGAAGCTTGAGAATGTTGTTTGGAAAGAATAGGTCATTTTTGGATAGAAGTAGCAGAAGGGATGAGTCCTTCCCTCCTTTTCTTGGTCACATAAAATGTTATAAATGTGATAATTAAGGCCACAAAGCATTATATTACAGTTATGGAATGTTTAGATCTCACTTTCATTTTAAGAAACCAAAAGAGGAAGCATTGTCCATGAAGGATAAGAATCAAAAGAAGAATTCATACCATTGTTTGGTTACCCCCATCATAGTATGTCAAAGCAGCTTTCCAAGAGAATGTAAGAGAATCTGGAAAAGGAAAAAGGAGCTAGAAAAATGTGCACATATCAAAGATAAAACCATTAAAGTTTGGAAGGAAAAGTTGCAGCAAGTGGCTTCAAAGAAAAACTGAAGCCAAATTGTTCTAAGGGGGAGCAAAGAGTAGAAGGCGCATGAGCTCAGGGGAAGGTGCATGAGCTCAGGGGAAGGTGCATGAGCTCAGGGGGAGCTGCATAAGGATTTTGAGGTTTGCATTTCATTTTGTCCTCATCTCGATCTCAATCTATTATCATATGTCTATTTGCAGTAGTATATGGTCTGAATTGATCTACATCATGGGTATCAAGGGAGTAATCACTAAAGACCTAATGCTATTATATGTGATCTAGCCTACATTGTGAAATAATTCATTGATCTTCTCTTATTTAATGTCAATCTAAGTGATGGCTAATGGTGATGATCATCAAACCGGTGCAAATTGATGCGATCAATTCTAATGTGGATCCATGATCGATATGTTGTTAAGTGTTGGCCAATGGTAATGTTCTAATCTAATGTAGCATGATCTATGTGATATTTCATCTTTGTTCTGATGTAATGCATGGAGGCAATTGGATGGGAGAAATTTTGACTAATTTTACTCATGGTTTGAGAAATGATGTGAAGCAAACAGTCATGAACAAGTGCTTAGTTAGTGATCCTACAATCGATGGAACTTTGTACAGTAGGTATCTATGGAATTGATGCCTATGCTTGTGCAATCACATTGTTTTAATATCTACCTGTTAGTTTTGGTGTGTCGACAAAAAAGTGTGATCAATTGGTGTGTTTGATCCAAAGCATAGTGCATTCATAAATCTGATGGTCGTGGGCCAATAAATGAGCATGATGGCATTGATCTCGTGTCTAAAACATTTAATAAATATTTTTTTAAGTTTGTAATTGGAATTTTTGTACAATGCAAAAATGCTCTACATCTTCTGGAGCATCTTAATTCAGGTAAGTTTAACTTGTTGGTTTGGTCCCATGAGAATAATTCAACGAGTTGATTACCTAACACTCTAATTTATCTGAAAATTGTTTGTTGAATCATTTTTCTAGAGGTATGGATGCAATGAATGTAGTAAATATCTTTTATGTGGTTTAGAATGGCGGGGCTTAGTGGTTGGTCTGTTCGTGTTGATAATCAAAGATTTGGCTTCATAATTGTATAAAATCCATTAATCATTGGGGTGTTTAATTGATCTAGTCTCAAACTTGAAGGATTATTGATCCTATCTATGGTTCAACGCCTTCCATAGTGTAAACGCATTAATTTTGGTCATGTAGTAACACATTAATCATCGACCTAGTATTCAATGTATAATTGATTTGGTCTTTCCTTCTCAACACTTTGTTCTGGTCATTGAAATTAGTTATTGAGCAATGAATGAATATGTGGATTTTGTCAATACGTAGAGATGGTTGGTTGGCCCAATGTGAGTATTGGGCATCGCTTGTAAATATCATTTTTTGTGGAACGATCTAGTTTTTAGTGTGTAAGATATTGGAACCAATGGAAATATTTTTGAGAAATGATATAATCGATGAAGGATCGTCATTACAGAGTTTTTTGATCGAGTGTGTCTACATATGGAGTGAGAAAAAGAGATTTTGGTGTGCACCTCAGTAACAAAAACATAACATGTTTGAATTTTTTACACATAGCTTAAAGAGTGAGTTGATCAGATGCATTCAGTAATATGGTTTGTATAACAAAAAGGTTCAAAAAAAATGGTTTAAGGGAAATTGCAAAATATTTGTTCATTGAAGAATCAAAGAGTATGAAAGAAACGTTTAAGAAGATAGACATGGAGAACCATAGTACAATATCCTTTGAGGAACTCAAAACTGGTATTCAAAAGCTTGGCTCTCAATTATCAGAGCAAGAAGTGAAACTTTTAATGGAATATGTAGATGTTGATAATAATGGCATGCTAGATTACGGTGAATTTGTACTTGTCACAATTCATTTGTAGCAGATGGACAACGATGATCATTTGCATAAGGAATTTAAATTCTTTGTGAAGAATGATAGTGGCTATATTGAAGTTGATGAGCTTAAATAAGCCATGATTGATGACAAAAAATGTTGTAAGGGTGTTGAATGACATTGTTTGGGAAGTACATACAGACAAGGATGGCCACATCAGCTATGAAGAGTTCGTTGTAATAATGAAAAATGGTACTGAATGAAGAAAAGTCACCCAAAATTATTCACGAAACAAGTTCAGTAGTTTCAATATGAGATTGGTGAAGTATGACTCATTGCAACTAGATAATGAAGATAAAATATAAATGTAGCTCTAGAAGGATTTTATAGCATAAGAGTTCCAAGGTTACTAGTAGTTTCCATGAGAATTAATAATCATGATTTGATGTTAGAATTGTATTTCATTTTGTGCCTCAACAATCATGTTCTTGATATTGTTGTGAGGCTTTTCTGGTGCCAAGGCTTTGTGTAAGTTCTAATGCAACTTGTGTCTACAAGGCACATGACAAACAATTTAATGTTTAAAGGTTGTCCATTTATCCATACCAAGCCAATCCTTGTGCAGTTGGAAGCCAATAATTCAATATGAAAGTTTGTGATCTGCAAGGAAAATGTAGTCATGGAAATTGACCCACTGTGTGCATGAGGCTATAGGAGTGACCAATTCCATTGACAGGGTGAATTAAAGTTGTTGTATGCATATTGAGTTAATGTGAGCACCTGCAGCAGACTAGAGGTTGAGCTATTAGCTAATTGTTGAGATTGAATTGATGGGAGAACAATGTGCTAGTGTGAGTGAAGTTCAAGCATTAGAGTAAAGATATATTTTTGGTGCAATTAACATGAGAACCACTGTGCATTCAACAAAGAATGAAGTGATGTGTTATAATGCTCAAATGGTGATTGGTCTGTGTTGAATGTGGGCAAAGTATGTGGCTTTATCTTAAGGAGACATAGTAATTTGTGTACCCTTGCACATGTTGTGGAGTGCATCCCTTGTATGGTGTTCCATAAGAAAGAATTAGATGGAAAAGTTGAAAATAGAGGCCCTCCCATGATTATGGGTCTAGTTGTTTGACTTAAGAAGTATGAAGATGTTGAATTGAAAGATTGGAAATATTTTTTTGATGGGGGTGATTCTATTGAAGAACCAGAACAAGTTGTAATTAAAATGCCAGAAGGGGTGAAAAGGAAATCCATATTTTATCAGCTCACATATTAGAAGGATCTATTAATATCTCACCTATTAGATTCCATTCACATCTTCAAAAATGCCCCAGATCCAATTTTTCGATATATAGCAGGAAAAGAGAAGGACACCTTGTCTTCGAGGAGAGATATTGCTCTTTCATGTACCAAATTGAATAGAAAGCATTTGTGGCCAAACAGGGAAAATGAAAAATATGCATAAGCTCCATGGATTTTGAAAAAGAAAGAGCTAGACCAACTAAAAAATGTCATACGTTTAATAAGGACACCTACTCGACATGGGTCATCATTAATAAAAGATTTTACAGTTGATGGACATATCACAGGATTTAAAACACACGATTTTCATAATTTTATGAAGGTATTAAATATCATCATTTAAAATTTATTGTTAAAATTTATTAAGTACTAAATATATTATGATATTATATTGTGTGACAAAAATAACTAATGATGATCTTTGATAAATGTGTTTAACAACATATCATGCAATTGGAAATTAGGGGGGGGGATCCATGTCTTACCGTTGACATGAGGACTGTCATAAGTCGATTGTCAGCATTTGCAAGGTATGTGATATGGAATGTTCATGTGTGAGAGACATAGAGATATTGTATTTCATTTTATTTTTTTCCTAAAGGTTCATACTAATTTAGTATTCTTATATTAGGCGGGCGACTTCCAAGGATATCTGGGAATGTGAAGTGCCAAAATGGAAGAAGGAAATTACATAAATTGTATGTGTATTTTAGAAGGAGCTCCCTACAAGTTTCATGGACCTACAAGTCCATTTACTTATTCACCTAGACGATGACATTGAATTGGCAGGTGCCGCATCAACGAGGTGGACGTTTTTCTTTGAGAGGTATATGAAAACTCTAAAAAGATATGTCCGACAAAAGGCACATCCAGAGGGTTGCATGGCTAAAGGGTATGTATCAAGAATGAAGAATTTTTCTTCCTGTGTGAATTATTTGGTAAGGATTTCGAATATGGGCCATGCTTCTAGGATGAATAAATAGCATTAGATATTATTGATGGAGAAAAACCACAATCTAATGGTGTTCAAGTAGAAATTAGTAAGTAAACTCATGATCATTGTGGTTTTATTTTTATTGTGATTATTAATTCCCTATAATTTATTTGTCAAATTAACAACATGGCCTTTGGAGTTTGAAATAAGCATTTTGACATGTAATAGATGCAGACAAAAGTGCGATACTTGACAAGTTCGTTTTGTACCACATGGACTTTATGAACAAATGAATTGATTTGTATGATAAAAAGAGAGAAGAAGTGTTAGAATCAAGGAGACAATTTAAGAGACTAAACCCAAGGAACACCCCATTCCCTATTGATCTGCAAGGGGAATGGGCCAAAGATTGCAAACTAGAATGGGTTACTGAACCAATTCAAAATCGAATAGAAGATGCACATATAGATTCAAACATAATAGAAGATGAAATCAACATGTCTAGAGGATGTGAAAGAAAGGTACAGTTGGAATTTTACAGAATGTTGTTTCCTTACAGTTTTGACACTATTAACTATTTTAATATTCGTCATTATATTTGTTTTAACTGAAATAAATGGTCTTTCATAGGAAAGGAAATATCCAACAATGTGGGCATATGGTCGACATTATTGTGTAGAATGTGTAGATGTAAAGAGACAATCCTTCGATTGTGGCATCATGGTTGACTTCAAGCAATCCAGTCGATCAAGCTCAAAAGATAAGAATATTATTGAAGGGAATCTACAATATGTTGGGAAAATACAAGAAATTATTGAGTTGGATTACCACTCTTTTAAATGTTGTATTTTTAAGTGTAGATGGTATGAATCATTTGAGAGGACATGAAGACATGATACCCATAGTGGATTTTTTTCTATAGATTCCTCAAAGTTCCTACCAGAGGATAAGGAGCCTTATGTTCTACCAATTCATTGTGAGCAGGTATTTCTTTAACTCAATGAATTAGAAGTGGTAGTGATCAATAATATATTAATACATTGTTTATTGCAAATATATACATGTGTTTATTAATCAATAAAATTGTTATAACATACGTCTAATATATGTATGTACTCATTCATGTGCAAGTATTTTTCTATGAAGATATTCTGGACCCGAAATGGATATTTTTCATACATTATGATCCAAGATTAAGGCATGTATTTGATGATGCATTAGTGGATACTAAGAAAAAAAATGATGGCCAACAAAATGAGAGAGATGGATTAGATAACATCGAAGAAATTCATGTGTTTATTAATCAATAAAATTGTTATAACATACATCTAATATATGTATGTACTCGTTCATGTGCAAGTATTTTTCTATGAAGATATTCTAGACCTGAAATGATATTTTTCATACATTATGATCTAAGATTAAGCCATGTATTTGATGATGCATTAGTGGATACTGAGAAAAACAATGATGGCCAACAAAATGAGAGAGATGGATTAGATAACATCGAAGAAATTGACATCCATGATGATGCTAAAGATGGTTATGTTCAGGCACAAGAAGACAACATTAATACAAAGTTACATGATGTTACAGAAGACAACAATATGGATGGTATAGAAAATGATGATCCAAATACATTTGGTAACAATATGGATGGTCTACAGTTAGATTTAAATGACGATGAATATGATTCAAGTCAAGATGAGGATGATGATAATATTAAATACTTGAAAGATCATATGGACATTGACAATGATACACTGGATAACGTTTTTGCAGAAAATGATGTTAATGACCAAGGCTTCTAAATTTTTAGAATTATTTTTAATCCGTGTTTAAAAAATGATGATTCTTATAGCCTAAAATTTTAAATGCTTCAGTATTATTTGTGTCAATACAAATTAGCTATTGCAATAGCATTAAAATGTTCAAGATATGGTATGAATTGTTGGCAGAAAAAAAATAGGATTACTTGAATGCTTCTTCAATTCATTTGTATCAACATATGTTCGTGAAGACATAAAAGTTAATAAAATAATAATACTTTTATCTCACAATGATTTGAATAAGCAACTTTGCTAATTTTAGTGTTTTTATATTGTTTGCATTTAATTGTTGGTCTACCCACTCTTACATTTAATTATTGATCCAGGTAGGCTTTAATTTTTACAAGATTGTTGCGCAAAGTCTATGCTAAGGAAAATGATGACTAGTATAAAATAATCTCAACCCAAATTTGTTACACGCACACTCTCAGCAATCAACAAAGTTGTTACACACTCCACACATGTTTAATGAGAAAAAATACAATAGAATAAGCTACTTTGTCATTCAACCACTCTCACAGCAATCCTGGAAACCATCACTCATTCAATCTGCACACATAAAAGGAAGTGCAATCCAAACTATAACAACAAAGAAAATAATTCACTGCCACACTAAACTGAAGGATCGACCCGGGGCTTAAGT
This sequence comes from Pinus tabuliformis, assembly GCA_031772625.1. Lineage (NCBI taxonomy): Eukaryota > Viridiplantae > Streptophyta > Pinopsida > Pinales > Pinaceae > Pinus > Pinus tabuliformis. Next base: position 892,152,495 of record CM062806.1, on the reverse strand, counting down.
TGTCGCACCATCCAAAGATTACTACAATTAATTAAATTACAAAGAATTAAATATAATAGTAGTTGTAACAACAATCACATAAATGAGAAATATTTATGCAATTTTTCATTCAACCACTCTCATAGCACTTCCTAAAAACCATCACTCATTCAATCTGCACACATAAAAGGAAGTGCAAAAAAAATAATTCACTACCACACTAAACTGAGGGAATGATCCAAGACTTAAGTTGTCACACCATCCAAAGATTATTGCAAATAATTAAATTACACACAAAATAAATGTAACAACAATAGTAACAAGAATCACATAACTGAGAAATATTATGAAATTTTTCATTCAACAACTCTCACAACACTTCTAAAAACCATCACTCATTCAATCTGCACACATCAAAGGAAGTGCAATCCAAAATTTAACAACAAAGCAAATAATTCAGTGTCACACTAAACTTAGGGACCGGTCGAGGAATTAAGTTGTCACGCCATCCAAACTTTACTACAATTAATTAAGTTACACATATAATTAACTATAACAGTAGCAGTAGTAACAATCAAATAACTGAGAAAAATCTATGCAATTTTGTATTCCACTATAACTAACTAGTGATCCCTACAAAGAAGGAGGGCCCTTCCTCCTCAACATGGGTTGGTGTACTAAAAATCACACAAAATACTCAAAGAAAATCATTGAACCACAAAGTTGAGATTTGCATTAATAAAAGTATCAGGATTACAGAGCTAAGTTGTTTCCCCTTTCCAATCCTATAATCCAATTCTTGACTATAGCCCTCATGGGAAAACACTATTCTCTTTTAGAGATCTTAATTACAATGAGAATATCATCATGAGAATCTTTTGATCCTCACGTGATCTTAAAATAAAATGATATCTTAACAATTACACAACGATTTCCATGGAAGTTGTAAAACTATAACAATTTCCTCTAATTACAAATAGAGTTATAAAAGATCTAAAACAAATGATTGGGATGCTCCACAAATATCTCAAAGTGATGAGCTATTTCTTTTGACTTTGACACACTCATAGATCTAGTATGATTAGGAAAGAAACACGTGCTTCAGCAAATATTTGTGTAACAACAACAACTCCTGAAACCTTAATTAATCCAAATCGGTAAAGGAACTGAAATGTAATCCTATAACAATAACCTTTGAAAGACCATCAAAACCTAAAACAAACCATACATTAATTTTATGATAAAAAGAAACCTAAGAAAGTATTTCTAATGTCAAATTATAAGTAAAATTGGACTAAGAAAGTGACAAGTGAAAAAGGACATACTTAGGTGAATAAGGGTTGTTACAGTAATAATATATGGTCCTGTTGGTCAAAAAGGGATAAAAGAAATAGGAAAATAAGTAGGAAAAAAATGACAATTTCGTGACCCAACATCTCCCCCCAGCTTAAGCTTCTGCATGTCCTCATGCAAACTCATGTCACTGATGCCTGACATGTTGAGAGTGAAGTTGTGTGAGGTTGTATTTTCCTGCAATGTCTTCACCTTTGACCCTGTATCCTAAAAAATAAACCAATTATGCCTCCCAAAATTTATCAGTAATACTATATGGATTTTGATACCGATAGGTGGGTAACCAAACAAGAGGGAACTTGAATCTAAGTCTTATCTAGCCTGCACCAATCCTCTTAATACAATCAACATACTAATGAACTCTAGAAAGTGCTTGGTCAAAATTCTGATAACAATAGGGGTCTCCCTTCTTCAATTATTGTCGGGAGAGTTCCCATCTCAACTTGCTTCCTTTTAAGGCACCGGTTCTCATTCCTTCTATATTTATCTAGCATCTTCGTAGAACTAATTCTCGATGGTCCATTGGTAGTGTCTTAATGGCTGGAAACTGCCATATTTTATTGTATTTGTGTGCAACAACTTCAGCTGAACCAGGTTCTTATCTAATAAACAATTCTTCCCGTTTTTCATTAATTGTTACAGTATCATGGGAAACTTTCTAGCCTATCTAATTTTACATAAAAGAAACAAAAGCCCTAAGTTGCACATCTCCCACATAGGGTGTCAGATTGAATGAGTTTCCCCCAACACAAGTGAGATCATGCAGGTACAACTCACACAACAAATTTTGTTCTGAGAAATTAGCACTTTTAAATGTTTCCAGGAATTTGTGTATCTCCCTTGTCTTCTATGGTTGTTTTTCCTTTAGGGCTGTTAATTGGAAGAGATAATGTTTTTCTTGAAAATATAAAGGATAAGAAGGAGAAGGAATCCTATCACACAATAAGCCATTAATGATCTCATAAATGAGATCCTTTTCTTGTTGTAACAACTTAACCTCTCCTTGCAGTTCCTTCACCTGTTTCATTGCTTGATTCCTCTCCTTCTGAATTTTCACAAATTCTGCAATTCTTAATTTTTCAGCCCACTCCTTCTTAAGATTATTGACCATTTCTTCATGCTACTTTAGGAATATGACTTCATCTTTGGGAAAGAGCGTTAATTTCTCCCACTGCTCTAGTACCCTCATCAAATCTTCAAATTTAATGTGAGTTGTTTTAGATGTTGTTTCAGCATCCTCCTTTTGATCCCTTTTCTCCTCCTACTGCTCTATCTCAACTGTTGGTTCTTGTGTAATAACAACATCATCGATAGGTTCTTATGGTACAACAATATTTTTATTTTCAGTCTTATTTATTTCAACTGTTGGTTCTTGTGTAACAACAACATCATAAACATGTTTTTGTGGATTAGCGGACTATTTTTCTTCTTCCTACTCTGCTTTGATTGTTAGTTCTTGTGTAACAACAACGTCATCAACAGGTTCTTGTGGAATAACAAGTTGAAATTATTTGTCCTATTCCCCCACTTGTACTCCAACTGAAATAGTAACAGTCTCCATGATTTTAGCCTCCTCAAGGATTTTTTGGAAGCCCTTACAAAGTTTTTCTGAGACAATAGGTGATTCCATTTCTATAGCCTCTGCCAAAATATCTAATCTAGTTTCATTCTTAAAATGAAGTTGTTCTTTAACCAAGGCAAGTTTTTTCTTCAACTCCTCATTTTCCTTTCTTAGATTTTCAATTTGAATAAGAGGGTCAATTTTTGTCTTACTTGGTGAAGTAACAACATCTTGTTCTTTTGTTTGTTTTTCCTGTTACCAGTCCTTCTATCTCCCATTGTTTCTCTGGTTCTTGTTAAGGCTTTGGTGTAACAACCATGATTTCAGATGTAGAGGGGCCTTCCTTTGCAGACTTCTCCTACTTTTCTTTGTCCTGTTTCTCCTCAAACCCATCAGGTCTAGTTGTATCAGCACATTCCCCCTCAGCTATAGTAGTAGGTTTTTGAGTCTCTTATGGTATAACATCTTCTCACACCCTTTTCCTAGGGGTTCTTCCACCAATTCAATTTATCAATTTCCTTTTTATTACCTTCATTGATACTCCTAGCCTATTACCTTTAGGTGTATTCACTTCCTCAGCTCCAGTTTCAGGCATAGTTGTTGTTCCAACAATTTCTTCCTCCAACACATCCTCTAAAATCGAGCACCCACCCCGGCTTTCCTCTGATGAGTCACTAGACACCACCACAGGTTCTTCTATTTGTGTCTCCTTTCCTTGTGAAGATGAACTAGGGGCCTTTCTAATGGAACTCCAACTCTTAGGGTTCTATCGACCAAACATAGGAGGTGTACCAACCCTACTTCGCTTAGAGCCTGCGGTTGTATTTCTCTTGGAAGATGTAGCAGTTTTAGCAACAGGTGTTGTTTCAATGCTAGGTGTTGTTTTAGCGCTAGGGGTTTCTTTAACACTATGTGCTACTTCAAAACTCTCTTCATGATCCTAATTCACACCAGCACAAGGTCTCACTATCAAAGAATGCCACAAGCTCCCTTGTCTTTATAATGAATGCATTATGATTAATTTAATGAGTGCATGGTTAGTGATGCAAGTTTCTGGATGTTTTTCCCCTTTTACAACCTCTGCCATGTGTTGTAATGAATTCAACAAGTAGTATGGTAAATTAATCAACTGCTTTGTCCTTAGGTGTGCCAACAATTGAAAGTGATAATTGAAAATAATCCCAAAATGACCCTCACAAGTAATGAATTTTTGGATGAAGAGGGCTACATCTTCCCAAGGGTGAGGAAGAGATGTTCTATCAAAACCCCTATGCTTGGACATCAATTATTCTCCCTCTTGCAAGAATATATCCTTAGCTCCAAGAATTGCCACATTCCTTGGGAACCACCATTCTCATGTCCTAGGCAGCCCTGTCACTTTTGCAAGAACTTCTTCTGCAGTAGAAATTCTGAAGCCCTTGGCCATAGATTTTTGTTCAACTAAGGCTTGGGAAAATTCTAAAGTGACCAATTCATTGAAAACTTATCATGTTTCAAAGTAAATCAGTCATCCATCCCTTCAAGAAACTTCCAATGCTTCCAGATGTTGTAACAGCACATTAATAGAGTCAGGTTCGTGTCTCATCGTTGATCCACCCATAGCTTCTCACAAACACACTACTCAACAATGTTAGTAACTTGTTATAGAGTTTCTTTAGTGCACAAACATGATGTCCTAGGGGAGAATGTCAAAGTGTTGGAATTATAGGTGGTTACTCCTCATTACCTATTCATAACTTTTAATCAAAATGATTTTTTGAACATTTGCACTGATCTATAGATGTAACAACACAAATAATAAAGAAAAAAAATGTAATAATGATGGAGGAAGTTACATCAGTTTAATTGTAAAATTTAATGGTGTCAAAACAATTTAATCACGCATTATTATGGCAGGGTGAGGTATGTATTAATTAGACGAATAATTGGATTTCTTAGATCTGGTCTCATTAGGAAAGGAAACACATGTTTAAAAAACTGCTTGTGTAACAACAACAACTCCCCAAACTTTAATTGATCCAAATCAATAAAGAACCTAAAATGTAATCCTGTAAAAACAAGCTTCAATAGACCATCCAAGCCTGAAACAACCCAAACATTAACATTAAACTACCTAACCCATAAGCACCAAATCCCTTAGCTCTTGACCCCTAATCCCTTAAACCCAAACCCCTAAACCCTTAACCCTTAATCCATGTACCCTAAATCCCTAAATCACATAATTCTCAAAGCCCCTATCCACTTAACCTGCAACACCTCAATTAATTAACTATTTAGGCACATTCGACGCTAATTTAGGGGCTAAAATTGGAGTTAACCAAGGAGGTATTGTAGGTGAAAAAAATGAGCTAAATTTGACGCTATCACTAGATCTATTTCTGGGAAAACTGATGGCACCATTTTTGGTGTTATTTAAGATGCTACTTTCGGTGCTAATTTTTGATGCTATTATTTCCTAAGTTAATGCCTAAATGTTTTGCTCGAGGAAAGCAACACCAAAAATTGCGCCACCCCGATAAATAGCACCAACTTTTTCAAAAAATTGGAGAAAATGCACTAAAATAGTCCTTAGAAGCAAAAAAAAAGGAGCTAATCACAAGGATTTGTTGTAGTAAAGCCTCATGGATTTCATAGCAGGATATCATTAGAGTTATGCTCTCCCTGAATTCTCTTAGTCCTAATATTCTTGTATGTTTGCTCAATTATTCATCTTGACCATCTAAGAGCCTTGTGGCCTCCCTTTTTTCTTGTTCCCTTCTCTGCTTGTGCATATGAGTCATGGGTATTTTCCACAGTCCTTTTAATCTGTTATTCTTCTTTCTTCAACATGAGCCTTTTGACCTCCTCAATTCATTCTTCTTTCATATGTTCATCTTGTCTCTTCCTTCAACATGTGCGAGAATGTGCATAGGCAGAGTACCCCCGCTCCTCCCATCGTTTTTCTTTATAACTTCTTGAAGGAGTCTGCCTTACATGCTCTATCCAGACCAATAACGCTAGGAAACGTGACCCATACTCCCCATTAATTTTTGTCATTTTTTGCTTGTACTGTTTCTTGAAGAGAACATGAGAATGTCCTTGTTTTTGTAGCTGAGTTAATACATAGTCAGCGCATTCAAAACCACTCAATCAACCCATGACTGATATTTAAAGAAACCAACTCCTCAAGCAATGGAATTTATGTTCATCTCTCAACCATTTAAAATTTTATATTTACATAATTACAAAGAATTAATTTAAATGTTTACAAGGAGAATTAACCCATAAGGGATGTCACACAAGGAAATGATGTCATTTTTTGGTCATTCAAGTGGAAGGCCATTTACAAGAAAAAAAACTAAATCCTTGGATGATCTGGAAGTTATTCAAGATTACCAAGATGTATTCCCAAATGAGATTCATGGTTTTCCACCTAAGAGAGACATAAATTTTTCTACAAAATTAATACCAGGAGCTGCAGCGATATCAAAAGCACCTTACCAGATGAGTACTAGAATTAGTAGAGTTAAAAATGAAGTTACAAGAGTTATTAAATAATTGGTACATTGGAACGAGTGTTTCACCTTGGGGTGCACTAGTCTTATTTGTTAAAAAGAAGGATGGAACATTCAGATTATGCATTGATTACTGTCAACTGAATAAATTGTCAATTAAGAATCAGTTCCCATTACCTAGAATCGATGATTTATTTGACTAATTAAGGGGAGAAACTATTTTTTCTAAAATAGAGTTAACGTTTGGTTATCACCAGCTAAGGATTAAAGAAAAATATATTCCTAAAATAGATTTTCGAACTTGATATGGGCATTATGATTTTACATTACTTCCCTTCGAACTTACAAATGCACCTGTTACCTTTATATGCTTGAATGATAGTGTTTTTAGCAAATTTATGGATAAATTCATACTAATGTTTATCGATGATATATTGATTTATTTGAAGACACTGGAGGAGTACAAACAACATTTAGAAATAGTATTACAAAATTTATGGGAACATCATTTTTATGCTAAGTTCAACAAGTGCAAATTTTATCAAGATAAAATATAATATTTAGGACATGTGATATCTCAGGGATGGAATAGTGGTGGATCCCAAAAAGGTAAAAGCCATTCTTAACTGGCCAACACCTAAACATCTAGTAGATGTTAGATTATTCATGGGTATCACATGATACTATCAAAAAATTATAGAGGGGTTTTCTAAATTGGCTTACCCCATAACCTCTCTACAAAAGAAAGGGGTTAAATTTGAGTGGACTCCAAAATTTCAAGAGAGCTTTGAACAGTCAAAACATTTACTTGCTATTGCACTTGTGCTAAAAATAACATACCCTACTAAAAACTTTATAATGTGTATTGACACTTGTTTGGAAGGTTTGGGAGGAGTACTCATGCAGGGAAATCATGTGGTAGCTTATGAATCTCACAAATTAAAGGATCATGAAATAAATTGTGTAGTTTATGACCTTGAATTAGTTGCAGTCATTCACACACTTAAGATGTGGAGACACTATTTAATTGGTAAGAAATTTACCTTAATTACTGATCATTTGAGTTTATTTTTTTTTTTAGCCAACCTGACATGAATTCTAGGCAAGCCAAATGGATGGATTTCCTGAGTGAATATGACTTTGATATTAAGCATATAAAAGGGAAAGAAAACAAAGTGGAAGACAAACTAAGTCAAAGTCTAAATCAGATTTGTGAGGTAACAATAAGTAGTGCTAAAACAAATTTCCTAGAATGGATTAAGAGAACAACATTCGAAGATAAAGATGTGAAAGACAAAAAAATAGAATTGATCATGGATAATAGTCAGATTATGCAATTAATGAAAATGGATTAATAACATTTAAAAACAAAATCTATGTCCCTCATGTGGCTAGGGTTAAACAATTGATATTAGGTGAGCATCATAAAAGACACTTTTCAACCCACCCTGGTTATCAGAAAATCATTACAACTCTTAGAAAGGAGTTCTTCTAGCCTGGTATGAAGAAGGAGGTAGTCGAGTACTTGGAAAAATTCCAAGAATGTCATCAAGTAAAAGTAGAGCATCAACACCTAGCATGATTATTGAACCCCCTGTGTATACTAGAATGGAAATGGGAGGTAATTTTGTTAGAATTTATTACTGGTTTACCAAAAAATAGAAATCAACATGATTCGATTATGGTTGTTGTAGAAAAAATGTCAAAGGATGCTCATTTTACACCTGTTCAATCGACTTATAGAGATGCATAGGTGACAGAAGCTTTAATGAAGGAAATTTTCAGACTTCATAGGATATCAAAGATTGTCATATCAAATAAGGATACAAAATTCACTTCTAACTTTTGGAAGGAATTTGTTACTAGAATGGGCACATCGTTGAATTTCAACACTGTGTATCACCCACAAATATATGGGAAAACTGAAAGGATCAATCAGGTCCTTGAAGGCATGCTACACATGTATGTAATGAACCAACCCATTAAATGGGAGGACTATCTACATTTAGTTGAGTATGCCTATAACAATAGTTATCAGACATCACTCAAGACGAGTCCTTTTGAAGTTATGTATCGAAGGAAATTCCATATCCCCTTAAGTTAGAGTCGACCTTAAGAGAGGCTTATGTTAGGACCATATCCGCTACAAGAAATGGAGAAAATGGTGAAGAAAATTAGACAGAACCTAAAATAAATGTAGGATAAACGAAATAGTTACGCATATTTAAAAAGGACACATAGAGCATTCCAGGTGGGGGGACATGTATATATTAAGTATGATTGAAAAATAGTTTTTTAAAATTGGAAAATTGTGCAAAACTAGCTCCTCAGTTCTATGGGTAGTTTGAAATACAAATCAAGGTAGGGCTAGTGGCCTACCAACTAGCATTGCCAACCCACGTTAGGGTTCACAATGTATTTTAGGTGTCTCTTTTGAAAAATAATATTCATGATCCTACTCATATTATCGATTGGAATGTTTTACATGTCGAACTGGATGGTGAGTTCCACCTCGAACCTCTACAAATTTTGGACCGGAGAGAAACTGCACTCCGATATCGAGCCATTTCCTAGGTAAAAGTGCAATGGAAGCACTTTGGGCTTAAGGAAGCCACCTGGGAGATGCATGATGAAATCAAAGAATATTTTCCTATGCTATTTCAAAGGAAATGAGAGTGTGAAAACACTGAGGATGGTGTTCCCTTTTAAGGGAGGGGAGATGTAATACCCTCAGTAAATTAGTTTTTAAATGAATTTATGATTTTTAATTGGACGTGCGGCTAAAAAGGAAAACAGTAAAAAGTAAATATTTATTTTGTGAATAAAAAGGAATTGTTTTACTTATTATTATTTTCGGAAATACATTAGAAGCTATCATGTGAGAGATTAGACTCCTAAATGTTAGGGAAACAATTGGAATCAGTTATGGTCTAAGAAGGGATAAGAAAGAAAGGCAGTGAAAATAAAAAATCATCCATTTTGGCCACAGAGGGTACTATTGGCTGAGAAAACCACCAAAAAAATATATTACTATAGATAAATGTCATGGGTGGAAGCTATATGAAAAATATCTATGGGGGATAAAGGTAGTTTGAACAAAAAAAAGTGCTAGTGGGAGAGACAGACTCGACTTGAACCTAGAATTAGCAGGATGTTGCTTGTGTTAAGGAGGAGTAAGTTGTGAAAGGCTATTGAGTTTCTTTCCTGGAAGGAATGAGCCAAAATCTCAGGGGAACTACTAGAATTGTAGTTCAATGGTTGGGAGGAACATGGCATCCTCTAATCTATTTCTAGGAATTCTATATAAGTATATGAGTATTTGGGATCTTTATTTACTATGTTTAGTTTAAAGTTTAGAAATAAGACCGTATAAATTTTTTATGGATATGTGTTACCATTATGTGTGTTAATGAATTAGAATGGTTAAGCAAAACAATGATTTTTGTGGATTATATATATATTTTCTTATGTAGGGTTCTATGCAAGAGTGTAGATTTTCTTGTAGATTCACAAGTTCATGCAATTTACTAATGCATAGGACAAGAATATACTTCTACTTTCAACCAACATAAGCCAATAGATCTATGAAAACAATATGAACAAGAAGAAGACAAGCAATGGCACATAACACAATAAGTTTTCTTGGGGAAAGCCACAGCTCAAAATCCTGCCTATCTGTGTTCCATTAAATCAGAAATATGAGTGAAGATACAAAGCTTGTTCTCACAAGAACAATTCTGCACAAGTATGCTCAACTCTCTACCTCACAAGCCTGCTATTAGCCAACACTTAGACAATTTCCACTTCCTACCAAGCCCTATTTCCTTGCACAATTCCTAGGATGAATAGTCCATATTTAAAGGGAATTCATGCTTCCAAAACTGTTCAATCCAAACATAGGTCCTTCTCTGATTGCATGCATGATATTTACAACTCAGTAAATCATACAATTGATAGTACATTGTCCATGTACTCTATTCTCAACTGGGTATTTCTCTGAATTGACATGTGTGAGTTTCTCATGAGGGAATCTTCAGTTAACTGGAGTAACACTTGTGGATGCACTTGTGCACCAACTGACTGTTAGTCCGCTATTAGTTCCACAAATAGTTAGAACTAATTTAATTGACCATAACTCAATAAACTGATCTAATCTAATTACAACTCAAATAAACTCATCCTGGACCCCTAAAACTTAGGGAGAACATATACATGACTACCGAAATAATTCCAAATCGAAATTCCTAAGATAATTAAGTCAATTAAACTTAATTAACTATTTACAAGTTGTTATGAGAATAGAATTCTATTTTAATTCAAAATTTAATTCAAGGACACATTAAACTGGAATTTCTTATTGCCATTTCTCAACACTCCCTCTCAGCAAGAAAGGGATTTTCTGCTACCACAATGCTGTCGTTTTGAAACTCGAATTTACATCTTGACAATGCCTTTGTCAAAATGTCAGTGTCTTGCTCCTCCGTGGGAATGTACTCTAACAACATGATCCACCTCAATACACAATCTCTAAGATGATGATATCAGACATCAATGTGCTTGGACCTATCATGACAAGCTGGGTTTTTAGAGAGTTTGATACAACTTTGATTATCGCAGTAAATCACAGTCGGATCCATCTACTATCCAAACAAACCAACCAAAATATTCCTCATCCAGATGGCCTCACATGTTGCCTGACTTGCAACTATGTACTTTTCCTCTGCCGAACTAAGTGCAGTCGATCCTTTTTTCCTACTGTACCAAGAAATTATCGATGACCCAATATTGAATATTCCTCTTGATATGCTCTTCATGTCGGATGGAATCCCTTCCCAATCTGCATTGGTGAAGCCTTGAAGCTTCACTCCCTTTTTCAATCTGTACCACAATCTGTACTGAGTAGTGCCCCTGAGGTATCTCAATACATGCTTTGTCACCTTCCAATACAGCTTGGTAGGCCTAACCATTGCTTAACTAAGCTGGTTAACTGCATAGCATAAATCCAGTCATGTGTTCACCAAGTACATGAGTGAACCCACAAGCTACCTATAAACAATAGATTCCACTACCTCTCTCAAAGTAGCATCCTCCTTCCTCCAGTTACTAGCTAGAGGAGTCTCCATAGGCTTGCAACTCTCCATGTGAAACCTCTTGAGTATCTCGTTGGCATACTTTCCTTGAGACAAAAACAACTCCCCATCACCCTGCCATACTTCCATGCCTAGAAAGTAATGCATGAGCCCCAAGTCCTTCATCTCAAACTCTCTTGCAAGGTCCTCCTTGCAAGATTTGATCAGCTGATCATCACCTGTCAATATGAGATCATCAACATAAAGTACAATGATCAACAATTTACCTTCCACCACTATGTGGGTACAAGTTTGCATCCTCTTCACTCTTCGTGAAGCCCAACCCGGTGAAGTAGCTATCTAACCTGGTGTACCAAGGATGAGGTTCTTTCTTCATCCCATACAATGCTCTCTTGAGCCAACACACATGCGACCCACGATCAAAGGTTTCAAAACCTTCAGGATGCTCTATGTGCACCTCTTCCTCAATCGTGCCATTAAGGAAGGTTTTATTTACATCCATTTGATGTATCTTCCAACCCATCTGCACTGATAGTGCTAATATAGATTTGATCGATGAGTACCTTGCAACAAGAGAAAATGTCTCATCATAGTCAATCCCCTCTGCCCATGAAAAGCCACAGACCACAAATTTATCCTTATGCTTCTCCATACTACCATCTATAACTTTCTTTACCTTGTAAGTCCAACGAGAGCTCACCATGGACTTATCCTCTAGTCTCGGGACCACATTCCAAACACTGTTACAAACTATGGAGTCATACTCCAACACCATGGCATCAACCCAAATCAGTTGTTGCACTACTTCCTCAAAGGAAGATGGCTCTGTCACAACACATCCGATCATAAGAGCCGTGTATCCAGTGTACCTGTTAGGTGACCTCCTTTGTCTGTGTTGTGATTTGGATGTTCCCACATTCTCTATAGCATCCGAAAAAAATCTATTGGCCTCTCTCCTGCGCTTTCTCCCATCTCTGGAAGACTATGCCTGAGTGAATGTGTCCACTCCTGGATCCTCTGCATGTGGCTCCTCAACATTAGGAGCTAAAAGCTCCTTAATTTCATGTAGCTAAAGCTCCCTCTCAAGGGAAACTTGCATAACCTTCTCCTCATCGAATCTAACATCCCTGCGAACCACTATCATCCAGCTGGTCGACAAGTACACCCGATAGTTGTGAGGTGTATTAGTGTACCCCACAAATATCCCAAACTATGTTGTGGACTCAAGCTTCTTCCATGGATCTTTGGTCACATGGAAATATACCAATGACCCAAAAATCTTGAAGTAACCAACATCTAGCCTCTTACCGAAATAAGCCTCCTCTCGTGTCTTCATCCCAAGTATTCGATGTGGGCTACAACTCTAAACATAAATCATTGTGTTACATGCCTCGACCCACAAGTGTAGTGGTAGACCTTGATCATGAAACATTGCCCTCACTACCCCTACTATGCTTATTTTCTTCCTCTCGTCCACCCCATTCTACTGAGGGTTATGGGGTGTCATCAACTCTCGTTTAATCCCTTCTGCTACATAGAAGTTCTTCAACTCATTTGAGACATACTCACCATCGTTATCACTCCATAGAGCTTTAACCTTCTTTCCAAACTCTTTCTCCACTAATTATTTAAACTCACAAAACTTTGTGAAGGTCTGATCCTTTTTTTGCATGAAAAATATCAAGCATTTTCGAGAAAAGTCATCAACAAATATAACATAATACCTGTTTTTGGCTGTGGATGCTGTCAAGAATGGTCCACACACATCTGAATGGACTCGCTCTAAAATAGCCTCTACTCAACTGTCTTTGTCGTTAAAGGAAGACTTTGTGTATTTACCAAAAGTACACCCCTTACATGTATCAACTTGCTTTAGTGTACCTTTGGGAAAACCAGTGGAGATTTGCTGTATGATCTTCAAATCCCCATGATGCAAGTGGCCCAATCGCCTATACCACAACTCGCCAATGTCTCGGCTCTGCACCATCTCTTCTTTCTTTCTCAAAGCAGCACAATCTTCTACCTCCAACTTATAGAGATTTTTAAGCCGAATCCTTATCTTCTTTACTTGACCCATGGCTATGTGTCGAAGGAACGCCTTTCCTTTTGATAAGATCACATCATAGCCTCTATCCTCAAGCATGGAAACAGATACCAAGTTCTTCTTCAACCCGAGCACATACATAACATTATTCAAGGTGAGTGGAGCCCCATACTCCCTCTAAAACGTAACCATGCCCAATTTAGTAGCACTATACCTCTCGTCATCACCCATCTCAATATGCATCGGGAGATCTTTCTCCTCCAAGTCACTGAATAACTCATTGTTGCCAGTCATGTGGAATGAAGCTCCACTATCTAAGTATCATACACTTCCCATCATTTATGACACCATGCATGCAATGAGGGAAAAGTCAAATTTGAATTGAGAGGCCAAAGCCTCACCCGTCGCTCCCCTTGAGGACTTCTTCTTAGACTTCTTGAGTGGAAAATTTGTAGCAAAATGGCTCAACTCATGACAATGAAAGCATTTCACTTTCGTCATGTCTTTCTTCTTACCTCCATGGAAAGAATCTTATTTGGAATGGGAAGCTTTCCATTTCCCCTTATTTTCCTTAATCACTAAGGCACAGTTCTCTTCATCTTCAGTGTTTGATGAAGAGCCATCCCTGGTGTTTCTCATGATCTCCTCTTGCATCAAATCCGACCACGGTCATTCCCAATCTGGAAACTTCTCTCAACCATTGAAAGTGTCCTGATAACTATGTGAACTCTTTGGGAGTCCCAGAAGAGAAATAATCACCATATAATCCTTGGAAACCATGGTTCCAACACTTCCAATTTCATCACGACATTCAGTGAACTTGGTCAAGTATTTTGGAATAGTCTCGCCTTTCTCCATTTTTATTTTTCGAAGTTTGTCCTTTAGTGCCAATTTCTTTTGGTCACTGTTGTTTTGATACAAGTCCATCAATGATTTCCACATAGCATACGGAGTTTCCTTGCCATGGAGACTCGAGACAATGTGGTCTTGAGCTCCCTCAAGGATTATCTGCCTCACCTTCACCACACACTTCTTCCATTCAGCCAGACTCTGTGCATCTGATGTTGCTGGCTTAGGAATGTCTTGATCAACGAATTACATCTGAAGTATGTATTACAAATTCAAATTTCACCTGTAAACTAAAACTAAAAACTTCGAATTCTCCTCTAGTATATTGAATTCAGCTCCGATACCATGTATATTTTATGGTAGATTCACAAGCTTATGCAATTTACTAAAGCATAGGACAAGAATCTACTTATACTTTCAACCAGCGGAAGCCAATAGATCGATGAAAACAATATGAACAAGAAGAAGGCAAATCAATGGCACATAACACGGTAAGTTTTCCCTGAGGAAAGCCACAACTCAAAACCCCGCCTATCTGTATTGCATTAAATCAGAAATATGAGTGAAGATACAAAGCCTTTTCTCGCAAGAACAATTTCACACAAGTATGCTCAACTCTCTACCTCAAAAGCTCGCTATTAGCCAACACTTAGCCAATTTCCATTGTCTGCCAAGCCCCTATTTCCTTACGCAATTCCTAGGATGAATTTCCTGTATTTAAAGGGAATTCATGCTTACAAAACTGTGCAATCCAAACATAGGTCCTTCTCTGATTGCATGCCTGATATTTACAACTCAGTAAATCATACAACTGATAGTACAATGTCCCTGCACTCTATTCTCAACTAGATCTTTCTCTGAATTGACATGCATGAGTTTCTCACAAGGGAATCTTTAGTTAACTAGAGTAACACTTGTGGATGCACAAGTGCACCAACTAACTGTTAGTCCTCTATTAGTTCCACAAATAGTTAGAACTAATTTAACTTATCATAACTCAATAAACTGAGTTAATCTAATTACAAGTCAAATAAACTCATCCTGGACCGCTAAAACTTAGGGAGAACATATACATGACTACAAAAAAACTTCCAAATCGAAATTCCTAATCTAATTAAGTTAATTAAACTTAATTAACTATTTACAAGTTGCTATGAGAATAGAATTCGATTTTAATTCAAAGTTTAATTCAAGGACAAATTAAACTGGAATTTCTTGTCGTCATTTCTCAACAAAGAGAACTGACAGTTGGTGACAGAAGTTTTAAAATGGGGTATCTGAAAATTTAATCTCTAAATGTTCCTCTTACTAAAGAAATTTGAGTGAGGGAACACCACCCAGGAGCCAAGCAATGACATCTATTGTATAGGTAGATATAAGAGTAGGAAAGCCAAATCAAGCTGGTTGGATTAGGTGTTACCCAGAAAACAATAAAATAAATACATGTGAACAATTAACACTAGAAGGTTATCATTCCACTTGCTTATGAACTAATATGCATATCTAAGTTGTAGAGAAACAGAAAGATTAGAGAACAAAAAAACTATAACCAAGGTTGGCATATCTTGGGCTATTAACGAGAAAATAAAAACCTCATCGACCTACCAATAACATGCATTCATTGAATATAATAATATTAAGGCTCTAAAGAAAACCCTAAGTAGAAACCCTTGACAGGATCCAACAAGACCTTTCGGCCTATAAACTTACTTCTAAACCAAGATAATAATCGTACTATCTGTATAGGTATGTGATGCATAAAAAGACTATAACTATTTATATTGACAACATGGCGTGCATGATGAAAGCGTCTTAAAGAAAGTCATTTTCCACATGAATAGAAAAAAAGTAAAGAACTATCAAATATTGCCATAAAACTCATAGTCCTTACGATATTAAAGAGAACTATCAAATATTGCCATAAAACTCATAGTCCTTAAGATATTAAAGTTTACACTAGAATAAAATAAATGTGTACAATATAGTCATTCTTGAAAAGGGAGTTACAATAGTTGGCAATAAAAGTCTCAATCGTAACCAAAACTAAAAATATATAAGAAATTTTTTCAACATTAAAGTGGAGACACTTATTTAAAAATTATAGCCTCTAGCTATCGAAGTTGGGCTGTCTGCCTTCTGTCCAAATGGAACCCTCAAGGGATTTACACAAATTAAATAGGAACTAACCCTTGTAAAAATAATGCAGTTTGACGGGACAAAGCCGAACACATGAGTAATTGCCTCGAGACCTGTGAGAAGCACAAAGAAAGATGAGTTACCCATAAGAGCTAGGATGAAAATGAGCGACCTCAAAAGCAAATGAACCCTGCATGCACCTTTTGAATGAAACCCAAAATATGGGTCAAGGGCTAACCTATAAGTAGAAACCTTTAGTCAAACTTTGGGCCATGAAGAAATGGAGTTGTCTATAATGCGATTTTTTGGAGATTTTGGTGACGGAATCTGACGGAAGAAATTGAAATTAAATTTTGATTTGTTGCAGTTAAAATGGTTTTTTAACTGCATATTTGGATTCAGCACCCTGAAAAACCCCTGGGACGCTTTCATTGTGCAGAAACTAGCTATCAAACTTGGAATTCCAATAAATTGCTGCGGGATTTTGACCAGAAAAACCCACCAGAAAAACTTCCGAAAAGTCGCATTATAGACAACTGCTGAAGAAATATATACAAGAATAATTATAAATGAAGTTTTTTTTTCAAAACTAGCGCATTACCTTGGAGAAGGGTAAGCGAAAATCCCAAGATTACTTCCAAATCTGAATGGGAATCGCACCTAATTAACATAACAAAAATAGAGGGAAACCCAACTGGTAAGAACGCTGAGCTATCTTTAAAGATTTAAGTTGTCGGTTAGAGTGTTTACCTACCATGAAGCCATGAGAAACAGGGGGTGAGGCCAGAATGCTATAGAAGGCCTGGTTTCTGCGACTGAACCCCAAAAAGAAGTCACGATTTTTCCCTGCCAAGAACACAAATGTCAAGAATTAAAAGTTCGACTCTATGCTAAAATTCATGCGAAGAAATTATAAAGAAAACCAACTAAAAGAGGAAGTACAAAGTCGGTATGGACATGGTTCGAAAAACCTGCTTTTGTCGGTAGACATAAACTTGGTCTTCGTCGAAAACCTTTCAAAACAAACGAAACCATGGAGGTAACCTTGAAAGCGTGTGGTTTTACCTTCTATTTTCCCATGTTTCCTCCAGAGTTGCAGAGCCCAGTTCTCCTGTAGGAAAATGCAAATGACACAATGCAAAGAGAGTAGAGGGTAGGTGATTTACCCTAATGGTACCAAATTTCATTCCTGTCACCAATTAAGACTAAGTTGATCGCTGCCATCAAGAGTACGAGATCGTGTGGATGGTCGTGGTCGAACATGCGATATCCTACCACATGGCTCCTTCACATCGACTACAAACCCTAGTTACCAAGTTCGGTCGTTCCAACAATTTTTTGTTTGTAAATTCATTGTTTCAGTTCGGTACAGTGAATAATTCATCCCATTCGGATTTTATATTGTGCGTTGTCGCCCATAGATTCCAATTTCAACGGGCTCAAAGCTTTCCACCGACTCGAGTGGGTTGTCACCTTCGATATTCACAGTTCCAATGGCCACCGCAATTCGTGTCTCTGTAACTCAAAAAAGAGAAAAGGCAAAGATCCAACATTTTAATGGAACTCGGTAGCCTTCATGAAAAATTAAAATAATGGAAAGACAAAGTTCATGGCAGGATTAGTAAAAGTAAATTAGTAATTTTAGTATGAAATTACAAAAATATGGTAATTTTTATAAAGGAAAAATTAAAAAGTAATTTTTATATTAGAAAAAATTATAAAATTGTTAGGATATTCTAACACTTAGTAAATAGTTAAGTATAATTTGGTCTATTGTAGAGTTAGATAAAGTGTATTTTTTTACTATGTAGAGTTAAGTAAAGTGTGTTTCTTTACTAATATAAAATTAAGTAAAGCGCCACAAAATCTTTCAAAACATTTACACATCAAACACACTTCAAACAAAATTCAGACATTTATATCAAAACCCATGAACGAGAACCAAACACAATTCACAAACACAATTCAGATATTTATATCAAAACCCATGAACGAGAACCAAGGAAAACAAAGTATCAATTATATCTTTTGCGCAGCGATATAGGTATTATAAGGTAATCACGATGCTAGGATATGTGTGGCGGCATAATATTATAAGGTTATCATACTGATATGCTCAACATTAGTAAAAAGCTAATAATTATTATTTACAATATATGTGTGAATTTATGTTAGGTCATTTACCTAGCATAACCACGACCTTGAGTCTCGCAAAAGTGTGTTGTTATGAATACAAGTACTAATGTGTGGCCGAGAATAACTCAATACTTTTTTCCAGTGCAAATTGGGTAAAAGATATTACATTGTTTCTTGATACAGGAAAACGAAATAGACATTGAGACGGTGATAAAATGGTTTCTCTTCAAGTAAATTCTTGGTTTAACCTTTAATTATAACAAGTAATTTAAATATTCATTTAAAAAAAATTGCCATGTATTTAATAATTATTTGATAGGGTGCTTATCGGAAATGTTACACTTATTTTTAGACTAAAAGGGAGCTCAACCAGCTTTCTTCGGCTTTTGAGCTATTTCACTGGTTTTTAATGTTAAAATTTTTAACTTTGGAAATTAAAAATTTATACTAAATCAAACAAAATAATTGTAATAATGATTTTTTTTTTAGTAGTTTAAGTATCAATGGTTGTGAAAATTTTGGGTTCAAATCATGAGCTATTTTGGGGTTAGAAATTGGACATGATGAAAATGTAGTCTTACCAAACTTACAAAAAAAAATTAATAATAAATTATATATCCTTAATAATGGATGAGGTATCCACTTTAAATCAAAATACACAATTTGTAAATATATATATATATATATATATATATATATATATATAATATGAAGATTTCCAATTTTTTAATTTGATAAATTAATAGATGGATGACATCTCCACTAAATATTTCTCATAATAGTAGATAATAGTAGAGGTAAAGGGTTGATATTTATGTCAAACATAGTTAAAAATTTCTCATAATAGTAGAGGTAGAGGGTTGATATTTGAGTCAAACTCAATTTATACCCTCTTTGCTTTTCAATTTAATTAAAAAAGATTATAAAATTAAAGTAAACTAAAATATATATTTTTGACCATGGTGGATCTATGAGTAATCTAGGGAAGACAAGAGTATATCTAGTTCCCTGTAAACCAAATACCCAGAGTATATCTAATTGCCTATAAACAGAATATAACGAGGCCTCATGTATTGACCACGAGCCAAGTATTCTTCTAGCTTCATCAACAATGGACTAAACATGTAGTTTCAGGAATCAAACACTCGTGGTGATGGAGTTAAGTTCTACCCTTGACATATAAAAAATATTTTGACTGTAAAATGACATAATTTTATCATTTTATCATTTTATGGACATGTGGTATTGATTAGCCATGATATTGGCTCATAATGTTATAATAAATCTTCTTTAAAAAATAAAAATTTCTTTAATAAAATAGCCATATATATAAATGTTAAAATCTTGTTACATGTTTTATAATAATAAAAATAATAATTTAAAATAAAATAAAAATTTAGTTAAATTTCATGATTTTTTAACCAAAATGAAAAAAAAATAATAAAATAAATAATGAAAAATAAAATAAAATAAATATTTTAATGTTTATGATAGATGAACTCACATGTACCAATGAATTCCTTTTTTGGTTGATACGTGAGTGAATCCTGAAAATCAGGCTTACCCTGTCGCTGAGAGGTCACCACTCAGGGGCATCTAAGCCGTCAAAGTCACCCAGAGATGAGGCCACGACTCAGGGGCATCTAAGCCGTCAAAGTCACCCGGGGATCACACAAGACTAGAACCAGTGACCTTTGGTTAGGGAACACCTTAAGCCGTCAAAGTCACCCGGGGATCACAAACCGCACCAACGAAAACTATGCTGGATTTTTTGGTATTAACAAGACTAGAACCAGTGACCTTTGCTTACAGAGCACCTTAACAAAGTGCTCCTTCACCAACAATTCTAAATCTCTTTAATACATCTACCGATGAATTCAATATTAAACTCGGATGAAAATTAAATTGCCAACAAAAAGATAGTCAGAGAAAGGAGAAATTCGATCAAATGAAATTGTCGTTCGCTGCTGCGTCAAGGCGAAGAGTATTGACAAGTGCCACGAAAGAGGGAGTCCCTTCGCCAGGTCAGCCGGTACAGAACATGGCGTATTTATTGGACTTACAGTGGGCGCCTTTTGAATTTCTACATGCGGCGATTGAAGTGGCAGCAGCGACCGGCACGTCTCTGTGCCGGCCAATTTTTTGTTTTGAAACGCACTGAAATTAAAACGAAATGAAAGGGAGTGGTCTATAATGCGATTTTTTGAGATTCCGGTGACGGAATCCGGCAGAAGAAATTGAGATGAAATCATGATTTGTTGCAGTTAAAATGGTTTTTTAACTGCATATTCGGATTCAGCACCCTGAAAAACCCCTGGGACGCTTTCATTGTGCAGAAAATAGTTATCAAACTTCGATTTCAATAAATTACTGCCAGATTTTCACCGGAAAAAATCGCCGGAAAAGCTTTCAAAAAGTCCGAAATGGAATATTTCAACATCCGGTTAAACATGGGCGGAGGTGGGATTTAGTTTATGGCGAAGAATGCGGTGTCTGTGTGTCAGAGGTTGAGATAAAAGAGACGCGTTTATCAAGGGAATAATTGAAGAAACATGCGTCCTCTTTTACATGGGAAAGAACATTGCAATTAATTTATGATTTAAGTGGTCCTTAACAAATATTTTAAGCTCCCATATTAATAGTACAAATTTGTAATTTCTTACATCTCCAACGTGAAATGCTCCAATGCCATTAATGCAAATTTTTTTTATTTATTTTAAATTTTTACAGTTAATATAAGTTTATTTAAATTGTTTTTATTTTCAATTTTTTTGAAACGGCAACGTTGTAATATTTTTGCTAAATATATTTTTAAAACGCGATTGTTTTGTAAGTAAATGTAATGAATGTAAGAGGCGGTTGTTTTGTAAGTAAATGTTAATGAATGTTTGATAATAAATTTATTAATTATTTATTTTAAATATTAATAAATTCACTTTTATATTTAATTTACCTTATTAAAATAAAAATAAAATATATTATTAATATTATAATAATTTTAAAATTAAAATTTAATAAGTAATTTAATATTATATCAAAATATATTTGTTATGTAAATTAAAAAATATATAATTTTTAAGTAAATTTTAGTTTTATTATGAAAGTGGTTTCTATTTTAGAATGTTAGTTTTAGATATCATTTTTGGGATTTAATTGTCTTAAGTCATTCATTTATGACCATTTTCATAGATGAATGACTTAATACAGTTGAATCCTAAGAACGATATCTAATATAACGTAGTGAGGAAAACCCTTAATACTTAAATGTTAGTTTTATTTATTATATTATTAAATTTTGGAATATGATTTAAAAATATTTTCAGGGTGTTAGTTAGAAGATCATTTTGTCGGAATGTAAAAAAATTCAAATTTATTACACAGGTTTTTTTTATAATATTGATGAGTTCGCTAATATTAATGGAGTTTAAATTATTTTTATTCCTAATTGTTAGTTTGTTTTTTGGTCAAGTAAGAATGAAGCTTTCTATTAACGGAACAAGTACATTACATATGTTACAGGGTAAACCAAAGTTCTTTCTTTTACCAAAAAATGGTCCACATAACCTATCAAAAGAGTTATTGGCTTCAAACCTCTAAAACTCGGAACCATTCACTCTATTACACAGGAAATACACAAAATCCGACCCGCAACCCATAAGGTTTGACATCAAAAATAATACATCCGCAACCATAAAAAACTGCCATTCATCACATTCAATGATCCAACCGCTAAAGTCGAAACGCTAAATCAGATATCCGCGAATCCCAGTTCCAACTCCACCTCCTTCCTCTGAACACCGAACAACCACTAGCACGACCAAACCTCCATTGTTGATCTGCCCTTCGTGGATCCAACGGTCCACGCTGATTTCGGGTGGACAAGTAGCACAAGGATTAAACGCCTGAAAAGCGATTTTCTCTCTCCTCCTCGCTGCTACATGTCGCTTGAAGAGTGGAATCAGAGGCCTTTTTCGAAAAATCGGTTACCACTTAGACCCTGCCCGAAATACCACTTGTGCTTCGAGAAACCATTTCCGCGTGAATTAATTTGCGTGCTCTTCCGCCAAGCGAAGACCATCGATCTATCCCATCGGACAGTTCTCGTTCCTCCCGCCCTGTGCCGTTGATTTTCTACTGATCGCTGGATTTGCACTTAAACCCACTGTAATTATTAGTTTTTACTTTCAAGTGTGGTCATGAATTTTGAAAAGCAAACAATTTCAATTTCAATAATTTTGCATTTTTTCTTGTAAATTTTAAATTTAATAATAAAAATTAAGTCACATAGTCAAAATCATTTCAGATTGTTTGGGTAATACTATCTCTATTATGGTAGGATTTTTTCATATGGAATTTCTAACTAATAACTAATTTTCCTATGGATTTTTAAAATCTTATGTTGTTTAAAATACATTTTTAAATGTATAAATAGATTCAAAACTCTTAAAAATTCATTGGGCACTCTAATTATGCAGATTTTTTAAAATTCATCAACTTTTAATTAAAATTAACTTAAAAAATAATAATGAAAAAAAAAAGATGTTTCATGTATAAATTAAACTAAACCAAAACCAAATAATCTAAATATTTTTATAACCACTTTGATTTCTTATAATTATTTTAACTTAATTTCAATCACATATCTTCATCACACCACATGTTCTATTAAAAAGCTTTATAATTTATTATCAATAAAAAAATCCATCCAATCATACTAAGAGATTGGTATGCCCAAACCAAACACTATTCCAAATGATTTTAACAACGGACTTTGCAGCACCAGATTTTAGAGTCAGGCTAAAATTCAAAGTCGTATTCTTTAAATATTAAATATTTTTTACTCGATGGACTTTGCAGCACCATATTTCAGAGTCAGGCTAAAATTCAAAGTCGTGTTCTTTAAATATTAAATATTTTTTCCTCAATGGACTTTGCAGCACCAGATTTCAGAGTGAGGGTAAAATTCAAAGTCGTATTCTTTAAATATTAAACTGTTTTTACTCAATGGACTCTGCAGCACCAGATTTCAATGGTCAATCGTGTCGATTATAATAAGAGCTGGAGGAACGCCGAGGGGAAAACAACTGCTGCAACAAATTATTGTCAGGGCAGTCCAGAGAAAGAATAATAGTTATGAAGATTATCATAAGCTTGCCAGTACTATTGCAGTTCTTCATTGTCGTTAAGGGGAGCGGGGCCTCATGTCCCACGGATTTTAACTACGTCCACCGAATTCCATGGAACTCGGGTTGCTGCCAGGCAGATGATGCGAACTGCTGCCAGTCATTATTCAGTTTATTTTCCGTAGGCGTAGCTCAGCATCTCAGAGACTCCTCCATGTTCGGGTTCCCCGACCATGCCTCCGCCGATGCTTGCCTCAATGAATTCCAGCAACAGGTTTCTTCACTGCGCAGGGCGGCTCTTTCCCCCACCTTGGTTCCCCGCTGCCTCAACGACACATCAAAGTTTGTGTCCAGACCTAGCCTGTGCGATGGCATACAGACGAAACGGGATTGGATTGATCGGTTGGGTTTCACAGCAATTGATTCGTCGTGCAAGGGGGATCTCTCCGACTTACGTGTTTGTGGTTTATGCGTTAATGGCATTCAGCAGGTCACCAGCAGATTAGTCCGAATGAATAAAAATGCCACCGATACTACCAGTCACCCATGCTTCGACTTTGCAGTTCGCTATGCTGCGGAGGTGAATGAATTGGGGCCAAAGAACCCGAAAACCGCTTCCTGTGTAATCAGATTGCCCATTCTCCTGCCCAAATCGAAGAATAACAACCGTCTGGTTTTAATTTCCACGTCTGCGGGTGCTGTGGTGGTCATTTCTCTTTCGGCGTTTCTGAGTATTTATCTGTTGAGGGCGAGGAGAAACCGCGATGCCGCACACACGCAGTTCGTAAAGAGGAACAGAGACCTTTTGCGGGCAACCATGAAAGTGAAACCTACCACGGACTTAGTATGGTTCAACATAGAAGAGATCAAGGCTGCGACCCACAATTTCAGCTCGGACAACCTCATCGGTCAAGGGGGTTTCGGGACTGTGTATAGGGGAACGCTTCTCAACGGTCAGCCGGTGGCCGTGAAGTGCATCAGAAACTGCTCTGCCGAAGGGGATGCAGAATTCTTAAACGAAGTGGAGTTTATCAACCACATCAGGCACCGAAATCTGGTTGCCTTGAAAGGCTGCTGCGTTGCCAGTGACGACAACGCGGGGCACCAGCGGTTTCTGATTTACGATTACATGCCCAATGGAAGTCTGGATGATCATCTCTTTGGACGAAAGTCGAAGGATTCACTGAGCTGGACGCAACGGAAGAACAGCGTCATGGGGACTGCGAAGGGCTTAGCTTATCTTCACGGCAGTGTTCAACCCCCGATTTATCACAGAGACATCAAACCTGCTAACATTCTGATGGACGGCGAGATGAATGCCTGTGTATCCGACTTCGGGCTCGCAAAAAAATTAGTAGAGGGAGAATCCCATATGACTACTAAAGTAGCAGGAACGCACGGCTACTTAGCCCCCGAATACTCTCTCTATGGCCGCCTCACAGAAAAGAGTGATGTCTATAGCTTTGGCGCTGTGTTATTGGAGCTCATAAGCGGCAGAAAAGCTTTGGATACCTCCCTGGAATCAGCCTCCGATTACCTTATTACAGATTGGGCATGGAAGCTCGTCAAAGCAGGCAAAGGTGTTGAAGTAATCGATGAAAGGATTCGGAACCGTGGGCCTGTGAACGTCATGGCGAGGTTCGTTTCAGTGGGTATTCTGTGTTCCCATGTTATGGTGGCTCACAGACCGACGATTGCAGAAGCGCTGAAGATGTTGGAAGGGGACATAGAGATTCCTGAGATACCGGACAGGCCTTTGCCTATTTCTTACCAATCTCTCAGCCGTGAAAACAGCACCACTTGAAGGACTCACAACAATTTCATTCGCCTGCCTTAGGGTTTTGGTTTATTCTTCACCGAAGCATTGTTGGCCGACATCAATTCAAGCATGCGAAAATTGTAATAGAAAGCATTTTTTTTAGTAACCAATTGACTGCGTATGTTCCAGAGATATTCTATCGCACTCCCATTGTGATTTTACTGGCATTGTAGTAACCAGATGAATGTGTATGCGAAATTTGTAATAGAAAGCATTTTTTTTAGGTAACCAGACGACTGTGTATGTTCCAGAGATATTCTATCGCACTCCCGTTCTGATTTTACTGGCATTGTAATAACCAGACGACTGTGTATGTTCAATAGATATTCTGTCCAACTCCTGTTGTGATTTTACCAAAGCTCGACGGATACAATGTCATCCCATTTTTTTAGTCCATGCCTGGGACTCTTAGCGATCGATTGAGCGTTGACGGCGTATTAATCCTCTGTTTGACCCAAAATATTGATGTGCATCGCAACTTTAACCAAAGTTTTCATATTAGAAAATAATATAAAATTTATCATGTAATTTCTGATTGGACAACAAAGTTGAGGGTCTTATTGGGGGCTTGGCAGCTTTCAAGACATTTATGTTTGGGTAAAAGTAAAATATCCAAAGTTTTCAGATATGGAAAGTTTTTGTTATCCAAAGTTTGGACATAGAACATTTTATCGAAAGGCTTATGCAAACGTTTGGCCTACTTTTTATCCAAAGTATTTTAGTTGACAGCACATCGCTTCGTGGTGGCAAGCTAACAACCCATTGCTTCGTGGCAAGATGCATGCACCTGCGTTCGCTGAGCCCATGCCTCTTTTAAAATACAGATCTCTCCTCTCCCTGCGCCTCAGCTCCATTACCTTCGGGAAAAACTCTTCTAATTTTTTGGTGGAGTTAGAGGCATGAACTAACCTGCATCGAGGTTCTGAAGATGCACTCGTAATCTTTAGCAGACTGGATAAATTCATGCAATGGCAAGAGTGGCAGCAATGGAGGAGTAGCAGAAATGGAGACTCCTTTCTTCTGCACCTACACCACAAAAGACAAGGCAAGCGAGGTAAGCAACACGAGAACCAATACAAATATGAAAAATTTTTGATACAACATTTCTTGTTTCAGTGAATAAGCTAGAATCTCTAACAATATACATAATTTGGATAAGAGTCCTATACCAAACTTCCAAACTGACCTACCCAAGAGTTGCTCTTTCCATCTTGGCAAGCTCTCGTCCTCCTAACAAGTCATATCATATCAGTTTTTCGTCGGTTAAGATTTATTTGTAATTTCAAATGCTAAAGAAAAGAACGCATGAAACAACATTTTCGGATGCAGAGTGTAATCATAAGTTCAGTAAGGGTTTTCTGGAATGTTAAAATGTACAATTGGGATAATTAGAGCGTTTTATAAATTTTCGAGGACGATTGAATTTATTTATGTATTTTCAAAACAAAAATCTACAATCTTTTAAAAAAAATTCATAAATTTTGTTTCGAAAATCCTAACATTCGAAAATCCACAATCTCTGAACAATTTTCAGATATTAAATAATAAAAATCCACAATCTCAGAACAATTTTCATTGCCGCAATGTTCGGAAAAAAGGAGAAAAGAAAATTATTATACCTGGTCTTTCTCGAGATGTTTCTTGAGGGGCAGAAGCTGTCCGACCTGTTCTTTATGGGGAAGACGCGGTCCGAGGTGAAAATATTCTCCAACTTTAGCATCGTACTTCTCTTCATCCGTCTCATAATGCAAAGACTCGTAGAATTTTCTCAACAGTGTTTCATCACTGTGATCATCTTCTGACAGACCGGCCTCGCCCACTTCCTCCACTATTTTTTTTAATCGGACAAACTCTGCAAAATCAGAACCCTAATCGAGGATAAAGATGCAGCCTCCACGGGGTGATCACCTCTTTTTTTTGGGGGGAATAGAGCAGTAGCAATATTTTCACGTTGTAACTCTGCTGATTTTCAGAACGGCCGAATCAGGGGTTATCTCATACCGTAGGTGCTCTTTCCTGCCTCCTTTATCTTTGGCTGAAATAACACAGAGCTCAGTGCATGCACAAAATTGGGTCAACGTGGCTTTTCCCCTACACGTGGGATTAAACTAATCTCACGTCCATCAGCCGAATGATTTTGCAGCCAACACCAGAGAGAAATCGAAACGCAGCAACAATGGAGTCTGAACCCCCACTGTAACCAGATACACTATACCCGCTAACGTGGGTGCCTATCGAACCCAACAAGTGCTGGAGTTTCAAAACAAAACAGAAAACGAAGATTCTCGGCACTCCCTCCCAAATGGACTCATATTCCACTTATCAATTTTCTTGGCTTTCCTGAGTTTGCAAGTGTAATCCATGCAGACTGGTGGGTTCTGTTCGCTTTTGTGGGCGTGCACGTGTAATGCCGTGGTTATCATATTGGCACATTCCAGGGCATGATTTGGCTTTATGGTATTTTAATAAACGGCTTTGAGTTCTACAACGCACGCCTGTGGCGTCGTTGGGCAAAGGAACATATAATGCACTAAATCGAATGGCATTATTGTTTTCTCCACTAAATATTTCTTACAGCCACACAGCATAATTTAATATAAATTTTGATCCAAGGAAAAAACGGCCCTACAAAAAGCTTTAAATTAATTTAAATGTGTGGAGTTAGTAAACCCATATTTAGCGAACTTTACATCCTCTTAGTGCAACAATTTAAATTTAATCTTGAACAACTAAATTTAA
This sequence comes from Pinus tabuliformis, assembly GCA_031772625.1. Classification (NCBI taxonomy): domain Eukaryota; kingdom Viridiplantae; phylum Streptophyta; class Pinopsida; order Pinales; family Pinaceae; genus Pinus; species Pinus tabuliformis. The sequence goes on along the minus strand of CM062806.1, from coordinate 892,124,172 downwards.
ACTTGGTAAAAATTTGTGAATCGTGACATAAATGTTTTCTCTGCTAAATAACAACATAATTTACTAAAAATTTTAATCTGGATTTCAGCAAGGAAAAATGCGGCCCCACAAAAAGATTTAGATTAATTTAAACGTGTGGAGTTAGTGACAGTTGGAAATTGAGCTTATTTAAAGCCCTTCCCAAAAGCAAACAAGCACTGCAGCGATTTCATCTCAGCTTCTTTAACATTGTGGTTTTGGCTTGGCTTGGCTTGTTTGACGTTCTTCATTTAGCAGCATGGCCATGTTGATTCCCTTTTGTTTATGGGTTTTTTATGGTATGGGGTGTTTTGGTTTGATTGCATTTTCTCTTTTATTTTTTATTTACTGTGTGTGAATTGTTTTGCAAACCGATTTTATTTTGTTGTCAAATGGAAAGAAATAAATAAAGTAGGAATGAAATCTAAGGCGGTGGCAGACCAACGATTTTGATCTTAGCTGTTTCTCTTTTCTAAAGACAAGCTGAAGGGTCCGCAGCATGCTCAATGTGATTTTTATTTGCTATTTTCGCTTGAGTAAGTGATGGCCGGGTTGCATCCTGCAGGTACGTGGTTTGCCATAAAGCCCGTGGGTGATGTGCTTAATTTAACCGACATTTGTTTTTCTATCAATCTTTGATAAGGGTTTTTTTTAATCTTCGTAAATTTTTCCATTTGGCTGGTTTGCAGTCAATTATTTAGGCGGCGCCGTACAGGACATCACATTCATTACGGAGTCGTACAATTAATTTTGGTTATATATATTTATATTGCATTGCTATATGGACAATCTTTTCTAATTTAGGGGTTTCTTACTTGCACTGGGATTGGGATTTAATCAGGTAGTTGAATATTTTGCTAGAATTTTGCCAAAACACATTTTTCCCTTTTAATGCCTTTGCCTTAGCTTTTGCCAATTTTCCTTAGCCAAAACACACATCGAGTGATGCATCCTAGGATATCTCTGCCAACATTAAGCTTGGAATACGTGTCCCTTACTTGTGGTATTATTTTTGCCTTTATTTACATTATTACATGAACTTTTCACCAGGGTTGTTACAAAACCCTCCTCATTGGGAGACACCATCCTCGGTGTTAAACCACACCAAGACCTCAGGAAGACCGCTAAGAAGAAAACATACTTCCCGTGAAGCTTTACAACTTAGCTCCTTGTAGTATTTACAATGAAAGACCTACTCAAAAGAAAAACATCATGACAACATAACCAAATAACAATCATACTGCATACTGGAGTTTTATTACTATATTTATAGTAACCCCTATACACATGTACAATTTCTAAACCAGAAAATAAAGGATATGATGCCCATATCAATCAGCAAGGGAGTCCAGAGGCTCAAACCTCCACCCTCAAAGTAATACCAGGATTCACCTCCTACCCAGGAAGTCCAAAATCCACTGCCATAGTCAAATGTGTCTAATGTCCAGCACTGCAATCCTACACCACTTATCCCCTCAAAAAAAATTTACCATCTCATTGTTCCAGGGCGCACTCCCAATGTGCATTTGCTTCTATTGGGAGATACTAATGACAAAAACCAATATATCTGCAACCTTCCCTTCTCTACTACATAGTCCCTCGAGAAATCCGGTCACCCCCTTCCATGCAGTCACTCACCTTCCAAGTTCCCCGACGTCCCCTATCTTGGGCGATCCATCCCTTGGCAAGGCTTCCTCGCATCGGCAGATCAAACAACCAAGGCATATACCTGCCTCAACCATCATATTGGTCATAGAATGCTCATGGAAATAAATGTACACTATTGGGTACCAGTGTCCCACAATGGCCCTGCTCCTAAATACTCTACTAGCATACTACTGCATGTTCCAATTTCTTTTGCTGTTGCTGCCAATTCTTGAAGTCGATTTCAACCACCCAACCAGGCATGCTTAGGCATTCCTATTCTAAGCACATAATTTCCATTAAATTCAAATAAATTGAAATAACCACAAATCATACCTCATTGGTAGCTCATCAATAAGCTATAATTGCAATCCTTTTTACTCTGTGTCACAACAAGTCAAACTAACATCTTTGATCAAATCATCATGTGTAAACATATCACATCAAATTAGCTCAAAACACAACCATCATAGATCAACATCATGAATCACATGTAACCATCATAAACCATAATCATAGATCACATATAATCATCATATACCATAATCATAAATCACTTTCATGATAAAACTAAAATAAAATGTTGATACTTATCCTTTCATCAATCCTTAGCTTCTACCTATGTCTTTATTATGTACATACTATGTATCGATTTCCACACCAAACAAACACCCAATGCCTTCTCCTAAACTATGTGCACATACACATAGTGTGCATCACACGCATATAGCTACACACGTCATACAACACCATGCAATACATGCATCTACACCAGTACCATATGTACCACATGTACACAGTAGCACCTGTACACTGCAACCACCTCCACAATGTGTACATAACATCACACATACACGGAACCACCTACACAACGTGTACACAATGCCACATGTACACTGTACCACTGTACAACACACACACAATACCACCTGTACACAGTACCACACACACGACATGTACGTGACACCATATGTACATAGTGCCACATGCATGACATGTACACATAATCACCTATACATAATGCCACTTATACAACAAGTACACAACACCACCTGTACAATCATGCACACAACACCATATGTACATAGTGCCACATGTACAACATGCATGCAACACAACCTGTACATATCACTACATATCTAACATGCAAAGAGCGCCATATGCACACTGTACAATATGTATACAACACCGCATATGCAACAATCACACAACACTATATGTACCATCTTATACATAACATTGCACACTGTACAATATGTATACAACACCGCATATGCAACAATCGCACAACACTATATGTACCATCTTATACATAACATTGCACACTGTACAATATGTATACAACACCGCATATGCAACAATCGCACAACACTATATGTACCATCTTATACATAACATTGCATAAACAACATGTACACACACTATATATAAACAACACCACATGTGCACACATCATCGATGCAACATGTACACCATATAAAACATATGAACAACAATAGTACCACACATCAACAACCACACTATATTTACCAAGAAACCTTGCTTCCAGTGTCTTATCCATATTTGTCCAACATGTTGCAGAATACACTGCTTTCATTTCGCTATTGTATCCCTCAATATAACCTGTGCATAACATAGACATAATACACTCAAATAATATCAACTCATAAAAACATGATACTGACCTCATAGATTTGTCATGACTACTCTTCCGACTTGATTCCTCATAGCCAGGAACCTCTTCCTGTCATTCGCTTATGTAAGCAATCATTCCTCCACAAGGATGATTTCTGATGACCTTGTCAAACAGTGACATAGATACATGGATACTGTAGGTTTTAACCCCGTACAGAAATTACCTGCATACGAATTCTAAAACACATAAAATAAACAATGCAATAGCATAACACATAAAACACATATACACAGATATATTCCCCTGGATCCCAAAACCGAGACTACCAACTTGATTTTTCATTATGTTCCTTTCAACGTAATAATACATATTTATACATGCCGAAGCATCCAATACCATGGGTGGGTCCACCCAAAAACATGTGTGAAAATCATGCACAAAACCATAGGTGGGTCTGCCTAACCTAACATAGGGTCCAGAACCAAAATTTTCTGGGGCGCTACCCCGGACCCCATAAAGTGGGGTTACGGGTACCCCTCAAACCCCCTGTGACCCCCACCCCCCCCCCTCTAACCCCCGGTTAACTATGTGGGCTAGTCATGGAAAGAATATAACACAACCCAACAAATACATGCATATATATATATACATAAACATTATCATTAAACAATCATGGTCATGTCAAAAAATGATATACATACATACATACATGTATACATATAAACATCAACATCATGATCACAACAAAATTGCCAGATATTATAAGGTCTAGGTTAGAAAACTTCCTTATTCATGCACAACATTGAGAACAATCATTCCCAACGTAGCCAAGGCATCTGACACCTCAGATACATTTACTTTACCTTTTCTAGTTACCTTTCACATGTCTATACTTCCACCGTCTGTTTACCACTATGGACCAACTAGTCCAACCGATTGTCATAGTCTTACCTTCAACTGCCCTTACTCATGCACAAAGCTTTATATGAGTCTTACATTACCTTTTGGGTACCACACAGCTCTCCCCAAACTCCATTAACTTTCCTCTTTCCCAAACAATTCCCAAGGCTTAAAACAAAAAAGACAATACCAAGAAACAACCAAAAAGAAAACTATGAAAACCAATAACAACCCGACACCGCAATAAAGTGCCATAGTTATGCACCAGACACATGTAAAATTGAAAATAAAACGCAACAATCGTAAAATACAAAAAGCACAAGACTAACCACTGACACCATGACTCAGTCCCCATGGTTCCCAAGGAAATCTCAACCAGAGACTTCTTCAAGATTCATGGCGATCTCTCTTGCCATGCAACTCCCTACATCATACTTCCATAAACACATAATGTCAGTGCATAACTAAACATAACAATACATCAATTACCTTACATTTTTGTGCCAAGTATGTTGCCTTGCAACTAAACACATCCATGCCATCTCTCATGGAACTCCAATTCCTTGACAGACCCACCTGTAACTAGAAACTAGCTAACATATCTATCAAGTACATGTTCATGAATCTAGCACATATCCACATAATGTCAAACAATATTAAGGTCAAGAATATTTCCTGTATGTGAAGCACTCATTCGTTTAGAACTAATGTTTCCAAACCTAGCCAAATAAATTCTTGTCCAATTCCTTCCTTTTACCTTTTTACATGGTTGTAATCGAGGCTTACTATGTATTGTCACATCACCCAACTGTTAGTTTTAAAACACATTAAGTGTTACCTTGTCAAGCTAGTACCTATCATGTTACCCTGCCACTGCTCACACATGTTAACCACATGTTCTAGCTATCAAGACAATCATATCTATCAATTTGAAATCAACTTTTACAAATAATCATGTCATAACCCATAGTCGACTCATAGTCATTAGACATAATGCTACAACTGTTAATTACATTCAAGTACATATCAATTGTCTCAACACATATGTGTTAGTATAATCATCTTAAAACAATATCATTTGAACACATACTCATATTATACAATTCATCAAACATTCAACCAACTTACAACATACCATGTTAAATAAATTAACTAGACAACATAATCAAACAGTCAAGCACCAAATATACAACATAAGCAAACTCGTACCTTACTGTATTTCAGGTGAGGATATCTTTTCTTCACAATCAATTTAGTTAGCATGATATAACTTCATGAGATATTAACTCAAACATAAATAATATCACGATATCAAAATAGTCACTAGATAACATGTTTACATCATAACTCATACACAATTATCATTTATGCATAGCAATCACATATGTACGATCAGTCTAGATTAGTACAACATAATGCAACATAATAAGTCGACTCATACCTGAATGTCATAACCCTAACCATCTGCATAGGCCAATCCAACTTAGTGTGATACATATAACATCAAGGTATAAATGTTATAACCCTAATCATCAAGCTAACTATCATTTAACAACAACAAGTTAACCTATAAGATACTTCATCAATAACATATAACATAATCATCAGGTTATCTAATATAAAACAACAATAGCAATGCATACAGCTACAGGTTACTATCACTCTTGACTATCTGACACATGTTCATATAACTACATTAATCAACAAATATCTATCATAAATGTAACCATAACATCAAAAGACATGTACATAAACCTAATGCATATAACAACCCTTGATGTACATACTTTCATGCCAAACATACAATACGTGTATGAGGATCTGGTCTTACCCCAGTCCAATGTTGCAACCTCATTATGATGATCCACATCTCCTGCTCTATCTCAATCAACATATTAGCATCATAACAACCAATAGCACCATGATGACCTAAATTGCATCACTTCACAAGGCATGTTTGACCTACTATTCATGCATAACTATAACCAATACCATGCATGCATAACAAATGCATATGGACATATAACACATGAATACCAAACCATATGCACATCATTCTAGCTAGAGTCCAGTCATCAATGCATGACCATATCAACTACACAAACCATGACCTCATGCATGACAACAACCATTGCTCCATTGTACACATGGCCACATGCAATCATCAACATGCATAAGAAATGCCTAATCAACTACACACGCATGAATGAATGTAGTCGAGCATAAGCGATCAATTCTTGTAACCAACCGACAAGACTGATACATGTAATCAAGCAACCAAGAAGGAAACCTAACATACAAGGATGTAATCAAGTTGCATATAACCATGTAACCAAACATATACTGATGATGCATTCCACAAAATCAACATCAAGTTCCTCATGATAACCTTACCACAACCATGATCAACATAATGCAATGCAACAAGCATGTGGAATGCAAGTGTAAGAGACACACATGCAACTGACATGCATGCATGACAAACACATTCACCCAAGGAGAGTGCAATCATGTTTTGATACCAAACTGTAACACCCCCTCCCAGGTCTACCCAAAGTAACCATGAAAACCGGGGTAAACATGAGACGAGAGGCTACTGTGATCAGATTCGACCTCCTATGTGATCTTAAGGAAGTGGAATTGATGGAACATAATGCATAGTCATCCAACATCATCAACATAATCCTTAGGAGACAAGTCAACCATTTTGAAAGACTATCCCTGGATTGCACTGTTGTTCTGGATCTTTCAGGCCATAGTCACTCTCATGCTATGGGTAAGGGAGAGACCAACAACCTAAAGTCGCTCCCACATGCCTGCCTGCCTGCGACTGTGGACCAAAATTGTCAGTTATGTGCTAGTGACCCCCATATTTAAGCCACTTTTCAAACCTAAAACCCCAGCCTCTGCCCAGAACTTGCTACAACCTTCAAAATTCATTAAGGACATGATAACAATGACATTCAATCAAAATCAATCTCAATACTAGGCTTCAGCATCTCCAACTGGGACTGACAGTCTATCAAACACTCGACATCAATGCAACCTACAGGTCTAGGATAAAAGACAAAACATAAATGAATGAAACAAATTATGAAACATAACTAGAAGGATCACCTCCTTCTCCATTGAGCTACTACATCATCAATTAGGTCTCGCATCCATCCATTTAACAATTACAAGTAAATACATGAAATAACCTTCACATGAACCAATCATTTAACCATGCTTATAACCAACATGAAACGATGTAAATATCATAGATAAGACAAGCAAAAGTAAGAGAACTTAGCTTTTATTAATCATAGGCGAGTCTGACTAGGTTCAAGACTTCCACGTACCACCCGACTATAGACATGGCTGGACAAAATATCTCTTTCATCCAGTCACCCCCTTGCCATATTCCAAGCATGAATGTGGGATATCGTAGAACATCCAATAACATCCAATCCAAGAACAACCAAGGGAATCCAAAGGTTAAACCACCTCCACCCTCATCAAATCATGATCACACCAAAACTGGTGCTCCGATCACAACTGAACAGAACTTGGAATTCCATTTGGAATCCATTACGATCCTTGAGGAATTTTCTATCTCCTTGTCTCTTTGGCTTTACCACAATCCAAGCCCGGATCACTAGGCCCTAAACTGAGACATATCCCTCAGCATTTACCATGTATCCTGCCAAAATCGATCAAGGGATTCCTAGGCCTTTGGGAATGGAAATTGAGACCACCTTCACCCCAGATTCTGAAATCAATCTGACAAACCAAAGCTCAAAACTGAAATAAACATCCCAACACCATGGCGTCCAGAAAAAGGCAAGTCTAGGTTGAAAAACACTGTCATAACCTGGAAAAACCATGCCATCGACAACAAGAGAACCATACACCAGCATGAAAAGCCATGCATGTCCAAACCATCTTGGAAATCACACATGCAAAAGGTTACCTGAAAGTATTCCTATTGAAGCTGCATGATCCTACTCTTCTTCCTTCTTCTTCCTTGATCCTTGCTTTCCTTTCTTTCCCTTTGCTTACTTTTCCTTCCTTAATCCAAAGCTAGAGTGCTCCAAGAAAACTCTAAGTGACCAAGAGTCAGAAAGAGAGAGAATAATGAAAGAGCTCCAAACCTGAACTTACAAAAGCCATGAACTAATCATCATAATCCTTTCTTTGCATGAGGCCTCTAATTTCTTCATTTTCCATTATCTTCCTTAATTTTCCTCCTCACATGCAAGTTGTGACCTTTCACCTTACTTTTCTCCTATTTTCCTTTATTTTCATAAATAAATGTGCCGAAATACCTTTTTGCCTTTTAATGCCTTTGCCTTAGCCTTTGCCAATTTTTCTTAGCCAAAACACACATACTCTGACGCCTCTTTGGATATCTTTGCCCAACATTCAACTTGGAATACGTGTCCTTTCTAGGTGGTTTTATTTTTTCCTTTATTTACATTATTACATGAACTTTTCACAAGGGTTGTTACATAAACGTTATTCATTGACCCTAATATTATTATTAAATATTAAATTTTATTATGAAAAGTAAAAAAACTTTGGGTAAAAATCACATCCACCAAATTTGTTTCTTATGTGATTTCTACTAAAAGACTTTTCTTAATTCATTATGGATCATCGAAGCCTGAATACAAAAATCACATCATGAGAGCCAATCTTAATATTATTTTTTAATTTTATTAATATTAATATTAGTTAATAATATTATTGTAGTTAATATTACTAATAATATATTCACTAATATAATAATGATAATATAGTCCATCTTAATAATATTATTATTATTGTGATTATGAATATTATTAATAGCCAACTTTAATAATCTTGATAATATTATTATTAACCTTGATTATGACCAATTAAAGTTGACATTGGTTAACTAAAGTTAACCTAAGCCAACCATAATAAATCTTAATCACAAACCCTAAAAATATTATTATAAGGGTTTATGAATAAGGTTGGTCAATCCTATAATATTATTATTATAAGGTTGACCAATTTTAAACACGGTGAACAATTAATTAAATATTCAATCATATAATGATATATTCAATCAATGTTTGAGCTTGGGGCAACTAAGTTTGTTAATGTTTGACTTTAAACAACCATGGTTGAGTATAATTGAATATGATTAATATAGTCAACCTTATCATTAGTTTGTTAATGTTTGAATTTAAACAACCATGGTTGACTATAATTGAATATGATTAATATAGTCAACCTTATTATTAGTTTGTTAATGTTTGACTTTAAACAACCATGGTTGACTATAATTTAATATGGTTAATATAATCAACCTTATTATTAGTAATAGTAGTTGTTCTCATCCTTATACAATTTCATGATTTTAAACTGTTGATTTATAATAATAGGTTTATAATATTAGATTTTATAATATTAGGGTTTATAATATAGAGTTTATTATTACAGTTTCATAAGTTAGGATTTATAACTTTAGGGTTTATAAACTCTAATATTAGATGCAATAATATAAATCTTAATATTATAGATTCTAATATTATAAACAATAATATTAAAAATTTTATATTTAATTATTGGGTTTATAAATCTCTACCATATACTTAATAATTATAAATGTAATAAATATAACTATTAGTTAACTTATAATAACCCCATATATATATATATATATATATATATATATATATATATATATATTTTAATAACAATGTCTTTTTCTTGTATACATGCACATGACAAATCACATGGATACTTATTATTATTTCATTCCAAATAAGTTGAAATAATTAATTTGTCAATAAGCCATAAATGCACGGAGCTATATATACTCACAATTAAATTTTAACTCAATAATAATAATAATAATAACAACAGAGCTCTGATGGAGACGGGTCGGGTTATTTCGCGCGAAGGGTTTGGTTAGGGTTTTTTCTGAACCCTGCTGCTGCAGTATAACCGCGTCGCCCTCCGTTTACTCTCACCGCTTCCTCTGTCACCGTCTCCCCCTCCGCCGTTTCACAGCCTCCTTGGTTCTCTTGCTCCTCGCTGGGGTTATCTTTCTGTGCCGTGACCTCCGGTACTTCCTGTGACGGTTCTTTTTTTCCTTGCACGGTCCGTTAACTGCAACCTGTCATTTTCTCCGGGATTCTCTACTCCACAAGGTGTTCGCCGTTCCGAGACGCAGCTGGCCATGGATGATCTGGATGCCGTTGATTATTCCGCTGACCCGCTGGAGGGGGTCTCCATCTGGCGAACTCCATTTGCCAGCTCAGAAGGTATGTACAACTCAGATTTCTCCGGAAATTTCTCACAGTTCTCTTTCGGTGAACCGTCTAGAGCTCTGCCTGTGGTCCTTCCGGATGAACCTCCAACCTGGCCAGCCCTCTCAACGCCCCCTCACTCTCCGGAAACCCTTGGTTTTGTCTCCGGATGCCTAAACCCTAACCCTGGTTTAGATCTCCCGGCAGCTGGCTCTTTTTCCCGTCCGCCGCATAACCCTTCCCTACCTTCTTCCTCTGCCGGTCTCTCGGGTTACCTTGGTCCCTCCTCCGGTAGTTTCACTTCCGTACCCCCGCTCTCGGGCCCCCCTTTTGGTACTGGTTTCGGAATCCCTGCCTCTCATCAGATCTCGGCACCATTGAATGTTACTGCTCCGCCCCCGGGTCAACCTCAGAATCTTCCCCCTCCGCGCGGCCCTAAAAGGAAATACAAGTGTTTCAAATCTAAGGAGGACGATATTTTCCTCAGACTGGAAGAGGATATTCAGTGGGGAGAAGCGATGGATTTTGCAGATCGGGTCTTGGTCGGTCGCATCAGGGGACGCAGCTACACGGCGGCTCGATTGAAGACTTGGGCGACTGAAGTTTGGGGACATCATTTGGTGGACATCCCATTTGTGCAGACTTTCGTGAGGGGATGGTTCGCACTGAGATTCGCTCGTGCTGACCACACAAACTGGGTTTTGTCCTCCCATTGGCATTTTGAGCATGCTCCAGTGCTCCTTAAGAGATGGACTCCATTATTTGACCCGGAGACAGAGCAGATAGGTATTGGACCTGTTTGGATTCGGCTCCCAGGGTTACCTCTTCAGTACTGGTCTGAAGATATATTCAAACGTATCGGTAATGCACTTGGCACTTACATGGGCTACGACAAATCCTATCATCAGACTGGTATGATGGCTTATGCCAGGATCCTCATCAATATGGACACCAGGGGTGGGCTTCATGAGCACATAACTATACAGTGGAGAGACTCTGCTCGCAGACAGATCATTGACTATGAGGGCATACCCTATCGCTGCCGTAGATGCCACAAAGTAGGGCATCTTTACAGGGACTGCCCACTCCTCCGGAAAGTGCAAAGGAATGGCAATGAAGCAGGAGTCGACCCTCCTCAGGTCACCTCCCCCAATCCGCAACCAGTTCAGACTCAAGAGGTTCAAATGCGCAATCAGGATGAAGGTGTCCCCCGGAGCATTCCAGAGGCCGCAGATACTGCCACAGTCTCCACTGCACCACCTACAACTTCATCAACTCCTGTGCTTTCAGCGCCTCATCAAGAGGACTCGGCGAATACGGGTATGTCTATATCTTCCCACTCTCAGATATCTCCTGCTTCCTGCATATCATCGGGCATATCACTTCTCTCATCTAGCTCTATTCCTCCCGCAATATCTTCTCCAGTATCACAATTATTTCACACACACTCATCCCTCATCTGCTCCCTTCCACTCCCTCCTCTGTTGATCACCTCGAATCTCGCTTCCCTATCCATTCGATCGACCCAGACATCTCCCCGTTATTCGCTGCGGTCCCGGTCAAAAGACAAAGGTCCTGATGTCGTTGGTCTTGACTCTGTGAGTGCCCCCTTCTCACTTAAGACCTCCCGCGGTCGACCCTCCCGCATTACCAAAGCTAGACACACTGCCGATGAAGAGGTCGCCCTTGGGCGACAACAAACAATCTTTAGGGCCCTTAGAGCAAAGGATGGCCCTCTTCCCCTACCCTCATGAAGTTTCTATCTTTTAACTGCCGAGGGTTTGCTAGTTCAACCAAAAAACTAGCGCTCAGGAGGTTGCTCAATTCGACTCATCTGGACATTATATTCCTGCAAGAAACCCTCTGCTTGGCCGAGCCCCTTATTCACACCCTCTCCTCCTGGCTCCCTAACTGGACCTTCCATGCACTGGATGCGTCCGGGCGATCCGGAGGACTGGCTATTGGGGTCTGCAACAGGGCTGTGGATATCCGGAATATCTGGGGAGGCAGGGGATTCATTGGCCTAGACATTTTTGCACACTCTGTAGAAAGGGATATTCGCATTATCAACGTCTATGGCCCTTGCTCTGACCGTGCCAACTACTGGAGATCCTTACTCGAATCTGATCTTCTCCAAGCTAATAACATCATATTGGGAGGGGACTTAAATTTTTCCCTGGGTTTCTGCGAATCGTGGGGGCATATGGCACAGGTCGACTCCCTCTCCGATTCCCTTTCCACCATATTAGAGGAACACCACTGGGTGGACATTCCATCTGCCCGATTACAGTACACCTGGTCAAACAATAGGAGTGGGGATCAGAGTTTGGCCAGGAGGCTTGATCGTTTCCTTATTAAGGAGACCCTATATAATAGCCTCCCTAGAGTTCGCCAATGGGTTGGATCTGGTGGCATATCCGACCACAGGCCTATCTTCCTGGAGGCTGAAGGCCTTACTCACAAAATTAAGAGCCCCTTCAAATTCAATGCATCTTGGCTTCAGGACCCCTCGTATATTCAGCTGGTCCATAATTACTGGCAGAACAATCCCATCAGGGAAAATGAGGAACTATCTGCGGGATTTGTCAGAAAGCTTACAGAACTCAAGCAGATCACCAAAATTTGGGCTCACCAAAAGCGAATCCAAGATAACTATACTCTGGAAGAGGCGGAACGGGTCATTACTGAGTTTGAGGATTCATCATCTGGGACCTTCCCCACCCAGGAAAGCAAGGATCAGTATAACACTCTCATCGCAAAACGCTCTCAAATTCTGAAAGAAAGAGAAGAAAGTTGGAGGCTGAGGAGCAGGGCTACTTGGCTCACTGAGGGAGACAATAACACTAAGTTTTATCACAAATTCGCCAATGGTCGTAAAGCCATCAACACTATATGGGAATTAAGGGATGATCGTGGCCATACTGTTTCATCTCAACAGAACCTGGCCAGGCTGGCCACTGAGCACTTTAAAGGTATATATAAAGCTCCTGGGGACATTAATATCTTGGAGATCATGAGAGTGGCTGAACTCTTTCCTAGATATGTTGAGCAGGAAGAGTCGGATGAGATACAGAAGGAAGTGACCATGGAAGAATTGGAAGCTACACTGAAATGGTTTAAAAAAGATAAGAGCCCTGGTCCTGATGGGTGGTCCATAGAATTCTACATCGCTTTCTTCGACATCTTGGGACATGACCTTCTAAAGATTGTGGAAGACAGTAGGAGGAGAGGTAGGATATCCTCTGCTATCAAATCCACATTCATCGCCCTCATACCAAAATCTGATGCCCCGATCTCCTTCGATGACTTCCGCCCCATCTCACTCTGCAATTGCCTCTACAAAATTATTGCCAAGATTATTGCCAACCGCCTCAAGCCCATTCTCTCACAACACATATCCTCTGAACAATTTGCTTTCTTGCATCATCGACAGATCCATGAGGCCATTGCTACTGCTCAAGAGCTCATGCACTCCATGCAGATCAAAAAACAGAAAGGAATGATCCTTAAAGTGGATCTCTCCAAGGCATTTGACAGAACAAACTGGCTGTACTTAAGGTTGCTGCTAACTCATCTTGGCTTCCCCTATGATTTCATTAAATGGACGATGAGCTGCATCACCGATGTATCATACAGTGTATTACTCAATGGAGAAGCTACTCCCTTCTTTACTTCAGAAAGAGGACTTAGACAGGGATGTCCTCTCTCACCTCTGCTGTTCCTGCTGATAATGGAAGGATTGAGTAAAATTATCTCAACTGCCAAAGGCAGGCATCAAAATTGTGGACAATGTCTTCCTTACTCACCTGTTATTTGTTGATGACATCTTGATCTTCTTGAATGGCAGCATTGGTGACTCCACTTCGCTTCATAACTCCTTTCTCCTATTTCAGCGAGCCACTGGAATGAAGATCAATGAAAATAAGTCCACGATCACTACGGTTGGCTGCTCCATTCATGAATCCGCCTTTGCTACTCAGCGCTTTCCTTTTGTCATCTTAAATCTGACGGATGGAATAAAGTACCTCGGCTTTAGACTTAAACCATCTGGCTACAGAATTGCTGACTGGTTATGGCTAATAGCAAAAGTGGAAAAGAGGCTACAGGTTTGGTACCACCGATATCTCTCACGAGCAGGCAGATTAGTACTTATCAAAGCTGTTATTGAAGCCACACCAGTCTATTGGATGGCCCTAGCTTGGATTCCAAAGGGCATATTGAACAGGCTCCAAAGTATTTGCTACAGATTCCTTTGGAAAGGCCACTAGCCGGGGAGACCGCCAAGCCCAAGCGATGGGGTGGTTGGGGCATCAAGAGGTTGGATTACTTCTCAAAGGCTTTGGCTGCCAAACTCGGATGGCGCCTTCTTACCTCAGACTGTCTATGGTCCCAAGTCGCTTATGCAAAATACATTAAGCCACGGACTGTTTTGGATTGGATATGTACACAACAGGGCACTAATAACCATATATCCAATATCTAGAAAGCGGTCATCGGCACCTTACCTCTGCTCCGGGAAGGCATCACTTGGCGTATAAAGGAAGGAAACACTGTGCGCATTGGGTTGGACCCATGGGTCGGAGGTGGAAATACCCACAGGCTATCTACTGATCTCATTAGACATCTCCATGACAGAGGGATCACTCACATTAAACATATTGGAGACCATGCAAACTCCTCCTTCCTCCAGCAAGCATGGTTATCCGCACAAGCTTTAGAACTGCCTCAACAATGGGCAAACGAATGGAAGGAGTATACTACCGCTCTCACACAGGTGCACATTAGGCTCACTGATGGACCTGATGAGATCATTTGGGCGTTTGCCAAGCATGGCGTTTACACTCCAAAGCTAGGATATCTAAGGCTCATGGATCCATTTAGACCCCCAGACATACAACCTACCTGGAAAGTGCTCTGGAAGCTAAAGGCAGCTCCCCGGACGAGATTATTGATGTGGAACATTTTATCTGACAAAATTCCTACAGGCACCAATCTCATGAAGAGATCCTTCTATGGACCTTTTCGCTGCAACTTATGTCATAACGCAGAAGAAAGCACTGAACATTTGTTTCTATCTTGCAGCTCATCTATCCATCTCTGGCAATCTCTCTCCACACATATCCCGCTTTTGAAAGAATGGCATGGTAATAACCTACCTGAAGCATCGAATAACTGGTGCCTTGATCACACAGGGAAATCTATTAACCTGCCTCTGCTGGCCTGCTGGGCCGTTTGGATCGCACGAAATCAAGCAATTTTCAACCTCAAAGTTCCTCACTGGACATCTATAATCCTCCATACGGTTGCTGATTATAATATGCTACCTGAAGAGAATACCCCCACCCCGCCTCGTATCATCAGACCTGTGCCCATCGATAAGTCAATTCCTTGGGCTTTTTTCGATGGCTCTGCCCAAGCAGAGGGCTACGGGGGTGGTGCTATTCTCCATCTAAATGAAAGGAACTGCTTCAAGATTCAAATCAATCTCGGTAGAGGCACTAATAATTATGCTGAACTATGCACGGCCAAACATATCATACACTTTGCTATCCATAAACGCTGCAGACACCTACAGCTATTTGGAGACTCTAAAATTGTTTGCAATTGGCTGAATGATGCATCTCATTGTCATGCTTTTTCTTTGAGACACATACTTGATGAAGCAAAAAGATTGACTACTTCCTTTGAATCTTTTGTCTGCCATCACTTTTACAAGGAACAGAACACCGTCGCCGACCAGCTCTCCAAAGAGGCCGCGCACAGAGAAGGCGAAGACTGGTTGATCCAAGAGGAAATCGACGGCACATACTACCAGCACTACCACAGACCTTTTGACGATCAGATGGACGATGGGCTATAAAGCCCATATATTATCAGTTTAACTTTTGTTTATAGCATGTACATAGACACTGGCTAGACATGAGTTCAGTTCAAATCTTATTGTTTATATTCAGCATATATATTGCTCTCTGCGAAGAGCACAGTCACAATTTTGACCACTGATAGACATACTAGTTTTTTTGGAAATGCTCCCTGCGTGGAGACATCTTGGTTTTACTCTCTCTAGATCTACAGTTTTTTATGAACTCGACAGGCAAGGCTGCCTCCATATGAATATGCTTCGGCATCTGCAAAATGTAATTTCTTAATACTTAATGGAAATTACGACTTTTTCCCAGGGGAAAAAAAAAATAATAATAACAACAACAACAACAACGTGTACACCCCAATACATTTACATCTCATGAGCAAATTACTTATTTGTTACCCTCCAAATAGCTTTGGCAGATTGATTTAATTAAAAAACATACTAACCTGAACTAAAATTAATATTATTCATGCATGCAGAAAAACAAATAATACTCCACGGGCAAACCTCAAGCACTTTGACAGATTTGCGATGAATCCAAATGAACTTAACTTTCAAGCCTTAAGCACTTTGACAGATTTTACATGCATGCATGTGAAATTTTAATATATAAAAAAAATTAACTTAAATTAGTAAATAATATATAGCAAATGAAATGTTGAACTGCAATTGCAATATAAATATACAAAACATTTAATAAAACTTCAAGCCAAAGCTGTGAATTAATGAAATTATTTATTTTTCATTTTAATTACAATAAAATTGAATATATTATTATATTAGTTTTAGATTAAATATTATGAATATACAAAATATTCCATGTTACTTTATTTCTATTTTAAGAGTCTTATTAAAAATTAATATATTATTTCTATTTTAAGAGTCTTATTAAAAATTAATATATTATTGTATTGATTTTATTCTAATTAAGAATATTTTTACTATAATATCAATTATGATTGGTTTGACATATAATTTTGATATTAGCTTATAATGTATGTTTTTTTTTAATAAGAATGGATTTCTATTTAAGAATATTTTTAAAATATATATATTTAATTAATATATTAATATTAATAGTAATAATAATTTAAAATAATATTATAATTTAATTAATTTTTATTATTTTTTATCATATAAAATATATTATAAAATAAAATTTTGATATTTATTCATTTATATTTATTAAATAAAACTTAATAAAATAAATAATAAAATATATTTAATATCAATTTTATTTTGTAATCTTCGCTCTTCAATATTAATAAAAAAAATATAAGAAAAACCCTAGCCAAAAAACCGTTTAAATGAAATTGCAACTCGCTGTGGTTCGAAGGTGAAGAGTACCAGTGAAGACGGAATCTTTTCGCCAGGTCTGCGGCCACAGAATATGACGTATTTATTGGACTTACCGTTTTTGCTTTTTGAATTTCTGCCGTTGGCTATTGCAACGGCCCACGCCGACTGAGATGTCTCTGTTTATGTCTGATTCAATTTTGTTTTGAGTTGTTTTTAGTGTGATTTTTTGGTGGGTTTTTTTGGTTTAATTTTTTTAAAATCCTAAGTAAATTTATTGAAATCACAAGTTTGATGGGTAATCTCTGCACAGTATGTTTTAGAGGTTTTTGAGAGTAATGAATCTATATATACACTCAAAAAACCAGTTTAAATAACATAAATCAAGATTTCGACCAGATTCAGACACACCAAAAAATTACACTAAAAACAACTCCATTTTATTTATTCTGAAATACACGAATTAAAACAAAATGAAAGATTTTAACATAGGTTTAATGTTAACGCGGCTTTAGTGGCTCAATGTCAAACTGATTTTTTTTTTTTTTTTTTTGTACACTTTCATTACTTCCAGTGGGTCCATCTCAACGGGCCACATGCCCCGTAGATTCAACCGACGGAGTCTGGTTGTGATGGATTTAAAGGAAATTAAGGCTGTGCCTCATGACAGAAGACTAAAAAGTTAGGAGGGCTTCAACCAAGTGAAGCACCACCATCCAGGCTAATTGTCAACTGTACTTATGGAGACATGGGCGGAGGTTGGATATACGTTATGGCGAAGGATGCGGTGGTGTTTGTGAGTGGTTGTGATATTGGCTCCGTCTACAGAGAGAGAAACAAAGATCTCCGGGAATATCGCATCTTTGGGGGTGTTTCTACTTTGAGGGCAGCGAATAATTCGAGAAACATGTCGCCTCTTTTAGATGGGAACATTGCCATCCTTAACATAATTTTTAGGTTCCAATGTTAATAGTATGAATTTTTCATTTTGTTAATGATGTATAGCCTTGAGGGTGGGGAGGGTTTAATGATAATTTTTTCACTTGGATTCTATTCTCATGACATGAACATATTGATAACTTTGAAAAAAGTTCTATGTATAGTTATGCCGCACTTCTTAGTACTGAATTTGTCATTTTGTTACATCTTCAATCTCCAATATGGAAAAGCTTGACAAATTTGTTTCATTATTTTCTCAATCTCCAATATGGAAAAGCTTGACAAATTTGTTTCATTATTTTAAAAAAATTTAGAAGTTAATATAAGTTTTATTTAAATTATTTTTATTTTTTTAAATGGTAAGGTTATAATTTTTATTGTTATATATATTTTGAAGATCTAGTTGTTTTATAAATGGTAATGAATGTTTAATAATGAAATTATCAATATTTAATCATTATTTAAATTTTAAATAATTTCACTATTTTATTTAATAAATTTATTTTTATATTTTAAAACATAAATTGATTTAATTTATAATATTAATATATAATTATTAAAAAAATTGTCAAATTGTTTTAGTTTTTTAGAGATTATATCAAATTTGATTTGTGGCTTGAGAAATTATTATATATGGGCATGTGAGTAATCAAAATCACGTGGGATTACACCTAGTTAAGGCCACACCAACAGGGAAGTGACTTAACAATACACCCCATCACCATCTATTCTATGTCCTGAACAAACTAATTAATATTTTAATGTTGATTATATATTTAATTTTAAAAAATGGAAATTAATTTAATTAATTTAATTTTTCTATTTAAAGTATTTGACCAATAAAATTTAAATACCACATATTTTATCCATGATTTGTTATAAGTTATTTTTATTGATTTATTAAGTCTTTAGTGTGACGTTTTAGACTTTCCATTCACCCTGAAAAAAATGAGGTGAAATCATGATTTGTGTTATTTACATTGGTTTTTTTCACTGTATATATGGATTCAACACCGTTAAAAACCTCTAATGCACTTCAATTGTGTAGGGGTTATCCATCAAGCTTGTGATTTCAATAAATTTCTACAAGATTTCATAGAAATTAGACCGTAAAAACCCACCGAAAAGCTTCCAAAAAGTCTCACTAAAGACAACTCGTTTATTTATATTCTCATATTTTGTTCTTGTGATTTCAATAAATTTCTATGAGATTTCAGAGAAATTAGACTGTAAAAACCCACCGAAAAGCTTCCAAAAAGTCTCATTAAAGACAACTCGTTTATTTATATTCTCATATTTTGTTTTTGTAAGCTTGGTAGGACTACATCTTCATCATGTCTAACTTCTCTAATATTTTGTTTTTGTAAACTTGGTAGGACTACATCTTCATCATGTCCAACTTCTCACCCTGATCGGGGGTAACACAAGATTTGAACCCAAGACTTCCGGTTCGGTGAGACTTCATTTCCACACGCCAATTGAGTTACCCCAAACAAACTATATTCATATTTTTATAATTGAAAAATATTAATTTTTAAAAATAAAAAGCTATAAGGATTACTAATATTTCGCCATATGTATATATATGTGGCTACCCACCCAATAATTTCCTTGGGATTTGAGATTATTCCAATTCTAATAAGTTACTTCATGTTGAGATTATTCCATTTCTAATAAGTTCATCATTATTATTTATAACATTATTATTTTTTTGCTAAAGCAAGATTAGAACCTTCTTTTTCATTAATGATATACATAAATTACATCAATCCACAAGGAGTTATGGACCAAGGGAGGGACCTGAAAACCAAACCGAGAACGGGCAAAAAACCCGACTTCTAAATTCAAAAAAGCTACACAAGGCTGAACAAAAAGGAAACCGAAATCGGAACCAAAACTTTGAACTAAATAGAAGTCATAAGTGAGAGTCCCATCATCCCGCGGGAATGTTGAGCGGGCCTTGACCTAAAAACACCCACCCACATTTCCAACCTACCAAAAATAGAGGGCAAGCGCACTTCCCGCCAACCAACCAACCTGGAACTTTGATCTTCACTGTTGATCCAACATACCTAATCCAATGGCAGAGGACTATTTCACAAAGTGAAGAAGTGTGACCCTTACCCATCCCGACCACCAACTAGCTTGATCATTCCCAGCCGTCGATCCGCTTTGGATGATCCAACGGCCTACGATCATTTCGCACCAACCAATGTCACCAAACATTAGCGTGCGATGAGGGCGGTTTTCAAACCAACCCCACCACCATGTGTTGCTCTCTGTATGTGATCGCTTCAAAATTGGAAAAACTGTTTTCCTCCTGCGAGGCCCGCGATCGCCGGAAAACCGTCCCCAACCCGTTATTCCAAACCTTGATGGAAAACACATGGTATTGTGGCTGCCGAGAGTGTTTGCCAATGTGTTTTTTCTTCTGGAACTAAGGAAAGAAGAGACTCCCCCAAAATTGCCAAACTTATTAGAACTAGAGCCATTCGACTGGCTACCAATCATATTGTTTAAATCACCTGGAATCCATATCCAGACCTCTACTTCGAAACACGACTCTATCTTCTTCTGCTTGCTCATGACAAATCGTTTTTAGCTTGCTCAGAGGCAGCTCTTGCCAATCACACAATCCTGTTCTATGTGTTGATAACACCTTGATTGGCTAGAAGATCCGCCATTTTATTCGCTGACCTTCGAACATGTTTAAAGCTGATTGTACGAAGGCTCTGGATATGAATCTGAATCCATTGAAAGCCCTGGATCAGCCTCCAGTTCTTTGAGACTTTTTCTGGCTTAGTTCCCCAACTAATCCTCTTGACCGAGTTGATGATAAGCTCAGAATCAGCCTCAACTATCACATTTTTTTCGGTTTTCCTACTTCAGGAGATCTAAACATTGCTCCATAGCCATCAATTCCACCATGTTATTGGTGTCTTTTCCTAAATGACTATGGCAGATGCAAAGGACACTACCATTCTCATCCCTTAACACACCTCCATATCCAGCGGTGCCCAAGTTGCCTTTTGAAGCCCCATCAATGTTGAATTTCAAAAAGCCCTTAGGGGGAGGATGCCAGAAATTTTGCTCAGACACCATGGAGATTACTTTCCTTTCCAGTCCCTGAGGAGTAAGATCCTGCATACCTAAATCATAGAGAATTCTCAAATCAGCTGCAAAAGGAGGGTTCTTAGGAAGATTTCTCACAATAGTGCCAACTGTTTCTTTGAGTTGTTTTAAGATCAGCTTAAAAATGTATTGGGATGGCCTGTTTTCATTCTTAAAGATTCTGTTGTTCCTTTCTTTCCAGACATTCCAGATGATGAAGCTTGGAAAGATGGTCCATGCTGAGCCAAGAACTTCATTATCTGAAAAGTTTCTTCTCCAATTGTTTAGGGTATTGATGATATTCCTTTTGTCTCTGTCAGTCTGGCGGAAAATGGTGGCAAAAGAATCCCACAAACTGGAGGTGAAAATGCAATTGTTGAGAAGGTGCTCCATAGTTTCCTCTTGAGCTTCACAGAGCTGACATCTGGAAGGCCCCAGCATACCCCTCTTCCTAATGTTATCCCAGGTTAGAATTTTCCTATTCTAAACTAGCCACATGAATAGTTTGATTTTCATCCAGCCTTGGTGTCTCCATAGTTCTAGCCAAATCTTGTATGGAGCTTGAGGGTTTAGGTCAAGGAGAATGAGTTTTGCTTCCTTGAGATTAAAGGCACCCTCATTCTTGTAGCCCCATCTTAGCTGATCTTGCCCCTCTGACTTTAAAATCTTCCTTTGGTCTAACATTTTTTGTAGAGTCTCTGCTTTAGCTTTTAGGGGGTTGTCCTCCCTAAAATCCAAGTTCCTCCAGGTTCTCCATTTTCCATTACTATTGGTTTGATCCCAAAAGTCTTTTACTTTAGATAACCCTTTGGTTTCTGTTTCTTCCTTGAGATCCCTCCAGCCTTCTTTTAACAATATGGGTTCTTGTTGCCATCTATCCTCCCAGAATAGGGCTAGGTTTCCATCTCTGATTTCCCAGAAGTTGTTTCCTTAGAATAAGCCCCTATTTTCCCAGGCCTTATTCCAAAGGTATGAGCCCTTTCTATGTCCTGACATTCTTATTAGATCATTATTTGGCCAAGTGCTGGCATATTTTTCTTTCCAAATCATTGCCCACTGAGCCTCTGGGTCTTTAACCCATCACCACCATAATTTAGTTCCTAAAACCCTGCTTAGAATCTTAGGATCATCCAATCCAAGCCCACCGTAGATTTTAGGTTTGCAGATTTTTTCCCATGCTACTAAGGCCCATTTCTTTCGTTCTCCCCCCTTGCCCCAAAGAAAATCTCTTTGAATGTTCCTGAGTTGGTGCAGGACTCCTTTTGGTGCTGGAAGAGTAGATAGCATGAAAACTGGGATTAATTGTAGGACTGCCTTGGTTAGCACTAACCTACCAGCCAAATTTAAAGATCTGGTAGTCCATTTCCTGATTTTATCTTGCAGTTTGTTAATCACTGGCTCCCAGATGCTCTTGTGTAAAGGCTTGGCTGTTAGAGGAACTCCCAAATATTTTGAAGGGAGGGACTCCCTTTGAAAGCCCAAAATTCTAGAAAAATTTCTCTGAATAGCAATGTGAGGATTAAAGAAAAAAATCTTAGATTTGGAGAGATTAACTTCCATACCTATAGCTATAGCAAAGTCTCGCAGGATTTGCCTATAGGCTAGAGCTTCTTTGACCATGGGGATACCCTGCAGCATGGTATCATAAAAAAATTGCTGATGAGTTAAGGCCCGGCCATCTTCAAAAAGTTGGATACCTTTGACTTCACCAACTAATTTAGCTTGCTTTATTGCTCGACCCAGCCCTTCCATCATGAGTATGAAGAGAAAGGGAGAGAGTGGATCTCCCTGCCTGAGGCCTCTTGAAGGAGTAAAAGTCTCCGAGGGAGAACCATTAACAAGAATAGAAAAATTGGGAGAAGTAAATAGGGCGATTACCCATCTGATCCAGTTAGGATCAAACCCAAAAGCTGTGAGAACTTTTCTGATATAGGTCCAATGAAGCTTATCATAAGCTTTTGCTATATCTAGTTGCATGATCATTCATGCTTTCCTATTGATTGTCAATGAGTGCACCACCTCATGACCTTGAATAATGTTGTCGAGGATTTGTCTTCCTTCCACATATCCAGACTGTTCAACCAACACCAGGGTGGGAAGAAGAGATTTGAGTCTATTGGCCACAACTTTGGATATAACCTTGTAGACCACATTGCATAAGGCAATGGGTCTAAACCTATCAGGAGTTTGAGCCACATCCTATTTGGAGATGAGGGATATAAAGGTGGTATTAAGAGCCTTCAATATAGTTTTGTCTCTCCTAGAGTCTTCCACTACTTCCAGAATGTCCTGCTTCACTGTGTTCCAGCAAGCTTTAAAGAAATCTACATTAAATCCATCTGGGCCTAATGCCTTACCATTTTGGATTTCTTTTAGGACCTCACTAACCTCCTGTTCTGATACTGGTCTATTGAGGTTGAATTTGTCCTCTCTGGAAACCAGCTTAGGTATATGTCTTGAAATAACCCTGATGGATTGATCTCTGTCTGAAGTGGTTTCCTGTACAATACCCCGAAAATGCTGAACTAGCACTACTTCTATTTCTTCATGAGAGTTGAGCAGGTTACCTTCCTCGTCCTTAATCGAAGAAATCCTGTTGTGAGCTCTGTTCACCATAGTGGATCTGTGGAAGAATTTAGTGTTACGTTCTCCTTCTTTTAGCCATTGAACTCTGGATTTTTGCCTCCAAAAAATTTCCTTTTGTTTACATAAGTTCTCCCATTCTTGATGATATAGAGTTGCCTGATCATTCCTATCTTTATCAAAACCCTTCATGATAAGGGTTTGGTTGAGCTCCTGCATTTTTCCATCTACAATTTTTTTTGCTTCAAAAATGTTGCCAAATTCCTTCTTGTTCCACTCCTTGAGTCGTAGTTTGAAATGTTTGAGTCTTTTTTGAAGAAGGAACATTCTTGTGCCCTGAATATTCAGATATTCTGCCCACTAGATGGCAATGTTGTTGTTGAAGTCTGGGTGGGAGAGTCAGATGTTTTCAAATCTGAAAGGTCGATTCCTAGGAGTACCAATGCCCTAAATTTCCAGTTGCACCAGCCAGTGATCAGAGCCTCCAAAGGGGAGAAATTTTGCAACTATGTCCTTATCCTTGATCATAAGATATTCTGAGATTATGAATCTATCTAATTTGGAGGCCACCTGAGACACTCCTCCTCTTTTATTGTTCCAAGTATAGGTAAAATTGTTCATTACAATATCCACTAGCTTCATATTGTCTATGAAGGATTGAAATGCACAAGAGTCTTTGTTTAGAATTCTGGTACCCCCTTTTTTCTCCGAAAACGATTTTATCATGTTGAAATCACCCCCTAAGATCCAAGGGATTCTTGCATGTCTTTCCCTAAGATCCCGCAGGGAGTCTAGAACCTTGAGTTTACCATCCAATCTTTGGGGGCTATACACATTCGTTACCAGGTAAATTTCTTTATCTCCCACTGGTTGAATGACCACTGAAAGATAGTCTCTAGATGCCTCTGCATCTATGATGTCAATTTTTTGGGGGTTCCAAAGCGTGAGAATTCCTCCTGCGGTATTCTCTGCTTTGACTTCTAGAGACTCATATTTATTGAGCCATTTGCTGTGAATCTCTTTTATTTTTTTCATGGAACATTTTGTTTTCCTGGATGAAGATCACATCCGAAGCTGCTTGTTTCATCCTATTACTAAGTAATATTTGTTTCCTTTTACTACCTAGACCTCTTATATTCCAAGAAGTGAACTTCATTATTAAATATTTGTAAAGGAGTAACTGGATAGGTCTTTCATCTTACCTGAGTCTATCATTAGCTTTCCACATTCCATCAACAGTTCGTTCTACTTTTTCCGACCTCTTTTCTTTCCTAGGATTCTGGGTGTTAATCCCGGTGTGGTTTTCATGGCTTCCACACCTTTGCTACCCTGTCTTTCATTTTTCCCTTGCTTTTTCAGCTCTTTGGTCTGAGTTTTCCATAAGAACAACTGTTGAACTCTATGGAACTCTTCTGGAGGTAACGAATCCACTCCCTCCCTGGTTCCTTGTTTCAAGAATCCTTCTAGATCTAGGTTCTCTTTTTCAAGAATCTCCTGTAGTTCGTTGTCCTCCATTTCCATCTCACTCTAGGTCATTTCCTGGTCCATCTCTAGTTCTGTGTCACTCATCATTTCTTCTTTCTGTTTATTGTTTTTTTGGGTTTGCTCATCATTTTCTTCATTCCCCTCCTCCACTGGACTGTCTCCCTTGACCTAATCTGCTTCCATTATCACATCCTCCTCTTCTAGGGCTTGAAACCTGTTTTGACTGGCTCGTTTCTTTTTTGATTGAAGTTGCTCCGAACCCCTTTTGCTTCCTTTTCCTTTCTGGACCAACTTATGAAAGTTTTCAGTATCTTTCATGGTGTTTGCTTTACCCTTGTTTTCCATCTTACTGAGAGGGAAATCTCTGAATATGTTCCCATGCTCATGGAATTTACGACATATGAATGGGATATGTTCATAATCCACTGTTTGCACCCATTCTTCATCAAAAAATTCCAAGATTACCTCATCCAGCAAAGCTCTAGAAAGATCCATTTCCACACATATTCTTGCAAAGGATGTGTATTTTCCCCTTCTGGTAGCCTCAAAGGCTTTGACAAAATGCCCTAGCTTATTTCCTATGGCAGATAAGGATTCCAGTTGCCAATAATCCAAAGGTAGAGAGTAGAGTCTAACCCAAACTGGTACCGCAGTAAAATTTTCTTGTTCTGGGACAAAATTCATAACCCATGGTCGCATGTACATGCCTGCTGCTGTGTAAAAGTAGGACCCTCCTTCAAACACTCTGTCCTTATCTTCAATATTTGCAAAAACAATAGTAAAGAATCCCTTTGACCCCAGATGTAGTTCTATGCTTCCTTTTGTTTTCCAGTGGTATTTAATCCATGTTTGTAAATATTTTTCAGTGGGCCATAAGCCCATGAATTTAGAAATGATTTCATAAGTCTGCATGTGGTCCCTATGCGCTTGTAGAGCAGGATCATTCAAAACTACTCTAGGCATGATTCTAGTTTTGGGCTTGCATGGTCCCTTTTATGCTTTGTCTTTTGTTCCATGTTCCTTGTCTGCTTCCTTTCTTTTTATAGTGTTATTATTCTCCATCGATTTAGAGCCATCCTGCTCCTCTTCCCTATTTCTTTGCCTTATATCTGAAGGACCTCTATTGTCTTCTATAGGTTTTTTACCTCTGCTAGCCACTGCCTGTTTGTAGGAGGGAGTGGACCTCCCTCCTTTGCATCCTTCCATGGAGAACAAATTCTGAAATCCTGTAACCCTAGCTCGAAAATCGCCTCAGCTTAGTCTTCACAAAATTTCATATATCTTTCCCTTATTTATAACATTCATTTATATATAAGCAATTTTTTTCAACAAAATGGTCCATTGCTTTTAATAAATTTAAAAAATCATATTCATGCCAGGTAGCTCCCCACCTACCAATTTGATATTATTCCAATTCTAATAAGTTCATCCATGTTGATATTATTCCAATTCTAATAAGTTCCTCATTATTATTTATAACATTCATTTATATGTAAGAAAATTTTATTTAGCAAAATGGCCCATTACTTTTAACAAATTTAAAAAATTATAGTCGTGGCTCCCCACCCACCAATTTCCTAGGGATTTGAGATTATTCCAATTCTAATAAGTTCCTCCATGTTGATATTATTACAATTCTTATAAGTTCCTCTGTGTTGATATTATTATGATTCTAATAAGTTCCTCATTATGATTTATATAATTTATTTATATATAAGAAAATTTTATTTAGCAAAATGGTCTATTACTTCTAATAAATTTGAAAAATTATGTTCATGCCACGTGGCTTACGCCCACGAATTTCCTTGGGATTTGAGATTATTCCAATTCTAATAAGTTCCTCCATGATATGTTCCTCATTATTATTCATCATCTATAAGTAAAATAGATAAAGTAAAAATATAAAATTGTTTTTTTTTAATTATCAATATTTGAGATATATCATACATTAAAAAATTGTATATTCATAGATTTACAATTCCATTAGTAATGTTTCACATGTTATATTTTAAAAAAAATTAACATATTCAAATGAGATTATAGTAAATGAATTTATGAATTTACAAATGCTTATTTTGTGTTATTTTATTTTATATGAATTTATTTTTGAAAATTTCATTATCTATTATTCATTTGTTTTTACGGTTTTGCACTATATTTTGATTTTTTCATTAAAAAAATTATAAAATAATATTTTATAGGGTTTATTAATCCAAGGCTTCATATCCCTAGGGTATAATATGAGTCATAGGGTTTATAATATTAATCTTTAGGTTTAATATAAATCCATTGAGTTTATAATCATGGTCAACCATGGTCCAACATCACATTACGATAAATATTTTCTAAATAAATCAATCAATATCACATTGTGACAAGCATTGTCTCAATATAAAAATCAACTATTGTAAACCATGTTCCAATGTCGCATTGTGACAAAGGTTGTCTCAACCATGGTAAACCATGGTCATAGTATGACAAAGACTACCTCTTGGTCAAATGTCACATTATCACAACAATGGTCAACCATGGTCCAACATCACATTATGACACAAATTGTCTCAATATGGAGATCAACCATGGTCAACAATGGTCAGCCATTGTCCAACGTCACATTGTGACAAACATTGTCTCAATATGAAAATCAATCATGGTCAACCACATTCCAGCGTCGCATTGTGACAAACATTTATCTCAGGGTTTATACTATGTATCTTACGGTATATATTCCTTGGGTTTATAATATTTATCCCTTGGGTTTAATATAATTCCCTTGGGTATAATCCCCTAGATTTATTATTCCCTTGGGTTTATAATACCTTTGGGTTCAATCATGGTCAACCATGGTCACATTGTGACAAAGACTATCTCTTAGTCCAACGTCACATTGTCACAACGATGGTCATCTCTGGTCAACCATGGTCCAAAGTTGCACTATGACAAAGATTGTCTCAATATGAAGATCAACCATGGTCAACGATGGTCAGTGATTGTCCAATGTTGCATTGTGACAAACATTGTCTCAATATGAAAACCAATCATGGTCAACCATATTCCAATGTCACATTGTGACAAACATTTATCTTAGGGTTTATATTGCATGGGTTTATAATATTTATCCCTTGGGTTTAATATTATTCCCTTGAGCTTATAATCTCTTGAGTTTATAATATTTATCTTAGGGTTTATATACCTTGGGTTTATAATATTAATCCCTTGGGTTTAATATTATTCCTTTGGGTTTATATTAACAATCCATTGGGTTTTTAATCCCTTGGGTTTTTAGTATTAATCCCTTGGGTTTATTATTCCCTTGGGTTTATAATATCAATCCTTTTAGGGTTTATATACCTTGCATTTATAATATCAATCCCTTGGGTTTATAATACTTATGGGTCTTAGAATTAATTCCTTGGATTTATTATTCCCTTCGGTTTATAATATCAATCCCTTGGGTTTATTTGGTTTATATCCCTAGGTTATAATATTATTCATATGGTTTATAATATTAATCCTAGGTTTTAATATAAATCATTTGGGTTTACAATCATGGTCATCCATGTTCAACGATGGTCCAATGTCACAATGTGCCAAAGATTGTCTTAATACAAAAATAAATCATGGTTGAAAGTCACATTGTGACAAACATCGTCTAAGTATGAAAATCAATGATGGTAAATCATGGTCAACCATGTTTATTTTAGGTTTTATAATATTTATCTTATGGTTTTATACCTTGGGTTTATAATATTTATTCCTTGGGTTTAATATTATTCCCTTGCAACAAGCCACTGTAGATATTGGAGACAGAGAGGCAAGCTTTGACATTTATAGCTATATCAATAGTGAAATCAATAGATGGTTTGCGGATTTCACTGCCTTTTTCTTTTCAAAGTTATGTTAAAATGCAAGACAATGCGAGAACGGATTGGTTGGAAAGCACGAATGGTCGTGATCATTATCCTGTTCATTTGAATTGGTGCAATTTTTTTCATCGGCCTTGGTGTGTTTTGAAAGAGGCTTGCATTTAATAATTGTGCTATGGTGGAATTTTTAAAGTTGAATTCTGTATCAACCATATTTAAATTCTTGTTTGATTTTTATTAAATGTTTATTTCTTAACTACTTCATTATTGTTTATTAAATGGTTATTAATATAATTTAAATGATTAATTGTTGTTATTATCTTTATTTATTTATTAATTATTAATTATTATTATTTAATACAATATTAATTTTTATTAATATGGTTCTTATATTCATATTAATTTTATTATCCATATTAATATTATTGATAATAAAATTAATAATATTAATTCTTAATATTATTGATAATTGATATATGTGTTTGATATGGGTCTCTTGGCATTTATCAACTACATTTATTAATATAGTTGTGCTAGTATAATAATTTCAAAATTAAAATTTAATATATAATATAATATTATATCAAAAATATGTTTTTTTATTAAATATAATTTTATATAAATTTTAATTCTATTATAAAAGCGGTTTTTATTTTTAAGCAAAGTGTTTTGGTAAAACTCGCATAAGAGAAATTTTTGATCAACACTTTTTGAACCAACAAGTATGGTTCATCATCAAAATCAAATTTTTATTTTATTACTTTCAGTTTTATTTATTATATTATTAAATTTAAAAATATTTTTAATGTATTAATTAGAAATCATTTTGTATAGTTAAAAGAAAAAAAACTAAATATATAACATACTTTTTCTTTTAATAATATTGTTAAATTAATTGATATGAGTAAAGTTTAAATTATTTTTATACTCCATTATTGATTTCCACTTTCAATTTTTTTTATAAAATTCAAACTTAATATAACTTAATGAAAATTAAACTACATACGAATCAATTAAACCACATACAAATCAAATAATGTAAATTGGTTTCCACTTTCAATTTTTTTATAAAATTTACACCTATAACTCAATGAAAATTAAACCACATACAAATTAAATAATGTAAATCTCAT
This sequence comes from Pinus tabuliformis, assembly GCA_031772625.1. Taxonomy (NCBI): domain Eukaryota; kingdom Viridiplantae; phylum Streptophyta; class Pinopsida; order Pinales; family Pinaceae; genus Pinus; species Pinus tabuliformis. Next base: position 892,093,429 of record CM062806.1, on the reverse strand, counting down.
GATCTTTCATTAAACCACATTCAAATTAAATAATGTAAATCTCATGATTTTGCAACTCTTCCCATGAACTTTAAACTTGTAATCTAATAATAAAAGTTAAATCACGTAAAATAAAATAATCTAAACCATATAAATTTTATTTTATAATATATTATTACACTAAAATATTTTATAATAAATTTTATTTTTCATAATTATTTTAATTTAATAAATTTCATTTTATAATATTTTATTACACTAAAATATTGTATAATAAATTTTATTTGTTCTATCATTATTTTAATTACATATGCTGTAGAGGGAGAGGTAGAGGGTGTTCAATTAAGGAAATCAATGATATGAAGGCTACTGGTTTCAAAATTAATGAATAAAAATTTAGTGATGAAAAGTTAGACAAGAAAAAATTTAATGATACTAAAAATTGGTGTGGCCCATACAAGACACAATCGCTAATAATTTTAACAACTTAAACGTCTCTACCACTCACATCTAAACTCAAATAACCTAATAAACAAAAATAATATCAACTAAATACATTTATTCTATTTAAATATTTTTATTCCAATTTCAATTCTCAAAGTAATTTTAAAGCATATTCAATTAACTTTGTTTAAAATTTAATTATGTACATATCAATTGACTTGGTTGGACACTCATTATGTACATATGACTAGTCAATTGACCTTGTTGAACAGTAAACAAGAGTCGGGCCAAAATTCAAAGTCATATTCTTTTAAATATTTTTTACTCAATGGACTTTGCAGCACCAGATTTCAGAGTCTGACCAAGATTCAAAGTCATATGTTTTAAATATATTTTTTTAAGTCATTGTTTAATGAGATTGTTTTTTAAAAGTGATGGGAATTTCGGCTATATTTTGAAAATAATTGTTTGGGATTTTTGTAAATCCAAAGTAAAAATTGTTAAATTTCATAATTTTAGGTGCTCTAGAAGTTTTTGATGGTGCTAAATCTATTTCCGTCATCAAAACATTATTTAAACATGGCATTTATAAGATTTTTTGAAATCTTTTTACTCTAATCCCAACCACTTTTGATCGTCTAGACAATTGCTCCTTTTTTAATTAATAGACTTTGCACCACCGGATTTCAATCATGAATTATATAGATGATAACAAATTTGGATCCCATAAAAATAGTTATGGAAACATAAATTTTGTTGGAAATAATAACCCCAACCACTGCAATAAATAGTGGGACAGCAGCCATACCTGTCAGACGTACTTTTTGCAGGTTGCGTCTTTGCTTGAAGACATTTTTGCAAGTTGCATCTCAGCGTGAAGATAGAAGGACCGAAGCCAGACGCGAACCACTTAGAAAAGACATTTAAACTTAGATAAACAATTATAGGCAAGCATTAATTCAAAAACCTTGCCCACACTCCAAAAACACTTGCGCGACTCTGATCACACTCAACAACAACATCAAAACTAATTTCACTCTGTGATGAATTAAATGTAAAATTGTATGTTGAGTTATATATGAATGTAAAAGTCATTTTACAATAGGTTAGAGAGAGTGTAGAAGAGTAAGACTGTGTAGAGAGGTTAGAGAGCAAGTAGAAAAAGAGCGCAAGTCTCTGTGGAGAAAATTGTGGAGCAATTTTTGGTGGGCGTGTAAAACAACAGTTACTGTGTTTTACTGTGTAGTGTTGCGCGTAAGTTTAAATCTCTGTAAAATCTTATTTTACTTTGTAAATGAGCCGCAGTCTCATGTAGATGTATTTTCATGTTGAAGAAATGAATACTAAGTTTTGTGTTGCTCCAAACCTATCTTGTTAATTTCACTGCGAGTATTCTTTAAGTCTCTGAAATAGCTGTGCGGTTGTACGATATTTAACCCTGGAAAATAGTCTCGCGGTGTGCGAAGGTAGCTCCGCGAAATCGGCCTCACAGTGCGGAACCTAGTTTCTCGTAAAATAGCTTTGTGAAAGGGTTAACTCTCTGCCTCTCCCCTCTACGAAAACAAAAATTAAATTCATCAAATATTTTTTAACATGGTATCGGAGCGGGTTAAACTCTATTAGTGTAAAATAGTGTTTTTACTAACAATAAAATTGTTTTGAGCGCGGATTGTGTTTAGCATATTTACCAGCAGGCAGAATGTTTGTTTTTACACTTAGAAATGGCAACATCAAGCACAAGTTTGACTAATCTTCAAATACCTCAGTTTAATGGAAAAAATTATGATTATTGGGCTATTACAATGAAGGCCCTGTTTTCTTCTCAAGATATTTGGGATTTGGTGGAGAATGGTTTTCAAGAACCAGCAGATGCAGCAGCATACAATGTCTTATTTGAACAAGAAAGAGATGTGCTAAGGGACAACAGGAAGAAGGATTCAAAAGCCTTGTTTTATATTTTTCAAGTAGTTCATGAAAGTATTTTCCCAAGGGTTGCAGTAGCAACGAAGTCCAAGCAAGCATGGGACATCCTCCAGACAGCGTACCAAGGCATGGCAAAAGTCAAAACAGTGAAGCTGCAAATGTTGAGGAGAGATTTTGAAACACTTTGTATGAAAGAGTCTGATAATATAGACTCATTTTTTACACATCTAAGTGGGTTGGTTACTCAAATCAGGTCTCATGGTGAGACACTTGAGGAAAGAAGAATAGTTGAGAAAATTTTGAGAAGTCTGGCAGCAAGGTTTGAGGCCATTGTTGTGGCCATAGAAGAGACAAAGGATCTCTCACAGTTTTCAGCTGATGAGCTTAATGCATCACTGATTTCTCATAAACATAGACTAAACAGAGCAGCAAGCTCCTCATTGGAGCATGCCTTCAAGACACAAGTATCATTTGGTCAAGATCGAGGCAGAGGAAGATCATATGCTAGAGGAAGAGGAAGAAACCTACACAAAGGTAGAAGAAGCAACACTTCAAGCTCAAATGGAAGAGGCAGCAATCCAGATCCAAGTCAAGGCCCAAGCCAAAATCAAGCACAAGGTCAGAGGTATGATAAATCTCAAGTTCAATGTCATTACTGTAAGAATGATAGTCATTATGCAAATGAATGTAGAAAGAAGCAATATGATATTGGTAACAAACCAAGTGTAAATTTCACAAGAGAAAACTAGAGTCATGATAGCATGTTTTTAGCTTGTAATGTAGCACAAGAAAAACAGAGTGATATATGGTATCTAGATTCAGGGTGTAGCAACCACATGTCAGGAAACATAGACATGTTTTTTGATCTAGATGAAAGTGTGAAATTTGAAGTGGCATCAGGAACTGATAGCAAAGTATCTGTCATGGGAAAAAGTAGAGTTAATATCCTAACAAAGAAGGGGGAGAAGAAATACATGTTTGATGTTTACTTTATCCCCGGTCTGAAACATAATCTCATGAGCGTTGGACAGCTCACGCAGAAAGGCTACAATGTCTTCTTCAAAAATGATGTGTGCACAATTTTGGATAGGCCTCTAAGTAGACAATTGATTGCAAAGGTTCAGATGACAGACAATAGAATGTTTCCCCTGAAAATAAGATCAGATTTGTAGAAAGATGGTGCATAAGCACAACTATCTATGAACTCACAAGAAAATGGAAGAAGAGGGGCAGCTGTCACACAAGTAAATTTTCAAGCAGAGGTAAAAGATGAAAACTGGTTCTGGCACTTGAGATTTGGACATCTCAACTTTTCAGGTTTGAATTTGCTACATAGGAAAGGCATGGTGAAGGGTTTACCACTCATAGAAAAATCAAACAACATGTGTGAAGGATGTATCTTGGGCAAGCAACATAGAGAGACATTTCTAGCCGGAAAGTCAGTGAGGGCAAAGGCACCTTTGGAGATTGTCCACTCAGATTTATGTGGACCAACGTAGACACCATCAATTGGTAGCAGTCACTATGTATTGACCTTCATAGATGACTACACAAGGAAGACATGGGTCTTTTCCTAAAACAGAAAAGCGAAGTGTTTGAGCGCTTTCGCCAATACAAGGCTATTGTTGAAAAGAAAAGCGGGCATTTCATCAAAGTCCTCAGGACAGACAAAGGTGGAGAATACATCTCGAATAACTTCCTTCAATTTTTCAGGGAGCATGGAATTCACAAGCAGTTTACAACAAGATATACACCGCAACAAAATGGTGTGGCAGAAAGAAAGAATAGGACCATTATGGAGATGGCAAAGAGTATGTTGAAGGCAAAGCATTTTCCAAATGACTATTGGGCTGAAGTTGTCGTGCGTGCAGCATATATCTTAAATACATGTCCAACCAAAAGCGTCCAGAACAATGTTCTTAAAGAGGCATGGAGTGGAAGAAAACAAAATGTCACTCACATGAAAGTTTTTGGATGTGTGGCTTATGCACATGTCCCGGATGAGTTGAGAAAGAAGTTGGACAGCAAGGGGGAGAAATGCATATTTGTTGGATACAGTGATGAATCCAAGGCATACAAACTCTACAATCCATCAACCAAGAAAGTCATAATCAACAGAGATGTGCAGTTCATAAAGAAGAAGCATGGGATGGAAGTTTAGAAAAGATAGTCAAGGTCAAAGCATGCATACCAAATAAAGACAGAGAGGAATTAACAACAACAAGTAATTTCTCAACAATGACTCCCTCTACTCCTATTCAAGCGCAACAAAGCAGGCAGCAAGCAACGCCATCAACAAATAATAGGACAGTTTCGCGCAGCCAAGCAAGTGCTTCTACAAGACCAAAAGCAACATTGAGGAAAAGATTGAAAGGCACAAAGCAAGGCTAGTTGTCAAAGGATACAAGCAGCAACATGGAAGAGATTACGCGGAGATGTTCGTGCCAGTCGCGCGAATGGAGACAGTGCGCGCAGTTGTGGTGATTGCTGCGCAACATAAGTGGACAGTGTATCATATGGACGTAAAGTCAACGTTCTTGAATGGAGTGCTGAAAGAGGAAGTGTATGTCGCACAACCGCCTAGTTATGAGATTGAAGGACAAAAAGACAAAGTATATCGGTTGAAGAAAGCTCTTTATGGATTGAAGCAAGCAACGCACGCATGGTACAGAAGGATAGATGCTTACCTGTTAGACAATGGTTTCGACAAATGTGATGGTGAACCTACTCTCTACATCAAAGAGAGCAACGATAAGATTTTCATTATCGTCTTATATGTAGATGATTTGATCTTTACAGGCAGTGATGATTTCCTCATCGCTGATTTTAAGCAAGTCATGAAGAGTGAGTTTGAAATGACTGACTTGGGATTGCTAAGATATTTTCTGGGCATAGAAGTGAAGCAAACAGAAAATGGCATTTTTATCTCTCAAGCAAAGTATGTGGCAGAAATTTTGGAGAGGTTTAAAATGCAGAACAGCAAGTGTGCACCAACTCCAACTATCATAGGGTTGAAATTGAGCAAAGAAGATTGCAGCAGCAATGTCAATCTGACATTATACAAAAGCATGATAGGCAGCCTGATGTATTTGACCACCACTAGGCCAGATATAATGTATGCAGTAATTTTGGTGTCAAAGTTCATGGAGACACCCAAGGAGACACATTGGCAAGCAGCGAAAAGGATTCTAAGGTATGTCAATGGGACAAAACAGTATGGCATTTTGTACACAACAACCAGTGATTTTAGGTTGGTTGGTTACACTGACAGTGATTGGGCAGGCAGTGTTGATGATAGAATGAGCATGTCAGTATATGTTTTTCATTTGGATTTCGGAGCCATTTCATGGGCCTCCAAGAAGCAGCCAATAGTGTCATTATCAACAGCAAAAGTTGAATATGTCGCAACAACAGCACGAGCATGTCAGTGAGTTTGGATGAGAAGGATGTTGAGGGATCTTCGTCATGACCAAGAGGGCGCGACAACCATTTTCTATGACAACACCTCAGCAATTTCATTGTCAAAGAATTTTGTCTTCCACAAAAGGACCAAGCATATTGATGCTAAATATCATTTTATTAGAGAGTTGATTAACAATGATGAAATTGTGTTGCAGCACTACAGGTCACAGGAATAGCTTGTTGATATTTTCACAAAGCCATTGGCAGGAGAAAATTTTGTTTATCTCAGAAACTGTTTAGGAATTGTCAATGGCGGCAGTTGTGATTAAGGGGGAGTGTTGGAAATAATAATCCCAACCACCGCAATAAACAGTCGGACAGCAGCCATACCTGTCAGACGTACTTTTTGCAGGTTGCGTTTCTACTTGAAGGCATTTTTGTAGGTTGCGTCTCAGTGTGAAGATAGAAGGACCGAAGCCAGACGTGAACCACTCAAAAACTCAGAAAAGGCAGTTAAAGAACTTATGTACTTAGATAAACAAATATGGGCAAGCATTAATTCAACAACCTTGCCCACACTCCAGAAACATCTGCGTGACTCTAATCACACCCAACAACAACATCAAAATTAATTTCGCTCTGTCATGAATTAAATGTAAAATTAAATGTTGAGTTATATATGAATGTAAAATTCATTTTGTAATAGGTTAGAGAGAGCATAGAAGAGTAACACTGTGTAGAGAGGTTAGAAAGCAAGTCGAAAAAGAGCGCAAATCTCTGTGGAGAAAATTGTGAAGCAATTTTTGATGGGGGCGTAACACAGAAGTTACTGTGTTTCATTGTGTAGTGTTGCGAGTAAGTTTAAATCTCTGTAACTTTGTAAATGAGCCGCAATCTCATGTAGATGTATTTTCATGTTGAAGAAATGAATACTAAATTTTGTGTTGCTCCAAACCTATCTTATTAATTTCAGTGCGAGTATTCTTTAAGTCTCGCTACGCGGTTCTGCGATATTCAACCCTCGAAAATAGTCTTGCTGTGCGGGAAGGTAGCTCCACGAAATCGGCCTCGCCATGCGCGAAGCTAATTTCACTTAAAATAGCTTCGCGAAAGGGTTAACTCTCTGCCTCTCCCCTCCGCGAAAACGAAAATTAAATTCGCCAAATATTTTTTAACAAATTTTCTGGTACGTCAAGATAAAAATACTACCGAGAATGGCAGTCACCCGTATTTCGACTTTGCGGTTGGCTATGCTGCGGTGGTGAATGAATTGGGGCCAAAGAACCCAAAAATCGCTTCCTGAGTAATCAGATTGCCCATTCTCCCGCCCAAATCGAAGAATAACGATCGTCTGGTTTTACTCTCTACGTCTGCGGGAGCTGTGGTGGTCATTTCTCTCAGCCGTGAAAACAACACAACTTGAAATCACCACAAATGCTCATTTTTTCTACAACGCATCGAAGGTACTCTGGTAAATAGGCAACCGCATTTTGGAGGTATTGTTTTTCACAGCCGGTGGATTCACAATAACTTCATTCGCCCGTCTCAGGCTTTTGATATATTTTTCACTCCGAAGCCTCGTTACCCATATCAATAATAACGTGCGAATTATGCGTGGCCTACGCTCTTTTTTTGTTTCCTATGATTAATCATAAATTGGTGCGGATGATTTTGTTTTCTCTAATTATCATCACTGAAATTACGCTTTTTTTTCGTCGTGGTTAAAATTATGCTGTATAATTATTAGTGAAAATATAAATGTTTAATATCAGATGGTGTTTATAATATATAAAAAAATTTAATAAGTTTTTTAAATAATTAAATTATCTAAACTCAACTTCAAAATATACAATTCCAACTATCATTTTTTGTCATTTTAAAATTGTAATTAAATATCAGTGTAATCGATTTTAGAGATTAAAATGTAAAACGGTTAGAATCCATTTATTATCTGCGGGTCAAAGGGTGATTTCTTCGAATTTCTTCGATGATTTTTTTTTCTTTTATTGAATAAATAGTGTTAGCTATTTTGTTTATTTTTTTTCAATCAACATGTTTTCATTAGATTTTCAGTAAAACAATGTTTGTAAAGATGTCGAAACAATTCTTATTTCATTATTTTTATAAGATTGGTTGGAATTGGGGCCGGAAGATGTTACAGATAAATCTTTACATTTTTTACATTTTCTTTTTCCGACAGGGTTTGTAACCATAACATACTAGAGGGAGACAAAAATATCACTAGAATTAGCAACAACATATAAGGAGGGGGACACAAAAATATCACTAGAATTAGCAACAACATATAAGGAGGGGGACAGGGAGAGGGGAGAGTGTACAAGGGGCATTGCAAAGTATCGAGAACAGGCATGCATATGAAAGTCAATATGTTCCACTCGCGCTTCCATGTTGCCGAGGTGGTAGTTCGATCGACAATGGCTGCGGTGAATGTTATCCAATTGTTCAAGTATTTCATTTTGGCTGAATTGAATATCATTTATGTAAGCAACTAACTCATTGTCATCGTCATACCTGTGTTCCCAAAAAATGTCCAAATTAACTTGGATGTTCTTGAGTTGTTCTGCTCTGGAATCCATGGTTGCAGGAGCCACAACACGTCCTAGGGAACAAGCAAGAGATATCGCAACTTCACCCTCAGGTTTCAGGCTTGTCGAATTCCTAGAGGACAAGTTGTGGCTTGAAACTAGACGACTTGCGATGTCGTGTTGAGCTCTCCAGTGGTGAAGCCTCCCTCGTTGGCAAGACATTGATGGAACTATAAAAAAGATGGTTGATGTGGTCATTGAGTACCCTTCAAAGAACCTGTTAAAGCAAGGAGATGAACAATCACCATAACCAAAATGCAAATTGCATGTCTTGTAGCATATGGGAACCCAACCTCGAAGATTGAAGGGCCAGGTTATGTTATGCAATCAGCTCACAAAATGGAAGAAAAGAGAGATAAATGCCTTAAAAATTAGTGTCTTCGAGGGGGAAACCTCCTTTATATTACCCAAATGAACAATTCTTGGATGATTCAAATGACAATACCTCCTTTCTATATATAGGAGTCTAAGGGGTCACAATATAATTAGAGCCGACATAACAATAATAACGTAAGGGCACAACAATAACAATTGTGGGCTTCTATGGGCCACAATAATAACAATATGGGGACAACATGGGCACAACAATAACAATAAGGGGTACAATGACAATAATAATAAGGGAATACACTAGTATTATAAGGACCTAATAGGTTATGAAAGACTCCCCCGACACTAAAAGACTTCTCAGAACTGACACTACCCAACTACCCACTAACTTTTTTTATAAGAACGACAATCCCTCAAATACGCTGAGAGTGATCCCCTAGAATAACCAACCCATAGTGACACCAGTTCAGACGATAATGGACATGAGAAGGAGAGACACAAAGACCCAAGGTTAAGAAGCTTCCATAGTCAGCCTCCAAGGACAAACCAAAGGTAGGTCAATCGCAAGAATTAGATCGTTGAGACCTCCAGCTAAAGCTAATAACTAAGAAACAATATGATGCTTTGGAAACTTGTAGACACAAGAATGACAGTTCACAATAATCCTCGGCCCAAAACCCCTAGAGATGGCTTGGGTGGCTAAAGAAATCCCACTTAGCTAGGAAAAAACAATAGGACTCAATTACCTTTTTACCCTCAGTGGAAGAGACCTACAGAAGTCTATTGCTCCCAATTGAGTGGTGGTGGCAGAGCTTCCAGGGAGAGGCGAGGTTTGGATCCAAATCTCTGTCCACAGGGGTACATGGATCCAGACACTTGATTGAGAGCCAAATTCGAAGTAGAATAAAGCGGACCGGGCCAACACTTTAATGCTCATCCAAGGCCAAAAGCCTAGCGAGCTTCCATGGTCCCTATCACTAATGTGGCAGTGCTCCTTCCTTCCCCAATTCATCACCTGGAATTCCAACTAGGATCTTAACGCGTGCTTGCCTCTTAACATACCTCTTGAGAGTTCACCGCACGAGCAGATAAAATGATGGAACATCTCATTAAATTGAGAATTATTACCACGTGGTGGAGGGGGAAAGCCTTGAGGGCCTCCATTGAGAAGTGTGGTCACCGCCATCAGGGGCATTTTGTTTAAAATTTGATTAGTGTAAGAAAATTTAGATTAACTAAATTTCTCGAAATACTAAATTAAATATATATATATATATATATAAAGTCAAACATTATATTTTGTAGATTAACTGTTTCGGTAAAATTGTATAAATAAATTATGTGAAACATCGGGAAAGGTTGAGTGGACTTTCCACTCATCAAATAAGATATATCATATAAATAAAATCTATCAAATTGAACTATGTATTTAGTATGAGATGAAAGAGTTTGTCACTTGTGCGATTCTAGGAGGGTTGAAGATGAAAAGTATGTTTTCTTAAATTGTCTATCTTATACTCACACTATGTTTAATTTTCTAAATATGTGTCACACTACCAACCTTTTCTACCCTTTATACGTGTCACACTACAAACCTTCTTGATCTTTTAAGTCAACATTGAAACTATAATGATATGGGAACACTTCTCTCTATAAATTTTACTAGATATTATTATCATAAATATAAAAAAATTAACTCTTAAAATCAAAATATAAATTACAAACTACAATTAATTATTTAATATTTACTTTACCACAAATAAATAAAATAGGTATATAAATACAATTTTATTAATAAATAAATATTTTATTATAAATTTATATATTATTTTATATGGGAAAAATTTATTAAATTTTATTTTAAAATTATTTTAATAATTATAAATAATTTATAAAATGTATAATAATTAATTATAAAATGTATTGTAAAGCATTTTTTTTAAGTGTAAATTTCATCACATTAAAATCCTTTGAATTTAATTACCCACTAAACAAATTCATCAGCGTAAAATATTTTTAATTCAACAACCCAAAAAATAAAAAAATAAAATAAAATAAATAAATAAATATTGATGATGATTAACTTCCATTGATACCAATGTGGTTTATCAGACTTCAAGAAAAGAGAGTCTAAGTGCTATTCTTCAAACTCTTGTTTCTATGATCAAGGAGTAGGGAAAGAAGCATTCCAAAGTGCCTATTAATAAGTCAAGAAAATTGGAGGTGTCACTGAATTGGAGGTGTGGTTGATGATAGGGAATTGAGAGTGGATGTGGGAAAGAGCCGAACACTCTAAAAGGAAGTTTTTTCATTGTCCACCTTCTTAGTAGCATAAAGATGACAAATTCTATCACCTTCTTAGTTTCTTTCTTCATTTTGAAAATAAAAATAAAAATTTGGAATTTCTATTCATTTTTTCCTTTCTTAATATTTAGTAGAACATATTTAATTTTCATTATCATTATATATTTTATATATTAAATTTATGTGAAAAAAAATAATTCACGATTTTTATTTTTAATCAAACTTTATTTAAAAATAAATTGAATGTGAAAGCATTTATAAATAATATAAATATTATTGTTTTAAATTAAATTTCAATTTCTTAACTAAGTATCGTGATCATATTTTAAATTTTTTTTTACAACTTGAGTCTATTTAATAATAAGTGAGAGGTTTAAATGCAGAGTGAAATAGAGTATATAACCTTCATAAACTTTAACAATAAACCATTACCTAAAAACATATCTAGTGTCCTTCAACAAAAAAATCTTAAACATTAATTGGTGCCTTATTTAATCACGACTTTGGGTATTGTTTCAAACTATCTATAATGGAAAGTAACACCAAAATCTCTATAAAGATTGATGTGACCTATTAAATAATTTATTTATCACTAATAACTCCCATCCCTATCAACTTTGAAACTCACACTTAATAAAGATTAAATTGTTTCTTAGAAAAACAAAACCCTTCTAATATTTTATTAATATTAATATTATAGAATTAAAACATGTGAAAAGAATACACGCTGCAGCATTGTACTTCATTTAACGAAACATCTTAAAAAAACACCCACATGTTTAATGAGTAAGAGAAGTCTGTTCCACTAAATAACGGAATAAATTCTTCGTTAATATAATATTAATATAATTAAAAGATAATATTACGCTCTAAGCACATGGAGTGCTTAAGTTTTTACCACTTAAATGTATTTAAACTATCAATTGCACCTAAACCAACAATAGAGTTCATTGTTTTGGTTCATGTTCAAGGTTCTTAAATAATAATTATTTAAATTCTTTAAATTCAATAAAAAGTATAAGTTTATGAAAGAATCTTTAAAATCCAAAGGTGTAATGAAAATATAAAATAAATTTCTCAACTCAAGGATGTACTATATATATATATTATAAATAGTTATTTCTCAACCCAATGGTGTAAGAGTGTTGCTCATATATACTTTACATTTGCATATTAAGATCACTACCCACTATGCTACAATCGACGTCTAGAGTTCCATTGTTATTCATCAGTTTAATTGTTGCTTTGATGGTTGAAATAACATCGTATGTTATAAATATGCTATGGAAATGATAATTTCTTGGACGCATTTTTAAACCTAAATACAACTCAAGACGCGTGTTATATTTCAAATTTTTATCATTTTTCCTTGGCATCACATTTGGATGGTTCTCATTGCTACTTTGTATGATCACATAATACACTTGGAATCACAAAATTCTATCCTACATTTGGCATCATACGGTTCTATTATAATGGTTCCTGGATGTTGAAGTGGTTGGATTATCTCATGTAATTGCATTGACAACTCTGAGTATTGTTATTTCTTGAGTTAGTCTAAATCTTGACAGTGTTATATTTGTTATGGTAACACTTTGTATCCTAGTCTTTTAATGCTTATTATTGGATCGATGCAAATCTTCGCATTATAATCTTGTTAACTAGATCTATGGGTGAAGTTTAGAGTTTTATCCATGATCTATTTGTTAAGCAAGACACATAATTGGAAAATTTGTGGTCAACGTCAACTGCCAAAAACATAAGGGAAGTGAGAGAAGTTAGCTATCAATGGTGAAATGCAACTATCATTGAAAAGAGAAGCTAGCTTGTGCTCCACTCTTGGTTTAATCATTCCAAAACCCACCATAAAGCAACCTTGGCATAATATGCATTTTCCACATTGTACTACAAAGTGACACATTTTTTTATTTTTTATAGACTACATGCGTTAGACATGCAAGGGAAGGACGCCATGTGACAACTCCCCTTCTCTAGGTGTCATTGCATTCTAATTTCCCACAACATTTGTCAGAGTCGTGGATCAATTCATAAAATTATGCTAGTGAGTGTTGTTAGGTATGATTCTAACTGCGCATAAAGGTAGGTAGCATTATAATTTCACGTCACTGTATCCTTGTTCGTGTCAAGAAACCTAGTATTTGCTTTTTGTTTGAACTCTTGAAAAATTCATTATGAAGCAGACCTTCATCATGATTAAGCCTGACAGCATGCAATGTGGATTGGTGGGAGAAATTATATCTAGATTTGAGAAGGGATTTATTTTGAAAAGTCTGAAGATGGTGGTTGTAGAGAGATCATTTGCAGAGAAACACTACAAGGATTTTTCTTCAAAGCCCTTTCTTCCTGGATTGCAAGAGTACACAATTTCCAACCCTATTCTAGTTGTGGTCTAAGAGGGGAAAAGGTGTTGTTGCAACTCGTAGGAAAATTATTGGAGCTACAAATCCTGCAGCACTTGAACTAAAAATATTAGAGGTGACTTTGCTGTAGAGGTTGAAAGGAACGTTATCCATGGTAGTGACACATTTGAGAGCCCAAAGGAGGAAATAACACTTTGGTTTCTTGAAGGTGTGGTTGACTGGAAAAGTAGTTTGCATTCTTAGGTTAATGAGATATTAACAATGAAATTCCTGAATCCAAAAAGTTTGACTAAGTTTTTGGATTATGTCATTTCCAAGCAGAGTCGTTTTTTTTCAAGGAGTGCTCGTTCATCGTTGTCTCTTCCTCCGAGACTTGAACCTTATACGAGGTGAAGGGGATATACAAGGTGAAGAGGTTGGCGACTCAAACCCTTTCCACCTGTCAATTTTTAACTCGTCAAAGGACAACGAAAAGATCAACACGAGTAACTCATGTTTGCAGTGGGTTTATGATATGGAGAATTTGTGTTGTTCACATGAAGCTTCATTCCAACATGACAGTAAGCCCATGGCATCCTATCCATAATGTCTATGATCTTCGACACTGCCACATTTTTTTAGTGTTGTTGCTGCAGCATGCATCTCTTGTTGAGCACCAATCCTAGAACAATGGTGATCACATTGTGGCCATTCACTTTTATCAAGAATTTTCATCCCATTTCCTCCATTTTATAAACCCATACATGGTTACCCACACATTTCCCACCAAAATAAAACATGGTCACTGTAATTTTAGCATTACGAGTTTTCTTGTCGAAATCTACCACTTGAAAAATCTGGTAGGCTGCAACCAAGCTATGGCGAGTGATTGTTATACTGATTTCTTCGCCTCTGTATAGTTGTACCAATCTTCTGAACTTGTTCACGACCTAACCTGAAGCGCTATGGCCTTTGGGTTATTGGTAGTGAAAAGAATCCAAAACCCACTCTCCACCTTAAGATCCAGACAACACCTAATTTGGGCTAGTCCACAGAGAAACAAACAGTCCTTCCTTTTATATTATCAAGCAAATTGAAGAGATATAACCTACAACAGATCCGTTGTAATTCTATCTTCACTCTCACAAAAAATCATCTCTCTTTCTCGCTCAGAATAAAGATCTACATAGACACAATACAATTCCCTCATATATAGCGAGGCGTTGCCTTCTAGGGAAAAAAAACTCGAAATTAAACACAACTTCTACCCTCATATCTCTGCCTAATGAACGACCTAGATTGACTATGAAATTACAACATTTTACAAGGAAATTTTACATCTATTTTTAGCTTTGGGGGCGCCGTCACCGATCCCCCGCCGGGGGGGGCTCAATATCCGCCTAACGAACGGCCCAAATTGACTACGAAATTACAACATTTTACAAGGAAATTTTACATCTATTTTTAGCTTTGGGGGTGCTTCCCCTGATCCCTCACCAGGGGGGCCTCCAAATAATCACCGTCTCCCCCCCTTGGACCCCCCTAGTGGCATACATTTTACAGGTGCCATTGCCGCCACATTACGAAATGGGGTCCAATGCGGTGATACCTCTGAATAAGGAAGATAATCAGACTCCACACCCAACAATCTCCCACTTGGAGACCGATTCTAGCAACTCCATCGCTGCTTCATTTCCTAGACATTGACTCCACTTTGGACCTGGTTGTTTCTCATCTTATTCATCATACTTGAAGACCAATTGAAACTAAGCATAATCTCAGTTTCTCCTTGGTTACAACTTTTGTTAACATATCTGCAAGATTCAGGCTACTATGTATCTTTTCTAGCTTCAACTGTCCATCATCCAACACTGACCGTATGAAATGGTACTTGAGCTGTATATGTTTAGTGTTGGAATGAAATGCAGAGTTCTTTGCAAGATGTATGGAAATCTGGCTATCACTGTATAACCTGTCCAACTCCTGCTTCTTACACAATTCATCTAGAAACCTTTGTAACCAAATCATTTATTTGCTAGCCTCTATAGCAGCAACATATTCTGCTTCCTTCGTTGAGAGTGCAACAACACTTTGCAGTTTTGAAACCCAACTAACAGTTGTTCCACCTACAGTAAACACATATGCTGTGGTGCTCCTCCTGTTATCTCTATCATTTGCCATATCTGCATCAACATATATCTGTAAAGCAATGTTTGAACCACCAAAGCATAATGCTTGATTTGTGGTACCTCTCTAATACTTGAGAATCCACTTCACTACCATCCAATGTTCTTTTTCTAGATTGTTCATGTACCTGCTTACAACTCCCACTGCGTGTGCAATATCAGGCCTTGTGTAGACCATTGCATATATTAAGCTTCCCACTGCTGATGCATATGGAACTTTAGACATAGAAGTCATTTCTTCCTCAATCTTGGGACATACCTCCTTAGTTAGTTTGAAATGGCTAGCCAAAGGTATACTAACTAGTTTTGAATTTTTCATATTAAATATTTTCAACACTTTTTCTATGTACTCACTCTGAGACAATGTTAATTTTCGATTCTTCCTGTCTCTAGTTATTCTCATACCAAGGATTTGTTTTGTAACACCCAAGTCCTTCATTGCAAATGAGTTTGCCAATTTTCTTTTGAGCACATTTATTTCCTGCATGTTAGAACCTGAAACAAGCATGTCATCAACATACAATAACAATATAATATAGCTTCCATCATTTTTCCTTTTGAGATAAATACAATGATTAGAGTGACATCTAGTATAAGCTTGTTTAGACATAAACCTATCAAATCTTAGATACCACTAACTTGGAGCTTGTTTTAAGCCATACAAGCTCTTCTTCAACCTGCACACTAGTTTCTCCTTCTCTTTTACCTCATATCCTTATGGTTGTTGCATATATATATATATATATATATATATATATATATATATATATATATATATTCCTCCAAATCTGCATGGAGAAAGGTTGTCTTTACATCTAACTACTGAAGATGCAAATCTTCAGCTGCTACTAGACTTAAAATAGTTTTTATTGAAGTCATTTTAACAACAGGAGAAAATATCTCAGCAAAGTATATACCCTTTTTCTGTGCAAACCCCTTCACCACAAGTCTAGCTTTATGCCTTTTTCTGCCTCCATGTTCTTCCTTCAACCTGTAAATCCATTTATTCTATAATGTTTTTTACCTACAGGTAACCTAACTAAGTCCCAAGTCTGGTTATGTGCTAAGGAGTCCATCTATTCTTTCATGGCTTGCTCCCACTTCTTCTTGGTTTCTACCCGCATTGCTTCTTCATAACATTCTAGTTCACCAAAACCAATCAACAATACATAATATAAAGAAGGAGAGTATCGTTCAAGGGGTCTAATTATCCTAGTAGATCTTCTAACACCACTTTCAAGTGTTTGAGGTGTTTGTTTCTATTTTGGTTGATGTATTTGTTCAGGCTGTTGATCATTATGATTTTCAGGCACCTTCACTTTTTCTGTGATCTCATCAAGCACTGTGTATTCTCTGTTTTGTTTTCCCTATTTATTTTCCTGCATCTGATCCTTATACAAAACCTTTTCATTGAATATGACATCTCTACTCCTAATGATTTTGTGTTTTTCATAATCATAAAAGCGATAACCAAAATCATTAACACCATATCCAATGCAGGTACATTTCTTTGATTTTGCCTCAAGCTTTGTTCTATTTTCTTTATTAATGTGGACAAAGGCTTCATAACCAAAAGTCTTTAAAAATGAGTAGTTTACCTTTTTACTTGACCATGCCTCCTCTGGAATACCACCATCCAAGGAACTGGAAGGCCTTTTGTTTATTAGATAAACAACAGCATCTACAACATCTGCCCAAAATTGTAAAGGAAATCCTGCATGCAATCTCATGCACCTTACACGCTCCATGATTGTCATGTTCATCCTTTCTGACACACCATTTTCTTGTGGTGTTCCTAGAATTGTCTTCTCTCTGCAAATTCCATTCTCTGAACAGTACCTATCAAACTCTTTGCTGCAATATTCACCTCCATTGTCTGATCTAAGACACTTCAACATTTTTCCTGTCTCATTTTCAACCAAAGATTTCCATTTCTTGAAAGTATCAAATACATCAGATTTATTTCAAATACAATAAATCCAAGTTTTTCTAGTTGCATCATTAATAAAAGTAACATAATAACGGGAGCCACCGAGAGATGATACCTGAGTAGGTCCCTATACATCTGTATGCACAAGCTCTAATTTTTCACTCTTCTTTTTTTCCCAACTCTGAGGAATTTGACCCTCTTCTGTTTTCCATAAACACAATTCTCACATAATTTTAAATCAACGTGCTTCAAATCTGGCAACAAATTTCTCGAGTGAAGAATATGCATCCAGTTCTCACTCATGTGCCCGAGCCTATGATGCCACAATGTCGTATCTTCTCCTTTAGAGGTTAAAGCATTAACAGAATTAGAAATACCATTGCATAAATACAATGTACTAACCTTTTCTCCTTTTGCTACTACCAGGGATCCTTTAGTGACCTTCCGAATTTTATCTGTAAAAGTAGTTACACAGCCTTCACCTCCCAACTGCCCTATTGAAATCAAATTTTTCTTCAGATATGGAACATGCCTTACCTCCTTCAACAACCATTGATTTCCATTCTATTGTTTTATTAAAACTGCACCCATTCCAATGATTTTACAGGGTTTATCATCACCCAATCGAACCTGTCCAAAATCTCCTTGAACATAATCATGAAAATGTTTCCTATCAGGTGTGGCATGGAATGAGTCCCCTGAATCTACCACCCAAGCATCAATAATATTTTCTAATGAAAGAATCAAAGCATCTTGCAACACATCACCTATCACATTTGCTTCATGATTTTTTTCTTGTTGTGCATCTCCCTCTTTTCCCTTATGAGACTTGCAATCTTTCTTCAGGTGTCCTTTCTTCCTGCATTTCCAGCACACTATCCCCTATCTGGACTTAAATCTTCCTTTCCTTGACTTATTGTGATATCCTAGACTCTTTCCTCTTTCCATTTTTCTTCCCCTAGTCTCTGCAGTCAAAGCATTACCTAATGTCTCACCGGAGCTTTTCCGTTGCAATTCCTCGCTAAGGATTGCACCGACAACATCATCAAACTTTAAAGTACTAGATCCAGAGACAAAGTTACTAATGGGCATAACTAAACCATTCCAACTTTCTGGCAATGAGCATAGAAATAACAGAGCCCTAACTTCATCGTCAAAAGTTACCCCTACAGAACTTAACCAACTGATAACTATATTAAATTAATTTAAATGATCAGCAACAGATCCACCTTCTGACATATTCATATTAAATAAATGCTTCATAAGAAATACCTTATTTTAGGCCGAGGGTTTTTCATATAGTTTGGTCAATGCTGACATTAAAACCTCCGTGTCGTTTCCTTTGAAATATTAAACGCTACCAACGCCACAAGGCACAGTGGTATTGTTCCAAGTGCCTTTCTATTGAGAATATCCCATTCTGTGTCTGTCATACTCGTCGGCTTCTTTGTCTTTCCGCTCAATGGTAGGTATAGATATTTCTGATACAAGTAATCTTCCATTTGCATCTTCCATATCTGGTAGTTTTGGCCATTAAATTTTTCGACCCTAAATATATCATCTTCCGCCATTTCTCCCACTCAAACCAGGAACCCTTCTCTCCTGCGAGTTTATTAGCTAAATAGACCTTCGGCTATCATACCAATTATTAGAAAATTATATATTACAGAGAAATGGAACACATAAAATATATTGCAGAAATATAAACACAGAAAACGCATAAAACATGAGAGACACAGATATACGTGGTTAACCCAATTTGGGCTATGTTTACAAAGAAACAACCGGTCCTTCCTTTTATATTATCCAACAAACTGAAGAGATACAACCTACCACAGATCCGTTGTAATTCCCTCTTTGCTCTCACACAATCTCCTCTCTCTTTCTCTCTCATAATATAGATCTACATAGACGCAATACAATTCCCTCATATATAGTGAGGGGTTGCCTTCTAGGGAAAAAAACCCTAAATTAAACATAACTTCTACCATTAGATCTCTGCCTAATGAACGACCCAGATTGACTACGAAATTACAACATTTTACAAGGAAATTTTACATCTATTTTTAGCTTTGAGGGCGCTACCCTGATCCCTCGCCAAGGGGGGCTCGATCTTCGCTTAATGAATGGCCCAGATTGACTATGAAATTTTAACATTTTACAAGGCAATTTTACATCTATTTTTAGCTTCGGGGGTGCTGCCCCCGATCCCTCGCCAAGGGGAGCTCGATCTCCACCTAATGAACGGCCCATATTGTTACAAAATTACAACATTTTATAAGGAAATTTTACATCTGTTTTTAGCTTCGGGGGGGGGGGGCTCCAAATAATCATCGTTGCCCCTCTTGGACCTCCATAGTGGCATACATTTTACGAGCAGCATTGCCACTACATTACGAAATGGGGTTCAATGCGGCGATACCTCTGAATAAGGAATATAATCAAGCTCCACACCCAACACGTGAGAAAGTCATTTATATTTTCTTCCCATTCTAATGGCATCACATTTCCTCTGTACGTCACAACAATGTATCCCCTCCCTAGCCTAATGATCTCCTGCTTGTCGTTGTAGAAGGCCACAAAGCACACCCAGTTGCATCGTCTAGACACCCAATCTAATCCATCTGATAAAAACATCTATGTTAACCACCCGGGAAACAAGATTCTTGAAGTGGCATAGATGTTACATCACATTATATCCAGTAATCTTCAATGACGCTTTGTAAAGCAACGAGCTTTGGGCATATTTACAATAGCCATATTGTTGGGACTTGGGATCAAAGTCCATAGAATTGTAGGTGGCCTGGGTGAAATCGCCATATTACAATCTCTCGTCTCATATTCTTATCCAAGGGGTCCAACAGGCCTTCCAAGTTGTTACATCCTTGATACTCGTGCCATTTCTCCCCTAGATTTTGCTTGAGTGACTTGATGGAATTGTTCAATATTCTATCCTATGCAATCAACTTTTCAATCGGGTTGTATATCGATCTGACCTCCTGAGCCTCTTTCGATGAATATCCCCAAATACATCTGAAGGCGACATTTAAATCACTGTTAGGTATTAAAAATTGGGGATATAAACCTTTACGATTTAAATAATCCAAAGTTAAAAAAATGTTTGAGTGAACTTGGAATATGAATAGATATCAAACATGATTTTCTGAACAAAATGAAGGTGATTATGATGAGTGTTTGGGATTTCAAAATGAAATCATTTATCAAATTTTACAGTTTCAACAATTTCAATATCAATTTTAATATTTAAAAAAAAATTAATTCTTATTCAAAAAATTTAATCATATTTAATGAATAAATTAGCCTATGTGAATTAGAATTTTGTCCTCAATTGGGATCATCTACTATTGTTGTTGTTACATATGTGGGAATAAAAATAAAGTTCAATTTATTAACATGTTTAAAATCAAACAAAAATAATGTTAACAAAAACATGTCATTGTACTATAGATGAAATCAATAATGACTTAGTTAAGTAACAAAGTTACCGATCAAATTGTAAATATTACCTCAAAATGAGAACTCTAACCCAAAAACATGAAAAATCAACCCAAAAACAAAAATTGTGTATGCAAGAATGCTGCTTTTTTTAGGTTAAATTTTCAATATTTTTTTTTAAATGGAAGTAAAAACCATTTTTTTTGCGAAATGGATGAAAAAACGCCCTCAAAACAATAAGTGTAGATGATTGAACAAAAAAAAAATATTTGGGTTAGAATTTTGAATCTTTTTAGCACTGAAAGTAAAGATAAAATATCAAGACTTTGAAAAACTATAAAATTCCTATAATTCTTGGACATGATGTTAAAGATAAAAAAGCATGTCTCAAAAAGCATGAGCCTAACTTTTGTCTTAAAGTAAATGAAAATTTCAAATATCAAATACTATGTGTGGAGCATGCATTGTTAGTTTGAATATAAAAGAGATTATGCAATGCACATAGAGATGGTGTATGCATTGTATGTATAGGACAAACACATTGTATGTATAGGACAAACACAATAAAACACAGTTTTTTGAGCTATCAAAATGCACAAGAGATACAAAACATTTGAAATTGATGGTAATGTGATTTTAATAAAGTAAATAATGTTACTAAGATAGCATTAAAAATATTTGAAAAGATAAAATGATGACATAAAAAAGGAAAATGCATTGCAAACATGATGGGTCTATAATCAACAACAAATAAGAAGATTGTGATGCTACATCCTTACATTACAGTAGTATTTGGGATTTTTTAATTTCCTTTTAACTTAACAACAAAGGCATGCCACATTAATGAAAACAATTATGTAATAACTAGTAGTAGCTAAAATGGAAAACTTAAGAGTGCACAAGGAGTAGGAGAAGCTATTGTTGGCTAGTCCAATTAAAAAAATCTAATGGAATGCCATCCTCAATGATATGTTCATGGTCAGCTTTTGACATTCTCCATTTTTTAAATTTTGATTTTTTTCTTGATTGAACTTCCACCAACTTATGTGCATTGCACACACCAAGTGACTATATTGACAACTTATGGCATCAAGTTGATAGTCTTGAAAGTAAACATGAATCTCGATTTGATGAGTTTCTTGGAAAAAATATCCTTTCAGTATAATAGACTCTCTTTCATATATAAAATTGTTATCATCACAGTCCTCCAATAAATTCATCTTTCATTCAATGCACTGCATCAAATAATACTTGACATTTTCTATGTTGTTAATGGGTGCAACTACATCAAAAACATCTCTTGAACAATAAAAAAAGTGTAAATTCATATCATAATTAACAAGAAATTAGTTATCAACATGTACTTGATTTTATTAGATTTAGATCTATATTTTAACTATTATTTATACTTGTAGACAATGATTTTAAAAACATAACACACACACACACACACACACACATATATCCTTTGAAAACAATTAAAATGTTGGCTTCTCTAACAAGATCGGAAACTCTATCACCTTCAGATGACACTATAGTCTCCTCTGATTCCATCTCTTCAAAGATTGCAAGCGACACTTTCCCATTTGCATTAAATTATGTATGTTTCCACGCTTTCGCATACATATTATTTTCACAAACATCATTGAATTTGTGTCCTCTATGCAAACATGACAAAAGCAAGATTCTTTTCTTTTATCAAATGTAAATGCATTTTGGTACTTATTTGTTTTAATTGAATGCAATTTTTGAGTCTCTTTTACTATTTCAGCTTCATATGGAATCTATCTATCTACATCTTGGAATCCAATATGCCAAAAAAGCATGTAGTAAATTCAAACAAGAATTTAAATTTGTTAGTTAAAATACAATTTACATATAAAAAATAATCATCGATAAATTCTTTAAACTATAATTTTTAATTTTTTAAAATTTAAAACTTAACAAAAATCATCATATATTAAAAATATATACAAGTTAATATATATGTACATACGTGCATACCTCCCTTGATGGGTTAGTCTCATGGCTTAGTGCAAAAATGCACCATTGAACAAATTGTTCAATTGAGACAAGTCGATTTGCAGAGTGGTCCATTTGATATCTTCGAAGTGCTCGCTTTATACATGCCCCATGCACTATCATATTCTCCTTTTCCATGACCAATCTCAAAGAAATTCCAACAATGTTTAATGTTGGTTTTCATATGAAGATGACATAACCAAAAGAATGATCGTGAAGATTTGAATTGACCTGCACATCCATCTGACCATATCCAATGTTCATTGAATTTTATTCCACGACCTTTCAATGAGTCATAAATCTTATCAAAGCAATGTTGTACAAAATGTGTATCATGTGTATGATCATCATTGATATAAAAATGATATTATTTAATAACATGTTGATTCTCACTGGTGCTTTCTATATGATCAACATTTTGTTCAACATGTCTATATAGAACATGGACAATCATAGAGACTTGGTCAGAATGATAATATTCACTATGTATTTCATTTTGTGCAATGAATGTGTAATTTTATGCAAAATCAACTATTAATAAAATGACCCCTGGTGGAAAAAATTCACGGAATTTTTTGAATTTCATGTCTTGCCATCGAGCTCTATGAGAATGCTCGGTGTATTTATAATTTTTTGTCTCAAAATTCTTCTAAAAAATTATCACAGGAATTTATTCTTCTTGTAAAACAATCCTTGTAGCACTTGTACTACCACTTGCACCAATTGATGTATGGCTATATTCATATCTCTTCCATTCCACTTTTATGTTGGACAATGATTGATCACCCATATTAATAGGATATTTGTTGTGAAACAAAGTCAAATTTCCACAATGATCACATTTTTTACCACCAATATATTTCTTTTTGTAAAATAATTCATGATTTTCTCTTCCACGTGGAATTTTGGATATGAAATCATGGATAGTGGAAGGAGGAGGTGAATTTTTCCAAAATGTTTTACCAAAATCAAGAAAGATGTCATAATATAATTTAAATTCCACATGATATCGACAACAAGTGTCACATACAATGATATGCTTAACATACCATGGTTTTTGTTGCATAAAAGTAATAATTGAGACATTGATTCCACGATTATATTCTTTGAACTTATTGAACAACTCTATCTGAGGTGTCCAAGATATGTTTTGCATGTCCTTCGTACTAATTCCATACTATTCTTCGTCGAATCACATCACTTTATTTTGGTGAAACACGTGAATTTTTCACCCAATATTCATATATCATTTTTTAACATTTTCTCCAAGTCTATCTTTGTATGGTTTCCTACAAATAACTATCCAACAAGCAAGTCCATCATTCACATTTATTTTCAATCGAAATTTCCTATGCTTGTGTAATGTTTTTCGTGAGGTCCCTAATGCTTTTGCTGTAGATTTTATCAAACAATTTTCTTCAGTAGTTGATGAAACCATTGTTGCTTGTTGCTCTACATGCATCTAGATCACTTTTCTTTCTAGATCTTCCAATTGATTTTAGAGCACTACTTATATTTTGAATCACATTTTCCTTCACATTTTTAACTTTTGTTGATTTTTGAATACCTTATAATGTTGTCGCTTCTTTTAATTTCTTTGATGTTAAAAGACCTCTCAAAATTTGAGCTTGAACTATCACATTTTCATTTTTGAAGAACTTATGAATAATGAGCTTAACGCGATATCGTATAACATGGTCAACTTTTTTTATCTCCATATGTGCCGGTGTTGACATTTTCTAACATCTCATCATCGATATTGATTTCATCTATACATATGAGAATTCAATGTAAATGAGTATAAATATGTATTAAATAATTAAATTAAAAAATAGAGTTCATGAAATTGAAACTAATAAATATGTATAATTTCAATAATACATGACATATATATACATACCTATGGATGGTTCAACTTCTTATTCACTTGAATCTCTTTCAACGTCTTCAACAACATCATCAATCATGGGTTAATTTTCTTCTTTATTTTTTCTTTCAACATTTTCAATCTCATCATCAATGTTATGAGGAAAATCTCTCTCTGTTTACATTGAAAAATATTTTACAAATTAGTTCATCAAATAAAAATTAAATTGCACAATACACTATTAAAGTTTAAAAATAATTTATAATATCTACATTTACATGCTTGGTTAAACTTCTTGTTGAGATTGATTTTCTCTTTCAATATTTAGGTGTTCTTCCTTCTTTCTTTTGTAACAATTTCTCGAATATTCTCGACGAGCCTTAATGTCTCTATTTCAAGCATATTTTCTCTTGCAATTTCTTTGATTCCCCATGATAATTCAATCTATATAGATTTTTAAAATCAAGCCCGAAAAAGTCACTTTCAAAATCCAGCGAAAAAGAATTTACTATCTAAAAATTAGATTCAAAGAAGTTTACTATTCAAAAGTTGCACATGAGGATTGTGAGTGAAAATGATGTTTCAGCTAAGTTTATTTATATCTTTTGGCCAAAATGGTTACATCGGAGGGTCACTTCATTTCAATTTCGAAATTGACATAAAATATGGATAGGTTTTTCAGCCAAAAATATTTTTTCGTTAAATTCAATGCTTGCTCGTGGAGAAAACATTTCTGGCCGAAAATTTTGCTTTTTTCAGTCGATTTTCTTTTTGGCCAAAATCCTACAACTCTACAACAACTAGGCCCTATTCACCTTTCTCCAATTTTAGAATGGTTAAACTCAATCAAATATAGTGGATTTTCTTTCGGAACCAACACCAACATTTGTAGAGTTGAATCTACTTTCACTAGATATAAATTTTATGGAATTTCATAGATATTTGCTAATTTTAACTAATTTCCTAATAAAATGTGTGCAAAATTTTTATGAATGTCATTATGAACCAGTGAAATCAAAATTTTTCATCTTCCAAAATACATTGTGAAAAAATATCAAAAATTTATGGTGCATTATGTTGGCCTGTCATCTTTAATGGAAAGTTTTTAGATTTTTAGTTTTTAACTAATATGATGAGAAACGTGGTGCTTTGTTAAACATATTCAAAATATGTAGTTTTTTCATATTGTTTTAATTCAAAAAATTCTTGTAATAATGATATGCATATGTTGGTTTTGTAAATATAGCCATACCGAATTAGAGTTTGTCTAGATTATTGCAACACTTTGTTTTTTCAAAAATGGAAGGTTAACAAAGAATACATTGGGCAAAAAAACATGACTTTTTATCAATCCATTGATTTTTTAAAAACACAGTCAAACAATTGCTAAGCTCACATATCAAATGTGAATAAAAAATTTCTAAAAAATAAGCAATAGAAAGTTAATAAAATTTATGTCAAGTTTTCTTTGAAAATTTTATTTTTCTTACTAAAATTTGAAAAAGTTCTAAAAATGATATTTTTTTCTCAAAAAAGGGCCAAAGTGTAACCCACCTTCACATTTTCACCCTCAAACCCAAATACCGCGGACAACATCGAAAGGAAAGAAGTGCAAAGGGTTTGTTAATACTTTTTCCTCCTGAAGATCAAATAAATTAAAGGAAAAAGGCTTCCAGGTATACAATTTTTTTCATGGCTTTTTTTATTAATGCAACACCTTTATCCATAAGGCCATTGTTTTTGAATCTTATGTAAAAGGAAGCTTGAGAATGTTGTTGGGAAAGAATAGGTCATTTTTGGATAGAAGTAGCAGAAGAGATGAGTCCTTCCCTCCTTTCCTTGGTCACATAAAATGTTATAAATGTGATAATTAAGGCCACAAAGCATTATATTGCAGTTATGGAATGTTTAGATCTCACTTTCATTTCAAGAAACCAAAAGAGGAAGCATTGTCCATGAAGGATAAGAATCAAAAGAAGAATTCATACCATTTTTTTGTTACCCCCATCATAGTATGTCAAAGCAGCTTGCCAAGGGAATGTAAGAGAATTTGGAAAAGGAAAGAGGAGCTAGAAAAATGTGCACATATCAGAGTTAAAACCATTAAAGTTTGGAAGGAAAAGTTGCAGCAAGTGGCTTCAAAGAAAAATTGAAGCCAAATTGTTCTAAGGGGGAGCAAAGAGTAGAAGGTGCATGAGCTCAGGGGGAGCTGCATAAGGACTTAGAGGTTTGCATTTCATTTTTTCCTCATCTTGATCTCAATCTATTATCATATGTCTATTTTCAGTAGTATATGGTTCGAATTCATCTACATCATGGGTATCAAGAGAGTAATCACTAAAGACCTAATGCTATTATATGTGATCTGGCCTACATTGTGAAATAATTCATTGATCTTCTCTTATTTAATGTCAATCTAAGTGATGGTCAATGGTGATGATCATCAAACTGGTGCAAATTGATGCGATCAATTCTGATGTGGATCCATGATCGATATGTTGTTAAGTGTTGGCCAATGGTAATGTTCTAATCTAATGTAGTGTGATCTATGTGATATTTCATCCTTGTTCTGATGTAATGCATGGTAGCAATTGGATGGGAGAAATTTTGACTGATTTTACTCATGGTTCGAGAAATGATGTGAAGCAAACAGTGATGAACAAGTTCTTAGTTAGTGATCCTGCAATCGATGGAACTTTTTACAGTAGGTATCTATGGAATCGATGCCTATGCCTGTGCAATCACATTGTTTTAATATCTACCTATTAGTTTTGGTGTGTTGACAAAAAATTGTGATCAATTGGTGTGTTTGATCCAAAGCATAGTGCATTCATAAATATGATGGTCATCGGCCAATAAATGAGCATGACGGCATTGATCTAGTGTCTAAAACATTTAATAAATATTTTTTTAAGTTTGTAATTGGCATTTTTGTACAATGCAAAAATGCTCTACATCTTCTGGAGCATCTTGATTCGGTTAAGTTTAACTTGTTGATTTGGTCCCATGAGAATAATTCAACGAGTTGATTACCTAACACTCTGATTGATCTGAAAATTGTTTGTTGAATCATTTTTCTAGAGGTATGGATGCAATGAATGTAGTAAATATCTTTTATGTGGTTTAGAATTGCGGGGGCTTAGTGGTTGGTGTGTTCGTGTTGATAATCAAAGATTTGGCTTCATAATTGTATAAAATCCATTAATCATTGGGGTGTTTAATTGATCTAGTCTCAAACTTGAAGCATTATTGATCCTATCTATGGTTCAACGCCTTCCATAGTGTAAACACATTAATTTTGGTCATGTAGTAACACATTAATCATCGACCTAGTATTCAATGTATAATTGATTTGGTATTTCCTGCTCAACACTTTGTTTTGGTCATTGAAATTAGTCATTGAGAAATGAATGAATATGTGGATTTGGTCAATACATAGAGATGGTTGGTTGGCCCAATGTGAGTATTGGGCATCGCTTGTAAATATCGTTTTTTGTGGATCGATCTAGTTTTTAGTGTGTAAGAGATTGGAACCAATGGAAATATTTTTGAGAAATGATATAATGGATGAAGGATCGTCATACAGAGTTTTTTGATCGAGTGTGTCTACATATGGAGTGAGAAAAAGAGATTGTGGTGTGCACCTCAGTAACAAAAACATAACATGTTTGAATTTTTTACGCATCGCTTAAGGAGTGAGTTGATCAGATGCATTCAGTAATCTGGTTTGTATAAAAAAAAGGTTCAAAAAGAATGGTTTAAGGGCAATAAGTGAAACTTTTAATGGAATATGTAGATGTTGATAATAATGGCATGTTAGATTACAGTGAATTTGTAGTTGTCAATTCATTTGTAGTGGATGGACAATGATGATCATTTGCATAAGGAATTTAAATTCTTTGTGAAGAATGATAGTGGCTATATTGAAGTTGATGAGCTTAAATAAGCCTTGATTGATGACAAAAAATGTTTTAAGGGTGTTGAATGACATTGTCTGGGAAGTACATACAGACAAGGATGGCCACATCAGCTATGAAGAGTTCGTTGTAATGATGAAAACTGGTACTGAATGAAGAAAAGTCTCCCAAAATTATTCACGGAACAAGTTCAGTAGTATCAATATGAGATTGGTGAAGGACGACTCGTTGCAACTGGATAATGAAGATAAAATATAAATGTAGCTCTAGAAGGATTGTATAGCATAAGGGTTCCAAGGATACTAGTAGTTTCCATGAGCATTATTAATCATGATTTGATGTTAGAATTGTATTTCATTTTGTGCCTCAACAATCATGTTCTTGATATTGTTGTGAGGTTTTTGTGGTGCCAAGGCTTTGCGTAAGTTCTAATGCAACTTGTGTCTACAAGGCACATGACAAACAATTTCATGTTTAAAGGTTGTCCATTTATCCATACCAAGCCAATCCTTGTGCAATTGGAAGCCAATAATTCAACATGAAAGTTTGTGATATGCAAGGAGAATGTAGTCATGGAAATTGACCCACTATGTGCATGAGGCTATAGGAGTGACCAATTCCATTGACAAGGTGAACTAAATTTGTTGTATGCATATTGAGTTAATGTGAACACCTGCAACAGACTAGAGGTTGAGCTATTAGCTGATTGTCGAGATTCAATTGATGGTAGAACAGTGTGCTAGTGTGAGTGAAGTTCAAGCATTAGAGTAAAGATATATTTTTGGTGCAATTAACATGAGAACCACTGTGCATTCAACAAAGAATGAAGTGATGTGTTATAATGCTCAAATGGTGATTGGTCTGTGTTGAATTTGGGCAAAGTATGTGGCTTGATCTTAAGGAGACAGAGTAATTTGTGTACCCTTGCACATGTTGTGGAGTGCATCCCTTGTATGGTGTTCCATAAGAATGAATTTGATGGAAAAGTTGAAAATAGAGGCCCTCCCATGATTATGGGTCTAGTTGTTTGGCTTAAGAAGTATGAAGATGTTGAATTGAAAGCTTGGCAATATTTTTTTGATGGGGGTGATTCTATTGAAGAACCAGAACCATTTGTAATTAAAATGTCAAAAGGGGTGAAAAGGAAATCCATATTTTATCAACTCGCATATGAGAAGGATCTATTAATAGAGAACCTATTAGATTCCATTCACATCTTCAAAAATGTCCCAGATCCAATTTTTCGATATATAACGGGCAAAGAGAAGGAAACCTTGTCTTCAAGGAGAGATATTGCTCTTTCATGTACCAAATTGAATAGAAAACATTTATGGCCAAACAGGGAAAACGAAAAATATGCATAAGCTCCATGGAATTTGAAAAAGAAAGAGTTAGACCAACTAAAAAATGTCATACGTTTAATAAGGACACCTACTCGATATGAATCATCATTAATAAACGATTTTACAGTTGATGAACATATCACAGGATTTAAAACACATGCTTTTCATAATTTTATGAAGGTATTACATATCATCATTTAAAATTTATTGGTAAAATTGATTAAGTACTAAATATATTATGATATTCTATTGTGTGACAAAAATAACTAATGATGATCTTTGATAAATGTGTTTGACAACATATCATGCAATTGGAAATTTGGGGGATCCATGTCTTACCGTCGACATGAGGAATGTCATATGTCGATTGTGAGCATTTGCAAGGTATGTGATATGGAATGTTCATGTGTGAGAGACATAGAGATATTGTATTTCATTTTATTTTTTTCCTAAAGGTTCATACTAATTTACTATTCTTATATTAGGTGGGCGACATCCAAGGATATCTGGGAATGTGAAGTGCGAAAATGGAAGAAGGAAATTACATAAAGTGTATGTGTATTTTAGAAAGAGCTCCCTACAAGTTTCATGGACCTACAAATCCATTTACTTATTCACCTAGACGATGACATTGAATTGGCAGGGATCATATTGACGAGCTGGATGTTTTTCTTTGAGAGGTATACGAAAACTCTAAAATGATATGTCCGACAAAAGGCACATCCAGAGGGTTGCATGGCTAAAGGGTATGTATTGAATGAAGAATTTTTCTTCGTATGTGAATTATTTGGTAAGGAATTCGAAGATGGGCCATGCTTTTGGGATGAATAAATAGCATTAGATATTATTGATGGAGAAAAACCACAATCTAATGGTGTTCAAGTAGAAATTAGTAAGTAAACTCATGATCATTGTGGTTTTCTTTTTATTGTGATTATTAATTCCCTATAATTTATTTGTCAAATTAACAACATGGCCTTTGGAGTTTGAAATAAGCATGTTGATATGTAATAGGTGCAAACAAAAGTGCGATACTCCACAAGTTCATTTTGTACCACATGGACTTTATGAACAAATGAATTGATTTGTTCAATAAAAAGAGAGAAGAAGTGTTAGAATCAAGGAGACAATTTAAGACACTGAACCCAAGGAACACCCCATTTCCTATTGATCTGCAAGGGTAATGGGCCAAAGATTGCAAACTAGAATGGGTTACTAAACCAATTCAAAATCAAATAGAAGATGCACATATAGATTCAAACATAACAGAGGATGAAATCAACATGTCTAGAGAATGTGAAAGAAAGGTACAGTTGGAATTTTACAGAATGTTGTTTCCTTACATTTTTGACACTATTAACTATCTTAATATTCGTTATTACATTTGTTTTAACCGAAATAAATGGTCTTTCATAAGAAAGGAAATATCCAACAATCGGGGCATATGCTCTACATTATTGTGTAGAATGTGTAGAAGTAAAGAGACAATCCTTCGATTGTGGCATCATGGTTGACTTCAAGCAATCCAGTCAATCAAGCTCAAAAGATAAGAATATTATTGAAGGGAATCTACAATATATTGGGAAAATAGAAGAAATTATTGAGTTGGATTGTCTCTGTTTTAAAGGTTGTATTTTTAAGTGTAGATGGTATGAATCATTTGAGAGGACACGAAGACATGATACCCATAGTGGATTTTTTTCTATAGATTCCTCAAAGTTCCTATCAGAGGATAAGGAGCCTTATGTTCTACCAATTCATTGCGAGTAGGTACTTCTTTAACTCAATGAATTAGAAGTTGTAGTGATCAATAATATATTAATACATTGTTTATTGAAAATATATACATGTGTTTATTAATCAATAAAATTGTTATAACATATATCTAATATATGTATGTACTCATTCATGTGAAAGTATTTTTCTATGAAGATATTCTGGACCCGAAATGGATATTTTTCATATATTATGATCTAAGATTAAGCCATGTATTTGATGATGCATTAGTGGATACTGAGAAAAAAAATGATGGCCAATAAAATGAGAGAGATGGAGTAGATAACATCTAAGAAATTCATGTGTTTATTAATCAATAAAATTGTTATAACATACATCTAATATATGTATGTACTCGCTCATGTGCAAGTATTTTTCTATGAAGATATTCTGGACCCGAAATGATATTTTTCATACATTATGATCTAAGATTAAGCCATGTATTTGATGATGCATTAGTGGATACTGAGAACAACAATGATGGCCAACAAAATGAGAGAGATGGATTAGATAACATCTAAGAAATTTACATCCATGATGATGCTGAAGATCATTATGTTCAGGCACAAGAAGACAACATTAATACAAACTTAGTTATATGATGTTACAGAAGACAACAATATGGATGGTATAGAAAATGATGATTCAAATATGTATCTGGTAACAATATGGATGGTCTACAGTTAGATTTCAATGACGATGAATATGATGCAAGTCAAGATGAGGATGATGATAATATTAACCACTTGAGAGATCATATGTAGATTGACAATGATACACTGGATAACGTTTTTGTAGGCAATGATGTTAATGACCAAGGTTTCTAAATTTTTAGAATTATTTGTAATCCGTGTTTAAAAAATGATGATTCTTATAGCCTAAAATTTGAAATGCTTTAGTATTATTTGTGTCAATACAAATTACCTATTGCAATAGCATTAAAATGTTCAAGATATGGTATGAATTGTTGGTAGAAAAAATTAGGATTACTTGAATGCTTCTTCAATTCATTTGTATCAACATATGTTCGTGAAGACATAAAAGTTAATAAAATATTAATACTTCTATCTCACAATGATTTGAATAAGCAACTTTGTTAATTTCAGTGTTTTTATATTGTTTGCATTTTAATGTTGGTCTACCCACTCTTACATTTAATTATTGATCCAGGTAGGCTTTAATTTTTACAAGATTGTTGCATAAAGTCTATGCTAAGGCAAATGATGACTAGCATAAAATAATCTCAACCCAAAATTGTTACACGCACACTCTCAGCAATCAACAAAGTTGTTACACACTCCACACATATTTAATGAGAAAAAATACAATAGAATAAGCTACTTTGTCATTCAGCCACTCTCATAGAAATCCTGGAATTCAATCTGCACACGTAAAAGGAAGTGAAATCCATACTATAACAACAAAGAAAATAATTCACTGCCACACTAAACTGAAGGATCGACCCAGGGCTTTAGTTGTCACACCATCCAAAGCTTCTACAATTAATTAAATTACACAGAATTAAATATAATAGTAGCAGTAACAACAATCACATAAATGAGAAATATTTACGCAATTTGTCATTCAACCACTCTCATAGCACTCCTAAAAACCATCACTCATTCAATCTGCACACATAAAAGGAAGTGCAAAGAAAATAATTCACTACCACACTAAACTCAGGGAATGATCCAAGACTGAAGTTGTCACACCATTTAAATATTAATGCAAATAATTAAATTACACACAAAATTAACTGTAACAACAATAGTAACAAGAATCACATAACTGAGAAATATTATGAAATTTTTCATTCAACAACTCTCACAGCACTTCTGAAACCATCACTAATTCAATCTGCACACATCAAAGGAAGTGCAATCCAAAATTTAACAACAAATCAAATAATTCAGTGTCACACTAAACGTAGGGACCAATCGAGGAATTAAGCTATCACTCCATCCAAACTTTACTTCAATTAATTAAGTTACACATATAATTAACTATAACAGTAGCAGTGCTAACAATCAAATAACTGAGAAATATTTATGCAATTTTGTATTCCACTATAACTAACCAGTTATCCCTACAAAGAAGGAGGGCCCTTCCTCCTCAATAGGGGCTGGTGTACTAAAAATCACACAAACTACTCAAAGAAAATCATTGAACCACAAAGTTGAGATTTGCATTAATAAAAGTATTAGGATTACAAAGCTGTGTTGTTTCCCCTTTCCAATCCTATAATCCAATTCTTTACTATAGCCCTCGTGGGAAAACAATCTTCTCTTTTAGAGATCTTAATTACAATGAGAATATCATCATGAGAATCTTTCGATTCTCATGTGATCTTAAAATAAAATGATATCTTAACACTTACACAACGATTTCCATGGAAGTTGTAAAACTATAACAATTTCCTCTAATTACAAATAGAGTTATAAAAGATCTAAAACATATGATCGGGATGCTCCACAAATATCTCAAAGTGATGAGCTATTTCTTTTGACTTTGACGCACTCATAGATCTAGTATGATTAGGAAAGAAACACCTGCTTCAACAAATATTTGTGTATCAACAACAACTCCCGAAACCTTAATTAATCCAAATCGGTAAAGGAACTGAAATGTAACCCTATAACAACAACCTTTGATAGACCATCAAAACCTAAAACAAACCATACATTAATTTTATGATAAAAAGAAACCTAAGAAAGTAGTTCTAATGTCAAGTTATAAGTAAAATTGGACTAAGAAAGTGACAAGTGAAAAAGGACATACTTAGGTGAATAAGGGTTGTTACAGTAATAATATACGGTCCTGTTGTTCAAAAAGCGATAAGAGAAATAGGAAGACAAGTAGGAAAAAAATGACAATTTTGTGACCCAACATCTCCCCCCAGCTTAAGCTTCTGCATGTCCTCATGCAAACTCATGTCACTGATGCTTGACATGTTGAGAGTGAAGTTGTGTGAGGTTGTATTTTCCTGCAATGTCTTCACCTTTGACCCTGTATCCTAAAAAATAAACCAATTATGCCTCCCAAAATTTATCAGTAATATTGTATGGATTTTGATACCGATAGGTGGGTAGCCAAACAAGAGGGAACTTCAATCTAAGCCTTATCTAGCTTGCACCAATCCTCTTAATACAATCAACATACTAATGAACTCTAGAAAGGGCTTGGTCAAAATTCTTATAACAATAGGGGTCTCCCTTCTTCAATTATTGTCGGGAAAGATCCCATCTCAACTTGCTTCCTTCTAAGGCATCAGTTCTCATTCCTTCTATATTTATCTTGCATCTTTGTAGAACTAATTCTCGATGGTCCATTAGTAGTGTCTTAATGGCTGGAAGATACCATATTTTATTGTATTTGTGTGCAACAACTTCAACTAAACCAGGTTCTTCTCTAATAAATAGTTCTTCCTATTTTTCATTAATTGTTATGTAGTATCATGGGAAACTTTCTAGCCTATTTGATTTTACATAAAAGAAACAAAAGCCCTAAGTTGCACATCTCCCACATAGGGTGTCAGATTGAATGAGTTTCCCCCAACACAAGTGAGATCATGCAGGTACAACTCGCACAATAAATGTTGTTCTAAGAAATTAGCAATTTTAAATGTTTTTAGGAATTTGTGTATCTCCCTTGTCTTCTATGGTTGCTTTTCCTTCAGGGCTGTTAATTGGAAGAGATAATGTTTTTCTTGAAAATATAAAGGATAAAAAGGAGAAGGAATCCTATCACACAATAAGCCATTAATGATCTCATAAATGAGATCCTTTTCTTGTTTTAACAACTTAACCTCTCCTTGCAGTTCCTTCACCTGTTTCATTGCTTGATTCTTCTCCTTCTGAATTTTCACAAATTCTGCGATTCTTAATTTTTCAGCCCACTCCTTCTTAAGATTATTAACCATTTCTTCTTGCTACTTTAGGAATATGACTTCATCTTTGGGAAAGAGTGTTAACTTCTCCCACTACTCTAGTACCCTCATCAAATCTTCAAATTTAATTTGAGTTGTTTCAGAATCCTCCTTTTGATCCCTTTTCTCCTCCCACTACACTATCTCAACTGTTGGTTCTTGTGTAATAACATCATCATCGATAGGTTCTTATTTTACAACAATATTTTTATTTTCAGCCCTATTTGTTTCAACTGATGGTTGTTGTGTAACAACAACATCGTAAACATGTTTTTGTGGATTAGCAGACTATTGTTTTCTTCCTACTCTGCTTTGACTTATAGTTCTTTTGTAACAACAATGTCATCAACAGGTTCTTGTGGAATAACAAGTTGAACTTATTTATCCTATTCCCCCACTTGTACCCCAAATAAAATAGTAACAGTCTCCATGATTTTAGCCTCCTCAAGGATTTTTCGGAAGCCCTTACAAAGTTTTTATGAGACAGTAGAAGATGCCATTTCTATAGCCTCTGCTAAAATGTCTAATCTAGTTTCATTCTTAAAATGACATTGTTCTTTAACCAAGGCAAGTTTTTTCTTCAAGTCCTCATTTTCCTTTCTTAGATTATCAATTTGAATAAGAGGGTCAATTTTTGTCTTACATGGTGAAGTAACAACATCTTGTTCTTTTGTCTGTTTTTCGTGTTACTAGTCCTTCTATCTCCCGTTGTTTCTCTAGTTCTTGTTAAGGCTTTGGTGTAACAACCATGATTTCATATGTAGAGGGGCCTTCCTTTGTAGACTTCTCCTACTTTTCTTTGTCCTATTTCTCCTCAAACCCATCAAGTCTAGCCATATCAGCACATTCCCCCTCAGCTATAGCAATAGGTTTTTGAGTCTCTTATGGTATAACATCTTCTCACACCCTTTTCCTAGGGGTTCTTCCACCAATTCGATTTATCAATTTCATTTTTATTACCTTCATTGATACTCCTGGCCTAGTCCCTTTAGGTGTATTCACTTCCTCAGCTCCAGTTTCAGGCATAGTTGTTGTTCCAACAATTTCTTCCTCCAACACATCCTCTAGAATCAAGCACCCACACTAGCTTTCCTCTGATGAGTCACTAGACACCACCACAGGTTCTTCTATTTGTGTCTCCTTTCCTTGTGAAGATGAACTAGGGGCCTTTCTAATGGAACTCCAACTCTTACGGTCCTTTAGAGCAATCATAGGAGGTGTATCAACCCTACTTCGCTTAGAGCCTGCGGTTGTATTTCTCTTGGAAGATGTAGCAGTTTTAGCAACAGGTGTTGTTTTAATGCTAGGTGTTGTTTTAGCGTTAGGGGTTTCTTTAACACTATGTGCTACTTCAACACTCTCTTCATGATCCTCATTCACACCAGCACAAGGTCTCACTATTAAAGAATGCCACAATCTTCCTTGTCTTTATAATGAATGCATTATGATTAATTTAATGAGTGCATGGTTAGTGATGCAAGTTTCTCAATGTTTTTCCCCTTTTACAACCTCTTCCATGTATTGTAATGAATTCAACAAGTAGTATGGTAAATTAATCAACTGCTTTGTCCTCAGGTGTGCCAACAATTGAAAGTGATAATTGAAAATAATCCCAAAACGACCCTCAAAAGTAATGAATTTTTGGATGAAGAGGGCTACACCTACCCAAGGGTGAGGAAGATATGTTCTATCAAAACCCCTATGCTTGGACATCAATTATTCTCCCTCTTGCAAGAATAGATCCTTAGATCGAAGATTGGCCACATTCCTTGGGAACCACCGTTCTCCTGTTCTAGTTAGCCCTGTCACTTTTGTAATAACTTCTTTTGTAGTAGAAATTCTAAAGCCCTTGGCCATAGATTGTTGTTCAACTAAGGCTTGGGAAAATTCTAAAGCGACCAATTCATTGAAAACTTATCATTTTTCAAAGTAACTAAGTCATCCATCCCTTCAAAAAATTTCCATTGCTTCCGGATGTTGTAACAACACATTAATAGAGTTAGGTTCGTGTCTCATCATTGATCCACCCATAGCTTCTCACAAACACACTACTCAACAATGTTAGTAACTTTTTATAGAGTTTCTTCAGTGCACACACATGATTTCCTAGGGGAGAATGTCAAAGTGTTGCAATTATAGGCAGTTACTCCTCCTTATTACCTATTCAGAAATTTTAAATCAAAATGATTTTTTGAACATTTGCACTGATCTATAGATGTAACAACACAAATAATAAAGAAAAAAAGTAATAATGATGGAGGAAGTTACATCAGTTTAATTGTAAAATTTAATGGTGTCAAAACAATTTAATCACGCATTATTATTGTAGGGTGAGGTATGTATTAATTAGACGAATAATTGGATTTCTTAGATCTGGTCTCATTAGGAAAGGAAACACATGTTTAAGAAACTGCTTGTGTAACAACAACAACTCCCCAAACTTTAATTGATCCAAATCAGTAAAGAACCTAAAAATGTAATCTTGTAAAAACAAGCTTCAATAGACCATCCAAACTTGAAACAACCCAAACATTAACCATTAAACTACCTAACCCATAAGCACCAAATCCCTTATCTCTTTACCCCTAATCCCGTAGACCCTAACCCCTAAACCCTTAACCCTTAATCCATGTACCCTAAATCCCTAAATCCCATAATCCTCTAAGCCCCTATCCACTTAACCTGCAACACCTCAATTAATTAACTATTTAGGCACATTCGATGCTAATTTAGGGGCTAAAAAGGGAGTTAACCAAGGAGGTATTGTAGGTGAAAAAAATGAGCTAAATTTGATGTTATCACTAGATCTATTTATGGGAAAACTGATGGCACCATTTTCAGTGTTATTTAAGATGCTACTTTCGGTACTAATTTTTGACGCTATTATTTCCTGAATTAATGCCTAAATGTTTTGCTCGAGAAAAGTAACACCAAAAATTGTGCCACCCCAATAAATAGCACCGACTTTTTCAAAAAATTGGGGAAAAATACACTAAAACGGTCCTTGGAAGCAAAAAAAAGGAGGTAATCACAAGGATTTGTTATAGTAAAGCCTCATGGATTTCATAGCAGGATATCATTAGAGTTATGCTCTCCCTGAATTCTTTTAGTCCTAATATTCTTGTATGTTTGCTCAATTATTCATCTTGACCATCTAAGAGCCTAATGGCCTCCATTTTTTCTTGTTCCCTTCTCTGCTTGTGCATATGAGTCATGGGTATTTTCCACAGTCCTTTTAATCTCTTATTCTTCTTTCTTCAACATGAGCCTTTTGACCTCCTCAATTCATTTTTCTTTCATATGTTCATCTTGTCTCTTCCTTCAACGTGTGAGAGAATGTGCATAGGCAGAGTACCCCCACTCCTCCCGTCATTTTTCTTTATAACTTCTTGAAGGAGTCTGCCTTACATGCTCTACCCAGACCAATAATGCTAGGCAACGTGACCCATACTCCCCATTAATTTTTGTCATTTTTTTCTTGTACTGTTTCTTGAAGAGAACACGAGAATGTCCTTGTTTTTGTAGCTGAGTTAATACATAGTTAGCTCATTCAAAACCACTCAATCAACCCATGACTGATATTTAAAGAAACCAAGTCCTCAAGCAATGGAATCTATGTTCCTCTCTCAACCATTTAAAATTTTATTTTTACATAATTACAAAGAATTAATTTAAATGTTTACAAGGAGTATTAACCTGTAAGGGATGTCACAAAAGGAAATGATGTCATTTTTTGGTCATACAAGTGGAAGGCCATTCACAAGAAACAAAAACTAAATCCTTGGATGATTTGGAAGTTATTCAAGATTACCAAGATGTATTCCCAAATGAGATTCATGGTTTTCCACCTAAGAGAGACATAATTTTTTCTACAAAATTAATACCAGGAGCTGCACCGATATCAAAAGCACCTTACCAGATGAGTACTAGAATTAGTAGAGTTAAAAATGGAGTTACAAGAGTTATTAAATAATTGGTACATTGGACCGAGTGTTTCACCTTGGGGTGCACTAATCTTATTTGTTAAAAGGAAGGATGGAACATTCAGATTATGCATTTATTAATGTCAACTGAATCAATTGTCAATTAAGAATCAGTTCCCATTGCCTAGAATCGACGATTTATTTGACTAATTAAGGGGAGAAACTATTTTTTCTAAAATAGAGCTAACGTTTGGTTATCACCAGCTAAGGCTTAAAGAAAAATATATTCCTAAAATAGATTTTTGAACTTGATATGGGCATTATGATTTTACATTGCTTCCCTTCGAACTTACAAATGCACTTGTTACCTTTATATGCTTGAATGATAGTGTTTTTAGCAAATTTATGGATAAACTCATACTAATTTTTATCGATGATATATTGATTTATTTGAAGACACTGGAGGAGTACAAACAACATTTAGAAATAGTATTACATAATTTAAAGGAACATCATTTTTATGCTAAGTTCAGCAAGTGCAAATTTTATCAAGATAAAATATAATATTTAGAACATGTGATATCTTAGGGATGGAATAGTGGTGGATACCAAAAAGGTAAAATCCATTCTTAACTGGCCAACACCTAAACATCTGGTAGATGTTAGATTGTTCATGGGTATCACATGATACTATCAAAAATTTATAGAGGGGTTTTTTAAATTGGCTTACCTCATAACCTCTCTACAAATGAAAGGGGTTAAATTTGAGTGGACTCCAAAATTTCAAGAGAGCTTTGAACTGTTAAAACATTTACTTACTATTGCACTTGTGCTAAAAATAACATACCCTAATAAAAACTTTATAATGTGTATTGACACTTGTTTGGAAGGTTTGGGAGGAGTACTCATGTAGGAAAATCATGTGGTAGCTTATGAATCTCGTAAATTAAAGGATCATGAAATAAATTATGTAGTTTATGACCTTGAATTAGTTGCAGTCATTCACACACTCAAGATGTGGAGGAACTAATTAATTGGTAAGAAATTTACCTTAATCACTGATTTTGTGTTCAATTTTTTTTTTAGCCAACCTAACATGAATTCTAGGCAAGCTAGATGGATGGATGTCCCGAGTGAATATGACTTTGATATTAAGCATATTAAAGGGAAAGAAAACAAAGTAGAAGACAAAATAAGTTGAAGTCTAAATCAGATTTGTGAGGTAACAATAAGTAGTGCTAAAACAAATTTCCTAGAATGGATTAAGGCAACAACATTAGAAGATAAAGATTATAATGAGATTTGTGAAAGACAAAAAAATAGAATTGATCATGGATAATAGTTAGATTATGCAATTAATGAAAATGGATTAATAACATTTAAAAACAAAATCTATGTCCTTGATGTGGCTAGGGTTAAACAATTGATATTAGGTGAGCATCATAAAAGACACTTTTCAACCCACCCAGGTTATCAGAAAATCATTACAAGTCTTAAAAAGGAGTTCTTCTAGCCTGGTATGAAGAAGGAGGTAGTCGAGTACTTGGAAAAATTCCAAGAATGTCATCAAGTAAAAGTAGAGCATCAACACCTAGCATGATTATTGAACCCCCTGTGTATACCATAATGGAAATGGGAGGTATTTTCGTTAGAATTTATTACTGGTTTAACAAAAACTAGAAATCAACATGATTCAATTATGGTTGTTGTAGAAAAAATGTCAAAGGATGCTCATTTTACACATGTTCAATCTACTTATAGATCTGCATAGGTGGCAGAAGCTTTAATGAAGGAAATTTTCAGACTTCATAGGATACCAAAGACTGTCATATCAGATAAGGATACAAAATTCACTTCTAACTTTTGGAAGGAATTTGTTACTAGAATGGGCACATCGTTGAATTTCAACACTGTGTATCACCCACAAATATATGGGAAAACTGAAAGGATCAATCAGGTCCTTGAAGGCATGCTACACATGTATGTAATGAACTAACCCATTAAATGGGAGGACTATCTACATTTAGTTGAGTATGCCTATCAAAATAGTTATCAGACATCACTCAAGACGAGTCCTTTTGAAGTTATGTATTGAAGGAAATGCCATATCCCCTTAAGTTAGAGTTTACCTTAAGAGAGGATTATGTTAGGACCATATCCGCTACAAGAAATGGAGAAAATGGTGAAGAAAATTAGACAGAACCTAAAATAAATGTAGGATAAACAAAAGAGTTACGCATATTTAAAAAGGACACATAGAGAATTTCAGGTGGGGGAACATGTATATATTAAAGTATGATCGAAAAATAGTTTTTTAAAATTGGAAAATTGTGCAAAACTAGCTCCTCAGTTCTATGGGTAGTTTGAAATACGAATCAGGGTAGGGCCAATGGCCTACCAACTAGCATTACCAACCCACATTAGGGTTCATAATGTATTTCATGTGTCTCTTTTGAAAATAAATATTCATGATCCTACTCATATTATCGATTGGAATGTTTTACAGGTCGAACTGGATAGCGAGTTCCAGCTTGAGCCTCTACAAATTTTGGACCGGAGAGAAATTGCACTCCGATATCGAGCCATTATCGAGGTAAAATTGCAATGGAAGCACTTTGGCTTGAGGAAGCCACCTAGGAGATGCATGATGAAATTAGAGAATATTTTCGTATGCTATTTCAAAGGAAATGAGAGTGTGAAAACACTGAGGATGGTGTTCCCTTTTAACGGAGGGGAGATGTAATACCCCTGGTAAATTAGTTTTTAAATCAATTTATGATTTTTAATTGGACAAGTGGCTAAAAAAACAAACAGTAAAAAGTAAATATTTATTTTGTGAATAAAAAGGAATTGTTTTACTTATTATTATTTTCGAAAATACATTAGAAGCTATCATGTGAGAGATTAGACTCCTAACCATTAGGGAAAGAATTGGAATTAGTTATCTTCTAAGAAGGGATAAGAAAGAAAGGCAGTGAAAATAAAAAATCATCCATTTTGGCCACAAAGGGTACTATTGGCTAAGAAAACCACCAAAAAATACATGACTATAGATAAATGTCATGGATGGAAGCTATATGAAAAATAGCTATGGGAGATAAAGGTAGTTTGAACAAAAAAAAGTGCTAGTGGGAGAGAAAGACTGGACTTGAACCTAGAATTAGCAGGATGTTACTTGTGTTAAGGAGGTGTAAGTTGTGAAAGGCTACTGAGTTTCTTTCCTGGAAGGAATGAGCCTAAATCTCAGGGGAACTACTAGAATTGTAGTTCAATGGTTGGGAGGAACATGGCATCCTCTAATCTATTTCTAGGAATTCTATATAAGTATATGAGTATTTTGGATCTTTATTTACTATGTTTAGTTTAAAGTTTAGAAATAAGAGTGTATAACTTTTTATGTGTTACCATTATGTGTGTTAATGAATTAGAATGGTTAAGATAAACAATGATTTTTGTGGATTATATATATATATATATATATTCTTATGTAGGGTTCTATGGAAGAGTGTAGATTTTCCTGTAGATTCACAAGCTCGTGCAATTTACTAAAGCATAGGACAAGAATCTACTTCTACTTTCAACCAACATAAGCCAATAGATCGATGAAAACAATATGAAAAAGAAGAAGACAAGCAATGGCACATAACACAATAAGTTTTCTTGGGGAAAGCCACAACTCAAAATCCCACGTATCTATATTGCATTAAATTAGAAATATGAGTGAAGATACAAAGCTTGTTCTTACAAGAACAATTCCGCACAAGTATGCTCAACTCTCTACCTCACAATCCTGCTATTAGCCAACACTTAGCCAATTTCCACTTCCTACCAAGCCCCTATTTCCTTGCACAATTCCTAGGATGAATAGCCTATATTTAAAGGGAATTCATGCTTCCAAAACTGCTCAATCAAAACATAAGTCCTTCTCTGATTGCATGCATGATATTTACAACTCAGTAAATCATACAACTGATAATACATTGTCCTTGCACTCTAGTCTCAACTAGGTATTTCTCTATATTGACATGCATGAGTTTCTCATGAGGGAATCTTCAGTTAACTGGAGTAACACTTGTGGATGCACTTGTGCACCAACTGGCCGTTAGTCCTCTATTAGTTCCACAAACAGTTATAACTAATTTAACTGACCATAACTCGATAAACTA
Organism: Pinus tabuliformis; assembly: GCA_031772625.1. Lineage (NCBI taxonomy): Eukaryota > Viridiplantae > Streptophyta > Pinopsida > Pinales > Pinaceae > Pinus > Pinus tabuliformis. The sequence goes on along the minus strand of CM062806.1, from coordinate 892,049,570 downwards.
ATCTAATCTAATTACAACTCAAATAAACTCATCCTGGACCCCTAAAACTTAGGGAGAACATATACATGACTACCAAAATAATTCCGAATCGAAATTCCTAAGCTAATTAAGTCAATTAAACTTAATTAACTATTTACAAGTTGTTATGAGAACATAATTCTATTTTAATTCACAATTTAATTCAAGGACACATTAAAGCATAATTTCTTATTTCCATTTCTGAACACTCCCTCTCAGCAAGAAAGGGATTATCTGCTACCACAATCTTGTTGTTTTGAAACTCGAATTTACATCTTGACAATACCTTTGTCAAAATGTCAGTGTCTTTCTCCTCCATGGGAATGTACTCTAACAACATGATCCACCTCAATACACAATCTCTAAGATGATGATATCGGATATCAATGTGCTTAGACCTATCAAGAAAAACTGGATTTTTAGAGAGTTTGATACAACTTTGATTATCGCAATAAATCACAGTCGGATCCATCTACTATCCAAACAAACCAACCAAAATCTTCCTCATCGAGATGGCCTCACATGTTGCCTCACTTGCAACTATGTACTCTACCTTTGCCGAACTAAGCGCAATCAATCTTTGTTTTCTACTGTACTAAGAAATTGTCGATGACCCAATATTGAATATCCCTCCTGATGCACTCTTCATGTCAGATGGACTCCCTTCCCAATCTGCATTGGTGAAGCCTTGAAGCTTCACTCCCCTTTTCCGTTTGTACAACAATCCGTACTGAGTAGTGCCCCTGAGGTATCTCAATACATGCTTTGTCGCCTTCCAATACAGCTTGGTAGGCCTAACCATCGCTTGACTAAGCTGGCTAACTGCATAGCATAAATCCGGTCATGTGTTCACCAAGTACATGAGTGAACCCACAAGCTACCTATAAATAATAGATTCCACTACATCTCTCAAAGTAGTATCCTCCTTCCTCCAGTTACTAGCTAGAGGAGTTTCCATAAGCTTTCAACTCTCCATGTGAAACCTCCTGAGTATCTCATTGGCATACTTTCCTTGAGACAAAAACAACTCCCCATCACCCTGATATACTTACATGCCTAGAAAGTAATGCATGAGCCCAAAGTCCTTCATCTCAAACTCTCTTCCAAGGTCCTCCTTGCAATATTTGATCAGATGATCATCACCGGTCAATATGAGATCATCAACATAAAGTACAATGATCAACAATTTACCTTCCACCACTATGTGGGTACAAGTTTGCATCCTCTTCACTCTTCGTGAAGCCCAACCTCGTGAAGTAGCTATCTAACCTGGTGTACCAAGCATGAGGTTCTTTCTTCATCCCATACAATTCTCTCTTGACCCGATACACATGCGAATCACGATCGAAGGTTTCAAAACCTTCAGGATGCTCTATGTGCACCTCTTCTTCAATCCTGCCATTAAGGAAGGTTTTATTTACATCCATTTGATGTATCTTCCAACCCATTTGCACTGACAGTGCTAATATAGATCTGATCGACGAGTACCTTGCAACAAGAGAAAATGCCTCATCATAGTCAATCCCCGCTACCTGTGAAAAGCCACAGACCACAAATCTATCCTTATACTTATCCATACTACCATCTACAACTTGCTTTACCTTGTAAGTCCAATGGGAGCTCACCATGGACTTATCCTCTGGTCTCGGGACCACATTCCAAACATTGTTACGAACTATGGAGTCATACTCCAACACCATGGCATCAACCCAAATCAGTTGTTGCACTACCTCCTCAAAGGAAGATGGCTCTGCCACAACACATCCGCTCATAAGAGCCATGTATCCAGTGTACATGTTAGGTGACCTCCTCTCTCTGTGTTGTGATGTGGGTGCTCCCACATTCTCTATAGCATCCGACAAAAATCTATCTACCTCTCTCCTGCACTTTCTCCCATCTCTGGAAGACTATGCCTGAGTGAATGTCTCCACTCCCAGATCCTCTGGATGTGGCTCCTCAACATTAGGAGCTAAAAGCTCCCCAATTGCATGTATCTGAAGCTCCCTCTCAAGGGAAACTTGCATAACATTCTCCTCATCGAATCTAACATCCCTGCAAACCACTATCATCCTGTTGGTCAAGGATAATTTTAGGGGCGAATGTTCGCCCTTTGGCTAAATTAAGGGGTTTTAAATTTTTAGTGGGCGAATATTTTGTATCATAGTACATTTTTACAAATCACCTCAAATAGCCCACCTTATTTCAAGGGAGAGGGTAAAAAAGGTAAATTTAGCCCTTGAAATTAGGACTTACAACCTTCCATTCGCCCATTTTCAAGAATAGGTTTTATTTAAGTGAATCCATTCGCGCATTTTCAAGAATAGGTATTATTTAAGTGAATCCTATGGGCCAAATACCATATTTATGAAATAGGTATGGTAAATTAATAAAAATATAAATAAATGAGAGGTATGGTAAATAAATAAAACATTTTTTTATATTTACTCCATAAGTCACCTTATATACATGTAAGGGTGTAAACAAATAAAAATATAAGTAAAGTGGAGGTATGGTAAATAAATAAAACGTCTTTTTATACTTACTCAAAAGGTATGGTAAATAAATAAAAATATAAATAAACTAGACGTATCGTAAATAAATAAAACCTCTTTTTATATTTAGTCCATAACCTTCGTTCTATTTATGAAGGCTCAAGAAAGAGGTTTTATTTAAGTGAATCCTATGGGCCAAATACCATATTTGTAAAAGAGGTATGGTAAATTAATAAAAATATAAATAAACGAGAGGTATGGTAAACAAATAAAACATTTTTTTATATTTACTCCATAAGTCACCTTATATTTACGAACACTCAAAAAATGGGTTATATTTAGGTGAAACCTATGGCCAAAATACTATGGGACAAATACCATGGACTAGATTGTTATTAATACCATGCAAAAAACCATTATTAACCCTAATATTAGAATTAATAAAAATAAAAATGGCACATGGTATTGACCCATGGTATTCACCAAAATGGCATATGGTATTGACCCATGGTATTCATGCCTATTTAAATGGGGGAATTAAACCAGCATGTAGCCTATGCTAAGATTCACTAGGACTTTACAAAGTTTTATTATTTAGTGAAAGACTCGCCAAGATCTTACAAGATTTTATAATTGAGTAAAATATTCGCCATGCCTGGTGAGAGATTCGCCAAAAAATTATATATACATATTATATTATTGATAAAATTGCCTTCCATTTTTCCTATATACCATGGAGATTCGCCCATTTATTATATTTATAAATTTAGGGGGGGTTCTTAAATTTTCCCTGCTGTTGGTCGGCAAGTACACCCGATAGTTGTGAGGTGTATCAGTGTACCCCACAAATATCCCAAACTATGTTGTGGACTCAAGCTTCTTCTGTGGATCTTTGGTCACATGGAAATATACTGATGACCCAAAAATCTTGAAGTAACCAACATCTAGCCTCTTACCAAAATAAGCCTCCTCTCGTGTCTTCATCCCAAGTATCCAATGTGGGCTACGACTCTGAACATATACTGTTGTGTTACATGCCTCGACCCGCAAGTGTAGTGGTAGACCTTGATCATGCAACATCACCCTCACTACCCATACTATGCTTATTTTCTTCCTCTTGTCCACCCCATTCTACTGAGGGTTATGGGGTGTCATCAACTCTCATTTAATCCTTTCCGCTGCATAGAAGTTCTTCAACTCATTTGAAACATACTCACCACCATTATCAAGAAAAGTCATCAAAAAATATAACATAATACCTGTGTTTGGCTATGGATGCTGTCGAGAATGGTCCACATACATCTGAATGGACTCGCTCTAGAATAGCCTCTACTCAATTGCCTTTATCGTTAAAAAAAGACTTGGTGTATTTACCAAAAGTACACCCCTTGCATGGATCAACTTGCTCTAGTGTACCTTTGGGCAAACCGGTGGAGATCTGTTGCATGATCTTCAAATCCCCATGATGCAAGTGGCCCAATTGCCTGTACCACAACTCGCTAATGTCTCGGCTCTACACCATCTCTTCTTTCTTTCTCAAAGCCGCACAATCTTCTACCTCCAACTTATAGAGATTCTTAAGCCGAATCCTTATCTTCTTTACTTCACCCATGGCTATGTGTCGAAGGAACGCCTTTCCTTTTGATAAGATCACATCATAGCCTCTATCCTCAAGCATGGAAACAGATACCAAGCTCTTCTTCAGCCCGAGAACATACATAACATTATTCAAGGTGAGTGGAGGCCCATGCTCCCTCTAAAACGTAACCATGCCCAATCTAGTAGCATTATACCTCCCGTCATCACCCATCTCGATATGCATCGGGAGATCTTTCTCCTCCAAGTCACTGAATAACTCCTTTTTGCCAGTCATGTGGAATGAAGCTCCACTATCTAAGTATCATACACTTCCCATCATTTATGACACCATGCATGCAATGAGGGAAAAGTCAAATTTGAATTGAGAGGCCAAAGCCTCACCCGTCACTCCTCTTGGGGACTTCTTCTTAGACTTCTTGAGTGGAAAATTTGTAGCAAAATGGCTCAACTCATGACAATGAAAGCATTTCACTTTCGTCATGTCTTTCTTCTTACCTCCATGGAAAGAATCTTATTTGTAATGGGAAGCTTTCCCTTTCCCCTTATTTTCCTTAATCACTAAGACATGGTTCTCTTCATCATCAGTCTTTGATGAAGAGCCATCCTTGGTGTTTCTCCTGATCTCCTCTTGCATCAAGTTCGACCACGGTCATTCCCAATCTGGAAACTTCTCTCGACCATTGAAAGGGTCTTGATAAGTATGCCAACTCTTTGGGAGTCCCAGAAGAGAAAGACTCACCATATCATCCTTGGCAACCATGGTTCCAACACTTCCAATTTCATCACGACATTGAGTGAACTTGGTCAAGTATTTTGGAATAGTCTCGCCTTTCTCCCTTTTGATTTTTCGAAGTTTGTCCTTTGGTGCCAATTTCCTTTGGTCACTGTTGTTCTGATACAATTCCATCAATGATTTCCACATAGCATACGAAGTTTCCTTGCCATGGAGACTCGAGACAATGTGGTCTCGAGCTCCCTCAAGGATTATCTGCCTCACCTTCACCACACACTTCTTCCATTCAGCGAGACTCTGTGCATTTGATGTTGCTAGCTTAGGAATGTCTTGATCAACGAATTCCATCTGAAGTATGTATTACAAACTCGAACTTCACCTGTAAACTAAAACTCAAAACTTCGAATTCTCCTCTAGTATATTGAATTCAGCTCCCATACCATGTATATTTTCCGGTAGATTCACAAGCTCATGCAATTTACTAAAGAATAGGACAAGAATCTACTTCTACTTTCAAGCAGCGGAAGTCAATAGATCGATGAAAACAATATGAACAAGAAGAAGACAAATCAATGGCACATAACACGATAAGTTTTCCTGGGGAAAGACACAGCTCAAAACCCCGCCTATCTGTATTGCATTAAATCATAAATATGAGTGAAGATACAAAGCTTTTTCTCACAAGAACAATGTCACACAAGTATGCTCAACTCTCTACCTCACAAGCCCGCTATTAGCCAACACTTAGCCAATTTCCACTGTCTTCCAAGCCCCTATTTCCTTATGCAATTCCTAGGATGAATGTCTTGTATTTAAAGGGAATTCATGCTTACAAAATTGTGCAATCCAAACATAGGTCCTTCTCTGATTGCATGCATGATATTTACAACTCAGTAAATCATACAACTGATAGTACAATGTTCTTGCACTCTAGTCTCAACTGGATATTTCTCTGAATTGACATGCATGAGTTTCTCACAAGAGAATCTTTAGTTAACTAGAGTAACACTTGTAGATGCACAAGTGCACCAAATAACTGTTAGTCCTCTATTAGTTCCACAAATAGTTAGAACTAATTTAACTGATCATAACTCAGTAAACTGAGTTAATCTAATTACAAGTCAAATAAACTCATCCTGGACCCCTAAAACTTAGGGAGAACATATACATGACTACAGAAAAACTTCCAAATTGGAATTCCTAAGCTAATTAAGTTAATTAAACTTAATTAACTATTTACAAGTTGCTGTGAGAATAGAATTCGATTTTAATTCACGGTTTAATTCAAGGACAAATTAAACTAGAATTTCTTGTCGTCATTTCTCAACAAAGAGAACTGATAGTTGGTGACAGAAGATTTAAAATGGGGTATCTGAAAATTTAATCTCTAAATGTTCCTCTTACTATAGAAATTTGAGTGAGGGAACACCACCCAGGAGCCAAGCAATGACATCTATTGTATAGGTAAATATTAGAGTAGGAAAGCCAAATCAACCTGGATGGATTAGGTGTTACCCATAAAACAATAAAATAAATACATGTGAACAATTAGCACTAGATGGTTATCATTCCACTTGCTTATGAACTAATCTGCATATCTAAGTTGTAGAGAAAGAGAAAGATTAGAGAACAAAAAAACTATAGCGAAGGTTGTCATATCTTGGGCTATTAACGAGGAAATAAAAACCTCATCAACCTACCAATAACATGCATTCATTGAATATAATAATATTAAGGCTCTAAATAAAACCCTAAGTAGAAACCCTTGACAGGATTCTATGAGACCTTTCGACCTATAAACTTACTTCTAAACCAAGATAATAATCGTACTCTCTGTATAGGTATGTGATGCATAAAAAGACTGTAACTATTTATATTGACAAAATGGCATAATAAAATCTTAGTGCATGATGAAAGCGTCTTAGAAAAGGTCATTTTACACATGAATAGACAAAAGTAAAGAACTATCAAATATTTCCATAAAACTCATAGTCCTTACGATATTAAAGTTTACATTAGAATAAAATAAATGTGTACAATATAGTCATTCTTGAAAAAGGAGTTATAATAGTTGGCAATAAAAGTCTCAGTCGTAACCAAAACTAAAAATATATAAGAAATTTTGTCAACATTAAAGTGGAAACCCTTATTTAAAAATTATAGCCACTCTAGCTATCAAAGTTGGGTTCTCTTCCCTGTGTCCAAATGGAACCCTCAAGGGATTTACACAAATTAAATAAGAATTAACCTTTATAAAAATAATGCAGTTTGACGGGACAAAGCTGAACACATGAGTAATTGCCTCGAGACCTGCGAGAAGCACAAAGAAAAATGAGTACCCAGAAGAGCTAGGATGAAAATGAGCAACCTCAAAAGCAAATGAACCCTGTATGCACCTTTTGAATGAAACCCAAAATATGGGTCAAGGGCTAACCTATAAGCATAAACCCTTAGTCAAACTTTGGGCCATGAAGAAATCTATACAAGAATAATTATAAATGAAGTTTTTTTTCAAAACCAGTGCCTTACCTTGGAGAGGGGTAAGTGAAAATCCCAAGATTACTTCCAAATCTGAAGGGGAATCACACCCAATTAACATAAAAAAAAATAGAGGGAAACCCAACTGGTAAGAAGGCTGAGCTATCTTTAAAGATTTAAGTTGTCGGTTAGAGTGTTTACCTACCATGAAGCCATGAGAAAGGGGAGGTGAGGCCAGAATGCCATAGAAGGCCTAGATTCTACAACTGAACCCCAAAAAGAAGTCACGATTTTTCCCTGCCAAGAATAAAAATGTCAATAATTAGAAGTTCGACTCTATGCTAAAATTCATGCCAAGAAATTAAAAAGAAAACCAACTAAAAGAGGAAGCACAAAGTCGGTATGGACATGGTTCGAAAAACCTGTTTTTGTCGGTGGACATAAACTTGGTCTTCGTCGAAAATCTTTCAAAACAAATGAAACCATGGAGGTAACCTTGAAAGCGTGTGGCTTTACCTTCTATTTTCCCATGTTTCCTCCAGAGTTGCAGAGACCAGCTCTCGTGTAGGAAAATGCAAATGACACAATGCAGAGAGAGCAGAGGGTATGTGATTTACCCTAATGGTACCAAATTTCATCCCTATCACCAATTAACACTAAGTTGACCGTTGCCATCAAGAGTACGAGATCATGTGGATGGGCGTGGTCCAGCATTCGATCTCCTAGCACATGGCTCCTTCACATCGACTATGAACCATAGTTACCAAGTTCGGTCGTTCCGACAATTTTTTGTTTGTAAATTCATTGATTCGGTTTGGTATAGTGAATAATTCATCCCATTCGGATTTGATATTGTGTGTTGCCGCCCATAGATTCCAATTTCAATGGGCTCAAAGCTTTCCACCAGCTGGAGTGGGTTGTCACCTCCGACATTCACAATTCTAGCGGCCACTACAATTCGTGCCTCTGCCAGTTTGAACTCAGAAAAGAGAAAAGGCAAAGATCCAACATTTTAATGGAACTCGGTAGCCTTCATGAAAAATTAAAATAATGGAAAGACAAAGTTAATGTAACTCCATAGCCTTCATGAAAAATTAAAATAATGGAAAGACAAGTTAATGGCAGGATTAGTAAATTAGTAATTCTAATATGAAATTACAAAAACATGGTAATTTTTATAAGGGAAAAATTAAAAACAATGATTTCTATATTAGGAAAAATTATAAAATGGCAAATTGCTAAAAAAAAGATAATTCCTAATTTATCAAAAATTATAAAATAGCAAATTAGTTGCAAGTCAGTAACTTTTCTATAAAAATTAAAGAATGGTAACTTTTATATTGGAAAAAATAATAAAATGACAAATTTTAGTGCAATATTAGAAAAAATTATAAAATGGAAAACCTTAACTGCAAATCCATATCTTTGTTGAGGAAAATTTAATGAATTTTCATTAAAGTTTGAAATATAATGATTTTTCATATAAATTAATATATATATATATATATATATATATATATATATATATATATATATATATATGAGATGTAATATCGATTTTTTTTTATTAAATTTTATAAAGTCAAAATCAGATTTTTATCTTATCTTGAATTGGAATTTTGTCCCTAAATAACTGGGTGGAAAATTATACAATTGAGTAAATAGTAATTTTTAAAAAAGAGTTAACAATCAGTTCAAAAACTGATTCTTGATTTCCTCTAATTCAGAATAAGGATGCATATAGGCTTAACCGCTACTAAGAACGCGGGGGAAGTTATGAACATTCAGCATGGTATCCAGTGAGGACTGGCGGGAGGTTGCAGTGGTTTTTACTTATGAAGCGTTAACCTATTATTATTTCTCTGCCATATTTTCGCATGCCTAGGTTGCCGACCCAACCTTTTGGGTGCACGTTACTTATCCCCTTGCTCTGCTGGTTTAGAGGTTCAGGGATCGATCCTGTGTGAGGGACTGTCAATGTCTTCATGGGCAAAGATTGACAGTGATAACATGACAAAGATCGAGGGCACTGCTGCGGATAGCGGCGACGACTCTTCTTTAAGAAATACTGTCAAGAACAAGGGTTCTAGACGAATGAGAAATAGGGTCAAGAAGGAGCGTTGTTTTTGTTTTGATAGCAAAGACACCAGGCATGCCGAGAGTTATTCATGTCTCTGTCACAGCTCTTTACTACCATAATTTTCTTAGTTTAGCTGATGGTGTTACCATGAATTCGCCCATCCACTGGCACGCTAATATAGTGGTCAAGCAAAGAGAGTACCTTCCAGGGCAGTATCGTTGGCAATTGGTTTAATGCCGCATAACCTGAAGTATAAATGGCGGTGGGCGACAATTCTGGCGAGGGTTTTCATAGCCCGCAGAAGCCCCTGTTGCGAAGAGGGCAGGTGAAGGCTGCCATTGCCGCAGCTCTTGTGCGCTCCATATCTACTGTCGCTTCAGCTTGATGGTGGTGCAACTGACAAGATAAGTATCTATGACAAATCTTGGAAAATATAGGAGCTTGTGTTAGTATTTGAAATGAATATATGTTTATTTTTCTCATAGAAATAGCTATTTTGGGTAAGGAGAACACATATTCAAACAATAGCTATTGCATTTATGAAAAAGAGAATGCATATAAAAGAAATAGAAGTTAAGTTGGATTTTATCGAAAAGGGATATATGCTTTATTGCATTAGCATACTAATTAATTTTGAAGTTTCTTGTGAAATAATTATCCATCGCATGCAAGATAGAAATTGCTATATGATGTGCTTCTAGGCACATAGATAATCATTCTAACTTTCTTGAAGGAAAACGTATGTTTTATATACACAAATATGGTTTCTTTTTAGAAAAAGAGTGCATTCCTCATGCATGAAAATAATGACTTTATGAGAGATTTCTTGAAAACAAAGATAGAGATTCTTTCCTTAAAAGACACATATGAAAAGCGTTCATGCAAGAGCAAGAATCCATACTTGTTTCAAGAAAAGTTTATGTGCATTGAAGTAAAAGTAATTGTGTTAGTAAAAACACATGTTGCATGCACGTAAGGGTAGCTATTGTGACTTTGGAAATATGATTTTGTGTGTACATAGAGAAAGTGATTATGTTAACTTTCTTGGAAATAATAAATCTCTTGGAAAGATTGTCTTGTTAGATGAGTTGTGTCGATTTCTTGATTTTGATGCACAGAAGGGTAAGTTAACCTTGTTATTGTATCTTGATTTTTATGCATAAAGATGGATATCTATAATAATTTCTTGAAAGGGAAGCATGAGAAACCTTCATATAGGAAGATAGAGAAATGAGGTTATAATAACTTACTTTAATAAAGAATTATGTAATTGTTTACATGAAATGTTGATAGAATTCTAGAAAAGGGAATATGCGTTGCATACATTAAAGGAGGGCTCTTATGATAAGCTATTGGATGCGCAAAGAATAGTCATTGTGTTCTAGAGATATGTTCTTTGTATGGGTAGCAGAACTATTGGGCCATACTTCTTTAGGAAAATGATATGTGATTACTGTTATCCTAACATAACTATTATCTTAGCTTCTTGTTGAATGAGATGTGTATGCACACGAGAATTGTGTTAGCTTTCATTAGAAAGGATATATATTCGCATGCGGGAAAAGACTACAGGTTGTGTGATAATGCTTTATATATTTGCATGCATCAAAAGTAATAGCTAAAGGACTAGATCTTTTGATAAAGTTTATGTAAATTATCATGTAAGAAGGTTATAATTGATGTTTTAGTTAGTCCCTTCAAAGGAATGCCTTAGTGTTTTTCCTCTAACAATATGTGCTTATGCGAAGGAAAATGTTAGTTAATAAGATTATTTATAAATGTAATCATGATGTCAATGTTGATAGTGATAACAATGGCAGGTAAAGTTGGATTACTTGTGCAAGGCATAGATTATATTTAACATTGTGGCAGGAAAAGGATTAATGGTCCATGCAAATGAGTACGAGTTGCGGGATCATACATTGCTAGAACAATCATGCCACAAGGAATGTTGCATGTGGCGGTATGCAAGTAAAGGGTTTCATGGAAACTGTATTAGCTTTTAGCTAGTTATGTGACAACTTAATGGTAATTTATTGTAATAATTTTATAACAATGGTTAAGGGGTGGAATCCCTTATAAGCCATTGAGTGAGGGGTGAAAACCATCACGAGCATTTAATAATAAGATTAAACGTTTGCTGGTTTTCACCCTATGGGGTTTCCAAGGTATATCGGTGTTTAATGGTGTGATTGCCTTTTGTGTCAGTTTGATGATGTTGAATCCTTGATGATGATGATTCTTTATTTGATGTGATAATCATAATGTCCAAAGTATATGACTAATTAATATGTTTAAGGAAAATAACGAAATGGACGCAAGGTTCATGAGACAGTTTATGTTGTTACACTACCACAGTGGTGGTTACTGGTTATGCGAATGGTTCTGCAACTTACTGCCTTCTATTGCAATTTACTTCATGTACTAATGAACATTATATCTAATGTTTAATGAGGAATGTGGAGTTGTGAATTGGATAATTAGTATAAAAAATTCTAACTCCCTGCTTTTACATGTGAGATTACTAGAATATGTTACAAATTTAGTAACTATACTACCTCCACGTAAAAGCCAAAGCGCCACAAAGTCATTCAAAACATTTACACTTCAAACACAATTCATATATGTATATCAAAACCCGTGAACGAAAACCAAGGAAAACAAAGTATCAATGATATCTTTTGGGCAGCGATATAGGTATTATAAGGTTATCACGATGATATGATACGTGTGGGGGCATAATATTAGAAGGTTATCACACTGATATGCTCAACATTATTAAAAAGCTAATAATTATTATTTACAATATATGTGTGAATTTATGTTAGGTCATTTACCTAGCATAACCACGACCTTGAGTCTAGCAAAGGTGTGTTGTTATGAATACAAGTACTAATGTGTGGCCGAGAATAACTCAATACTTTTTTCCAGTGCAAATTGGGTAAAAGATATTACATTGTTTCTTGATACAGGAAAACGAAATGGACATTGAGACGGTGATAAAATGGTTTCTCTTTAAGTAAATTCTTGGTTTAACCTTTAATTATAACAAGTAATTTAGATATTCATTTAAAAAAAATTGCCATGTATTTAATAATTATTTGATAGGGTGCTTATCGGAAATGTTACACTTATTTTTAGACTAAAAGGGAACTCAACAAGCTTTCTTTGGCTTTTGAGCTATTTCACTGGTTTTTAATGTTAAAAATTTTAACTTGGAAATCAAAAATTTATACTAAATTAAACAAAATAATTTTAATAATGATTTTTTTGGGTAGTTTAAGTGTCAATGGTTGTGAAAATTTTGGGTTCAAATCATGAGATATCCCCTCTTATTGGGGTTAGAAATTGGACATGATGAAAATGTAGTCTTACCAAATTTACAAAAAAAACTTTAATATTAAATTATATATCCCTAACAATGGATGAAGTATCCACTTTAAATCAAAATACAAATTTGTAAATATATATATATATATATATATATATATGAAGATTTCCAATTTTTTAATTTTGATAAATTAATAGATGGATGACATCTCCACTAAAAAATTCTCATAATAGTAGATAATAGTAGAAGTAAAGGATTGATATTTATGTCAAACATAGTTAAAAATTTCTCATAATAGTAGAAGTAGAGGGTTGATATTTAAGTCAAACTCAGTTATACCCTCTTTGCTTTTCAATTTAATTAAAAAAGATTATAAAATTAAAGTAAACTAAAATATATATTTTTGACCACGGTGGATCTATGAGTAATCTAGGGAAGACAAGAGTATATCTAGTTCCCAGTAAACCTAATACCTAGAGTATATCTAATTTCCTATAAACAGAATATAAGGAGGCCTCATGTATTGACCACGAGCCAAGTATTCTTCTAGCTTCATCAACAATAGACTAAACATGTAGTTTCGGGAATCAAACACTCGTGGTGATGGAGTTAAGTTCTATCGTTGACATATAAAAAATATTTTGACTGTAAAATGACATAATTTTATCATTTTATCATTTTATGGACATGTGGTATTGATTAGCCATGATATTGGCTCATAATGTTATAATAAATCTTCTTTAAAAAATAAAAATCTATTTAATAAAATAGCCATATATATAAATGTTAAAATCTTGTTACATGTTTTATAATAATAAAAATAATAATTTAAAATAAAATAAAAATTTAGTTAAATTTCATGATTTTTTAACCAAAATGAAAAAAATAATAAAATAAAATAAATATTTTAATGTTTATGATAGATGAACTCACATGTACCAATGAATTCCTTTTTTGGTTGATATGTGGGTGAATCTTGAAAATCAAGCTTCCCTGTAGCTCAGGGGCATCTAAGCCATCAAAATGGCCACGACGCAGGGGCATCTAAGCCATCAAAATCACTCGGGGATCACACCCAGCCTGAGCCGCACCAGCAAAAACCAAGCTAAATTTTTTGGTATTAGCAAGACTAAAACCGATGACCTTTACTTACGGAGCGCCTTAACAACGTGCTCCTTCACCAACGATTCTAAATCTCTTTGATACATTTACCAATGAATTCAATATTAAACTCGGATGAAAATTAAATTGCCAACGAAAAAATAGTCAGAGAAAGGAGAAATTCGATCAAATGAAATTGTCGTTCGCTGCTGCGTCAAGGCGAAGAGTACTGACAAGTGCCACAAAAGAGGGAGTCCCTTCGCCAGGTCAGCTGGTACAGAACATGGCGTATTTATTGGACTTACATTGGGTGCCTTTTGAATTTCTACATGCGGCGATTGAAGTGGCGGCAGCGACCGGCACGTCTCTGCGCCGGCCAACTTTTTGTTTTGAAACGCACTGAAATTAAAACGAAATGAAATATTTCGACTTCGGGTTAAACATGGGCGGAGGTGGGATTTAGTTTATGGCGAAGAATGCGGTGTCTATGTGTCAGAGGTTGAGATAAAAGAGACGCGTTTATCAAGGCTGTTTGAGGGAATAATTGAAGAAACATGTGGCCTCTTTTACATGGGAAAGAACATTTCAATTAATTTATGATTTAAGTGGTACTTAACAAATATTTTAAGCTCCAATATTGATAGTACAAATTTGTAATTTCTTACATCTCCAACGTGCAATGCTCCAATGCCATTAATGCAAATTTGTTTTATTTATTTTAAATTTTTACAGTTAATATAAGTTTATTTAAATTGTTTTTATTTTCAATTTTTTTGAAACGGCAAGGTTGTAATATTTTTGCTAAATATATTTTTAAGACGCGATTGTTTTGTAAGTAAATGTTAATGAATGTAAGAGGCGATTGTTTAGTATGTAAATGTTAATGAATGTTTGATAATAAATTTATTATTATTTATTTTAAATATTAATAAAGTCACTTTTATATTTAATTTACAATATTAAAATAAAAAGTAAAATATATTATTAATATTATAATAATTTTAAAATTAAAATTTAATAAGTAATTTAATATTATATCAAAATATATTTTTTATTATATATAATTTTATGTAAATTTTAGTTTTATTATGAAAGTGGTTTTTATTTTAGAATGTTAGTTTTAGATATTATTTTGGGATCCAATTACCTTAAGTAAGTCATTCATCTATGACCATTTCCATAGATGAATGACTTAACACAGTTGAATCCCAAGAATGATATCTAATACAACGCAATGAGTAAACCCCTTAATACTTAAATGTTAGTTTTATTTATTATATTATTAAATTTTGGAATATGATTTAAAAATATTTTTAGGGTGTTAGTTAGAAGATCATTTTGTTGGAATGTAAAAATATTCAAATTTATTACATAGGTTTTTTTATAATATTGATGAGTTCGCTAATATTAATGGAGTTTAAACTATTTTTATTCCTACTTGTTAGTTTTTTTTTTTGGTCAAGTAAGAATGGAGCTTTCTATTAACCGAACAAGTACATTACATATGTTACAGGGTAAACCAAAGTTCTTTCGTTTACCAAAAAATGGTCCACATAACCTATCAAAAGCGTCATTGGCTTTAAACCTCTAAAACTTGGAACCATTCACTCTATTACACAGGAAATACACAAAATCCGACCCGCAACCCATAAGGTTTGACATCAAAAATAATACATCCACGACCATAAAAAACTGCCATTCATCACATTCAATGATCCAACGGCTAAAGTCGAAATGCTAAATCACATATCGGCGAAACGCAGTTCCAACTCCACCTCCTTCCTCTGAACATCGAACAACCACTAGCACGACCGAACCTCCATTGTTGATCTGCCCTTCATGGATCCAACGGTCCACGCTGATTTCGGGTGGACAAGTAGCACAAGGCTTAAGCGCCTGAAAAGCGATTTTCTCTCTCCTCCTCGCTGCTACATGTCGCATGAAGAGTGGAATCAGAGGCCTTTTTCGAAAAATCGATTACCACTTAGACCCTGGCCGAAATACCACTTGTGCTTCGAGAAACCATTTCCACGTGAATTAATTTGTGTGCTCTTCCGCCAAGCGAAGACCGTCAATCTATCCCATCGGACAGTTCTCGTTCCTCCCGCCCTGTGCCGTTGATTTTCTATTGATCGCTGGATTTGCGCTTAAACCCACTGTAATTATTAGTTTTTACTTTCAAATGTGGTCATGAATTTTGAAAATTAAATTACTTACAAAGCAAACAATATAAATTTTAATAATTTTGCATTTTTTCTTGTAAATTTTAAATTTAATAATAAAAATTAAGTCACATAGTCAAAATCATTTTAGATTGTTTGGGCAATACTATCTCTATTATGGTAGGATTTTTTCATATGGAATTTCTAACTAATAACTAATTTTCCTATAAATTTTTAAAATCTTATGTTGTTTAAAATACATTTTTAAATGTACAAATAGATTCAAAACTCTTAAAAACTTATTAGGCACTCTAATTATGCAAATTTTTTAAAATTAGTCAACTTTTAATTAAAATTAACTTAAAAAATAATAATGAAAAAAAAATCCTTTCATCTATAAATTAAACTAAACCAAAACCAAATAATCTAAATATTTTTATAACAACTTTGATTTCTTATAACTATTTTAACTTAATTTCAATCACATATCTTCGTCACACCACATGTTCTATTAAAAAACTTTATAATTTATTATCAATAAAAAAATCCATCCAATCATACTAAGAGATTGGTATGCCCCAACCAAATACTATTCGAAATGATTTTAACAACGGACTTTGCAGCACCAGATTTTAGAGTCAGGCTAAAATTCAAAGTCGTATTCTTTAAATATTAAATATTTTTTACTCGATGGACTTTGCAGCACCATATTTCAGAGTCAGGCTAAAATTCAAAGTCGTGTTCTTTAAATATTAAATATTTTTTCCTCAATGGACTTTGCAGCACCCGATTTCAGAGTGAGGGTAAAATTCAAAGTCGTATTCTTTAAATATTAAACTGTTTTTACTCAATGGACTCTGCAGCACCAGATTTCAATGGTCAATCGTGTCGATTATAATAAGAGCTGGAGGAACGCCGACGGGTATTCTTTAAATATTAAACTGTTTTTACTCAATGGACTCTGCAGCACCAGATTTCAATGGTCAATCGTGTCGATTATAATAAGAGCTGGAGGAACGCCGAGGGGTAAACAACTGCTGCAACAAATTATTGTCAGGGCAGTCCAGAGAAAGAATAATAGTTATGAAGATGATCATAAGCTTGCCAGTACTATTGCAGTTCTTCATTGTCGTTAAGGGGAGCGGGGCCTCATGTCCCACGGATTTTAACTACGTCCACCGAATTCCATGGAACTCGGCTTGCTGCCAAGCAGATGATGCGAACTGCTGCCAGTCATTGTTCAGTTTATTTTCCGTAGGCGTAGCTCAGCACCTCAGAGACTCCTCCATGTTCGGGTTCCCCGACCATGCCTCCGCCGATGCTTGCCTCAATGAATTCCAGCAACAGGTTTCTTCACTGCGCAGGGCGGCTCTTTCCCCCACCTTGGTTCCCCGCTGCCTCAACGACACATCAAAGTTTGTGTCCAGACCTAGTCTGTGCGATGGCATACAGACGAAACGGGATTGGATTGATCGGTTGGGTTTCACAGCAATTGATTCGTCGTGCAAGGGGGATCTCTCCGACTTACGTGTTTGTAGTTTATGCGTTAATGGCATTCAGCAGGTCACCAGCAGGTTAGTCCGAATGAATAAAAATGCCACTGATACTACCAGTCACCCATGCTTCGACTTTGCAGTTCGCTATGCTGCGGAGGTGAATGAATTGGGGCCAAAGAACCCAAAAACCGCTTCCTGTGTAATCAGATTGCCCATTCTCATGACCAAATCGAAGAATAACAACCGTCTGGTTTTAATTTCCACGTCTGCGGGTGCTGTGTTGGTCATTTCTCTTTCGGCGTTTCTGAGTATTTATCTCTTGAGGGCGAGGAGGAAACGCGATTCCGCGCACAGGCAGTTCGTAAGGAGGAACAGAGACCTTTTGCGGGCAACCATGAAAGTGAAACCTACCACGGACTTAGTATGGTTCAAGATAGAAGAGATCAAGGCTGCGACCCACAATTTCAGCTCGGACAACCTCATCGGTCAAGGGGGTTTCGGGACTGTGTATAGGGGAACGCTTCTCAACGGTCAGCCGGTGGCCGTGAAGTGCATCAGAAACTGCTCTGCCGAAGGGGATGCAGAATTCTTAAACGAAGTGGAGATTATCAACCACATCAGGCACCGAAATCTGGTTGCCTTGAAAGGCTGCTGCGTTGCCAGTGACGACAACGCGGGGCACCAGCGGTTTCTGATTTACGATTACATGCCCAATGGAAGTCTGGATGATCATCTCTTTGGACGAAAGTCGAAGGATTCACTGAGCTGGACGCAACGGAAGAACATCGTCATGGGGACTGCGAAGGGCTTAGCTTATCTTCACGGCAGTGTTCAACCCCCGATTTATCACAGAGACATCAAACCTGCTAACATTCTGCTGGACGGCGAGATGAATGCCTGTGTATCCGACTTCGGGCTCGCAAAAAAATTAGTAGAGGGAGAATCCCATATGACGACTAAAGTAGCAGGAACGCACGGCTACTTAGCCCCCGAATACTCTCTCTATGGCCGCCTCACAGAAAAGAGTGATGTCTATAGCTTTGGCGCTGTGTTATTGGAGCTCATAAGTGGCAGAAAAGCTTTGGATACCTCCCTGGAATCAGCCTCCGATTACCTTATTACAGATTGGGCATGGAAGCTCATCAAGGCAGGCAAAGGTGTTGAAGTAATCGATGAAAGGATTCGGAACCGTGGGCCTGTGAACGTCATGGCGAGATTCGTTTCAGTGGGTATTCTGTGTTCCCATGTTATGGTGGCTCACAGACCCACGATCGCAGAAGCGCTGAAGATGTTGGAAGGGGACATTGAGATTCCTGAAATACCGGACAGGCCTTTGCCTATTTCTTACCAGTCTCTCAGCCGTGAAAACAGCACCACTTGAAGGACTCACAACAATTTCATTCGCCTGCCTTAGGGTTTTGGTTTATTCTTCACCGAAGCATTGTTGGCCGACATCAATTCAAGCATGCGAAATTTGTAATAGAAAGCATTTTTTTAGGTAACCAAATGACTGTGTATGTTCCAGAGATATTCTATCGCACTCCCATTGTGATTTTACTGGCATTGTAGTAACCAGATGACTGTGTATGCGAAATTTGTAATAGAAAGCATTTTTTTTTAGGTAACCAGATGACTGTGTATGTTCCAGAGATATTCTATCGCACTCCCGTTGTGATTTTACTGGCATTGTAGTAACCAGGTGACTGTGTATGTTCAAGAGATATTCTGTCCAACTCCTGTTGTGATTTTACCAAAGCTCGACGGATACAATCTCATCCCATGTTTTTTAACTCGGTGGATGGATATTCAGAATCAGATAGATAGAAGTGAGGTTAAAAGTTAACTTTGTACGGATGGATTGATTGATGATAATTTAATTTTCATTTTTTATCCGACGGAATTTCATAAATAAATTGCTTTTATATAAATGTAATTATTTATAAATAAATTTATTTTCAAATAAAAATTTACGATGAATTATTTGTAATTATTATTTTACCAAACAAAAAATTCTAAATTTATTAAATTAGCCAAACCTAATATTTTTTTTTGAATTCTTAGCATCCTGTCACATATATCTGTGATATTTTTCATAAGTATAAAAAGCAATTTTTTATGGATTAAATCTAGATGACTATGAGCTCAATGGACTTTATTATTAACCTAAACATATTTTATTTAAAATTTTGAATTATATATCTATATATATAATATTTTATACTATTTAAAAATATTTAAATTTGGAAAAAGACTCCTCTCATATAAAAGCAGATCTCTCCAGCGACTCATTCAATCTTTTCAACCGTCCTCCATAATTGAAATAAAGATACTCCATCTCAAGAAAAATGCTTTCCTTTTCATAGAGGGATATGTTTCTTGATCAACCGTAACAAGTCTACCCATTAAAAATATAAAAGTACCGGCATACAACTAAAAAATTTAAAAGTACCGGCCTACAACTAAAAATATTTAATGATTTTTATAATAGTTAGTATTTTATTTATTTTATTGATTGCATAGCTAGTGTTTCCTTGAATTATTGAATTTTGAAATGTATGAATTAACTATTGTATTTGAACAAGAGCTACTTTGTAGATATTCTTGCTTATTTTAACTATCCTTAAATTAAAGCTCCATGTCACAAATGTTATCAAATGTATTATTATAATAAACATACATAAATACATGTTATAAATGTTGACTAAGGCCAACCTAATTTTAAATATTAAATTAATTTGTTTATACGTAGTGCCGTAATATAAGTAACGTTATAATATCAAATAATAGATATTAAATAATTTAACGTGAATGTTAGTAAATTAACCATTAGTTATACATGGTTGAGGATAATATGTAATTTCGCTGATTTGTACATAAACACAATAATATTATAATATTATTATCTCGATAGGCTATTATATGCGTTTAAGTATGGAATCGTCTGTCAACTTAAAGGCATTATTCTTCATGATGTATACTCTATTATGCTTGCCTCTAGCAGGTATTATGCATTAGGTTTTTGTTTTACCATCTATTTTGGTAAAAAATGTTAAATAATTTTCAATTTTATAAAATTTTAACAATTACTTTTTTATTTATTGCAATATTTTTAATTCACATTTATTTGTTGTAATTTTAAAAATCTTATTATTCCATACTTCTTACTTAATTCGTGATTGCACAATAATAAATAATAACTTATAAGTAAACGGTTAATAACATTTACCGTTATTTGTACCTGAACAGTAATGGTTCCACTAAAACACAGATTTCAAAAAATTCCGTAAATTTGAAACACTAATAAATTATTGTATCTCAATGAGTACATTATTAAAGATTGAATGCTTATTATGCATGCCCTCTCTAAGATTTTTGTATATTTCCATAGTTGTTAGATCACATTTATTAGGATATTTGTCCTCCTAAATAGAAAGGAAACTTGTGGGCTATGAAACGTGTGCCCATTGTAATTTATCGAACTTTGCCATCACTTTTCTTGGAGTACATGTCCTTAGAACTTGTGCGCATTAATGCTTATTAGACTCTATGACCAGATGTTCAGAATCCGTGCGATAACCCTTTACCTTTTGGGCGATCTAATATTACACTTGGTTAGGATATGTGAGGTCTTACTACAGAAACAAGATGGGGATTCGTAAAATATGAATTATATTAGTGATGGAGTACATATGTCATTTTATAGTGGAAATTGTACAATATTAATTAATAGTGAAGTACATCTGCCATCATTACATAATAAGAGGTGAAATAATTGAACCAGTAGTATGTTAGATAAATGGATTTAAATATGGTTTAAAAATAATAAATTTTAATTTATAATGTTAAACTTTGGAAAATTTTCATAAATTTTTGGACAATTTAGATTTAATGTCAACATCAATTTTTATCCTGCTGCAGGGAAGAATAATAAACATACAAATAATCCAAGAATGTGCTAGAAGGTGCTCTTTCCAAAGTAGTTTATTACTAATTTAATTAACCTCGTAAAATGGTGCATGCACGGAGACATGGAAAGTTTATATTCTAATTTATTACTCCAGTACGAGCTTGTTTGGAATTAATCATAGAGGACACTTGGACTTATCTCTATTGTCCATCTGTAGGGTTTCTAGATCTACATTGTTAGTTCTTGGGACTTCGAAAAAAGTAACTGATTCCACCTCAAGCCTTGAAGTCATCGGTGATTATGCACCTTTCCTATTAGGAGTATGGCTTTGCAACTTTTTTTCTAGCGAGACATTTGCACCCTCTAAGCATAATATCCACTAACATGCTAGTATGGCTTTATGATTATTCTCTTTCGCTGATGAGTTCACTGTGTTGTGGTGTATTTCGCTAAATTTATCTTCCTTCTGCAGGGTTTCGTTCTCTTTTCTAGTGATGGCGTCCCCTCTTCTAGCAGGATCCAAAATTGGCTACATATGGCCTTCTTCAGGTATTGCTACTTCGAAAACTCTTCAATTATTTCATCACATTCTATTCTTGATTGCACAGTCATTCTAATACCATAGCCGTCTAGGACTTGATGGCGAGATGTTGGCATACTTGTTTTATCAGGTAAGGCTCAAATTGTTTCATTTAATTGTAATTGTATTAGATACTTCTATCACTTAGCAGGTAACAGTTAGGGTTTGACTGGTTTGTTTCCTTGTTGAACATGTGTGAGCCTCATTACTGCTCCAGTGGCAGCGTTGTGACACCAAACGTGCTTTAACAATCACTTTCCCTTTGATTTCCAGGTTTTTACCTCTTCTTCTTCTATATGGTTAAAGAGTTTATACCCTTTCATTCTGGGTTTGTCTAAAACAGGGTAATTTGACAAGTTCCTTACTTTGGCTTCCGAGTGTGCTCAGATTCTCCTAAGTTGAAAGATAATTGCTCCATCTGAAAGTTTTTTCGACTTTTCGAATTGGTGTTTTCTTTTGGGAAAGATTGTATATAATTGAACCTCCATAGGCAGCTAGACCTTCTATCTATTTTCAGTTGTATACAATTATCTTTAATTAAAATCTCATTTTGTTCATAATTATGTGTATTGATTTGGTTTTTCTTTGTTACGGAGTTGATGGTTTATGCATATCGTTATATTCATTTGCTTCTCGGATAATAATTTTTGTTTACAGAGTTGTTTAGAAGAAAGAAATAAAGGGTGACTGTACTAGTGAAAAATCGTTCATAAGGATATCTAGTAGGTTTGAATCTTTGCTGGGTTCTTCTTCAACCCACACAGTCCTACATAAAATTGTTGGGAAAGGGACTGTTTGGTCCCTTGAGCTCTGCCTGGGATCGAACTAACCCAACCCATTATGCCCCAGTTCTCAAATCTTCTTTGTGTACCAAAATTTATTATGGGAATTGCTACTATATCTTGCAAAATTTATCATCTTATTTACCGAAATGAATAGAACTGAGCCTTTTGCAGTATTTGTCATTTTGTTTATCAAAAAGGATTATCGCAGAGTCATTTTTTGGTTTAAAAATAAGAACATGCATCACGCCCTTGTAATTTCTTTAGTAATGGTATTCCTTCATCTTGCTCGAGTCCGTTCAATTTTAAAGACTGGCTATCAATATTTCTTTCATGACAAGAATATATATATATATATCTTCAAAGAGATTTGCATCATACAATTTTCAGTTATTGTTATAATAAATTTACATAGTCTCTTGTGATTTCCTAGGTTATAAATCAAAAATTGTTTTTGGATTTAAGATTTCTGTGGTTTATATCTTTTGAAATTACCAGAGAATCCACAGTGAAAACCATTTTTTTCGTCAACGTTTCAAATCCCAACTAGGATCCATCAAAAATTGTTTTTTTTCAAAAGAAGAGAAACACAGTCGATTCCCTATTTTTAATATTAACCTACTTGATATTTCTGCTCCCCGACTGTAGTTAAACCTAGGTTAACCAGGACCAATTCACTGCCCAAGGGGGTGTTTCTAATAGTTATGTTGGGTTTGTACTGCCTATGAGCAAGTTTAACATTGCAGTCCAAGAAGCTTAACTGATATCCCGTTGTTTGTTATAAGTCCTACACTAAATTTACCTGTTTAGTCAAATTTACCTGTTTAGTCCTCAAATCTGAAACAAATTTTGCTCATAAAATTCTGGTTGAAGTTATATTATATAGAGGTCCAATTATCATGCTTTTTTTTAAGGAAGACTATTTCCTATGTCAAATAGAGTCCTGCTTATTTTTCTTTTAAGAGTAAACACAAAACTCTTCTCTTTCACATACATAAAAGAAACATAAAAGGACTCGTTTCTTTTTTCTAGTACAACAAAGAAGAAATTAAACAGTTCTAAAAAAACTAGGAGGTATACTTATCTTTTCGAATAGATTATAATAATTATCAGCAGGAAAGTCTCACCACCCAGCTTTGAAACTAGAAATTACGTTCAACAAAGTCAATGCCCTATTTTTAATATTAACCTACTTGATATTTCTGATCCTCGACCGTAGTTGGACCTAGGCTAACCAAGACCAATTCATTGCCTAGGGGGGTGTTTCTAATAGTTATGTTGGGTTCGTACTACCTCTGAGAAAGTTTAACATTGCAGTTCAAGAAGCGTAACCGATATCCCGTTTTTTGTTATAAGTCCTACATTATTTTTACCTATTCAGTCCTCACATCTGAAACAAATTTTCCCCATAAACTTCTGGTTGAATTTATATTATATAGAGGTCCAATTATCATACTTTTTTTAAAGGAATACCATTTCCTATCTCAAATAGAGTCCTGCTTATTATTATTTTAAGAGTAAACACAAAACTCTTCTCTTTCAAATACATAAAAGAAACACAAAAAGCCTCTTTTCTTTTTTCTAGTACAACAGAAAAGAAATTAAACAGTTCTTAGAAAACTAGGAGGTATACTTATCTTAGATTTTAAGCTTCTGTGGTAGTTTTTTGCAGTGGTATGATCCGGATTATCCACAGTTTCATGTTCATTCCGTCGACGTTTCAAACTCCAAAGGGGGTCCATCATCAGGACTAAATCAGAAAGAATATGAATGAAAACTTATTCATATTCTTTCTGATTTAGTCCTGATGATGGACCCCCTTTGGGGTTTGAAACGTCGACGGAATGAACATGAAACTGTGGATAATCCGGATCATACCACTGCAAAAGGTATACTTATCTTTTCGAATAGATTATAATAATTATCAGCAGGAAAGTCTCACCACCCAGTCTCGAAGCTAGAAATTACGTCCAACACAGTCAATTCCCTATTTTTAATATTAACCTACTTAATATTTCTGATCCTTGACCGTAGCTGGACCTAGCCTAACCAGGACCAATTCATTGCCTACAGGGGTGTTTCTAATAGTTATGTTGGGTCTTTACTGCCTCTGAGAAAGTTTAACATTGCAATCCAAGAAGCTTAACTGATATCCCGTTTTTTGTTATAAGTCCTACACTATTTTTACGTGTTCAATCCTCACATCTGAAACAAATTTTTCCCAGAAATTTCTAGTTGAATTTATATTATATAGAGGTCTAATTATCATACTGTTTTTTTAAGGAAGACCATTTCCTATGTCAAATAAAGTCCTGCTTATTTTTATTTTAAGAGTAAACACAAAACTCTTCTCTTTAAAATACATAAAAGAAACACAAAAAGCCTCTTTTCTTTTTTCTAGTACAACAGAAAAAAATTAAAAAGTTCTCAGAAAACTAGGAGGTATACTTATCTTTTCGATTAGATTATAATAATTATTAGCAGGAAAGTCTCACCACCCAGCCTCGAAGGTAGAAATTACATCCAACCTCTCCCCCGAGCCTTTTCCACACGTGATAGTTTGGAATTTCAAATTCCATTTCTTGAGGTAACCTGTACCTGGGCCTCAAGACTACTCCAGTACAGTCCAATATTGTACGCTCATGAATCAGTTTGATGATTCCACTAACTCTAGGTTCATCTCAAGAATACCTCCATCTAGCAGCATTTTTCTTTTCCAAATTGAATCTCTTCAGTTTCAACATATCCTCCAGCCTATAGATATCCTTGGATTTTTCCCACTGAGATTTGGGGTTTTTGGTCCCCCTTTAGGAAAAGAGGAAAGATTGATAATTGATTCTAACTATCTAGGAATTCAAGATTTTTTTTTTTATTAACTATTCTTGGTTCACAACTGTAACCTTCCACACATCATATCATTGCATTATTTAATTTTCATCCACTTATCCTAATGTAAAGTTTTCTTATCATGTCTTATCGACAATTATAAATAACTTTGTTATTCAAAATAAAAATAATTAACTGTGAGCAACTACTCATAGCATCGAGGTGTTACATAAACTCATCTTATCCTCAATGGGATTGTTTCTTGCCATCCCATCTACTCAGGTCTTGCTTTCCTGTCAAAAAACCAAAACCTTGGTGTCACATCTCCCATTAAGAAAATCCATAAAAAAAATAAATAAATAAATAAATAAATTATCTAACACAATACATTAGAACTAGTTGAATACAGTCACGCCAAATGTTAGCTATAAGCAACACAAAATATATTAATTATTTTACAAGCGTTAGGCATGTTATCATTTTTTTGTTAATTAAACACCCTTACATCTTCATGCAAAAAATTACACGACCTAACAAATAGCACCAAACTTACCTTTATGTTTATGTGCATTCTAACTACACATAATCGTGGGTTAGGTTACTTTGGTAATAGGATAGGTAGTGGTTAATGAGCGAACTCTTTGGAAACTGCTTTATAGCCATACACCTAACACTACAGATCTCGAGACCTCAGAAACATCTACGACTCTCCTTCTAACCCTAAAGATCGACGGTCTGGATTCAAAGAATTCAATTGACGTAATTGACTTCCCTCCCCAGCACCACAGATGGTTCATTCTACATTCATCGTTCCAGGAAACTAGCTCTGCAACTCAAGGTATCTACGAGGTTCCAAGGCATTCTTGTATCTATCAGTTATTTCCATATCAAGTAAGTTACTTGTAGAGCCCCTTTTTTATCAAACCCTCTATCAACAATGGTAAATTCTCACGATAAATTATTTTCCTGTTCCACAAAACTAGGATGAAGTTCACTCGATGTTTCCAGTGGTCGCGTTTTAACAGTCGACCTCAATACAATTGGCTTCTTTCTACACAGGTTGAGCAATTCATATGGTTTCTAATTCAACTTATTGACTAATATGCCTTTACTTGAATTCTGATTTGATATCCATTTCTGTTTCTACTTGCAGGGTTTGCATGAGATTTCTTTCCCTTTATTCAGGTAAAGGTTATTATTTAATTTTTATTCTTTAATTCATTATTTACTCTACTTATCATTAAACCCACAAAACTTATGGCAACCTTTGTTTGATTTTGTTTACATGTGAGGTTTATGTTCGGTTGCGAGTGTTGTTTGTAGTTGCAGAACCATTGGTCACATCGACTCATAGTTCTTTCCCTTCCAGATTATCCATTCAACCTCCTCCTGTTAGGGTTTATTTCTGATATCACTAGTTCAGTAGTACTTTTACTGCTACTGATTTGTTATACAAACTTGAAGGCAATGGAAAAATTTGGAAGTAAAATTTTATGTATTTTAGGCTATGGATCACTTTGCAAAACACATAAAATAATGGTTTTAAAACTTAGTTAACAACATAAAATAGAGACAAATATACCATATCAGAAAAACATGAAAGAAAAATGATAAATGAGTTCACCCCTATTAGGCTACATCTCCTGGTCCAGCTTCCAATGTTGGGCCTCTTTCATTAAGTGTTAAAGTTTATGTTTACATGGATTTACAGTGCTCATAATTTAAAAATTATGTCTCCAATGACACCATAACAATAAAAAACCCCTAGTTGGGCTCTTGTTGGTCTCAATTTGGCCAAAAACTGAAGAAAATATTCTCTCTAGAAGTTTTTTTGCTAATCACTCTACAAACTGCACGGACCTGCTAACCATTCTACAAATCTTCCTTTTCCGGAATTGTTAAGTGATAATTTCGCCTAGTGCTGGCGAGATTCATGCTGAATTGGGTGCTATTTGTTGCCTCATTTAAATGCTCAGTGGCCCTCGTGAGCTGGAAATTTTCCTTCTTGTCCATCATTGGATCTAGGTTTGGTATAACTCCACACCAACCATTATAACTCTACTCTGCACCATGGTTTGGTTATCATGCCATAGGGGTGTATTAAACCTCCTCGAACCGTGGTAAATTGATATGCTATCAGTGCTTCTGGGTCAGGGTTAATCCCAAGCCCTTGGCTCCCTTGCCTGTGGTCTCATGGGTGTGGGGGTGACCAGCGACTACGGCTTAACCCTGGCCCCATCCCCCAAACACCAATCTTAGAAACTTTAAAAGAAAGTTTGGAACTATAGTGGTTAAGATCCACCCGAAAATGAAGCGGTAAGGCTTTGTGCTACCACTCCATAGGTCTCGCGTTTGATTCATCCAAAGGCTCGTTGGACCATAAAAAGAAATTGCAAACCTGTTGGGAGGCCACGTGACTGGTCACCATTCACCCACGTGGCTCCCATCCATTGGGCCAACAAACCACAAATTCGACCAATACGGTGAGGCCACTTGGCAACTTGTCATTGGCCCAAGAAACATAGTAAACTTGCCCAGTCACCCTGCCCAATCAACATACGGACCACCTAGTCAGTGTAGCTACATCCAACCATAATTTATTTAGCTTTTTAGGAAAATGATAAGAACTTGATATCGGGAGCATACGATATTAGTTTTGAGCAATTCAAGTTGCGTTGGATTCAAGTCATCGAGATCTACATTTTGGCAATGTTTTCGAGTACTTTTGAACACTTTGAATTTTGAGCACTTTACTGATCCCTTGGATCACTCCTCCCCATTGGAAGCTTTTGGACCTCCAAAAGAATATTTTTAGTCAATAAACAGATGAGGGTATAGTTCCCTCACCCTTCCAATCTCAATCCATTTGGATTTGCTTGGATTTGTGCCTTTGAGCCCCAATGCACGAAGGTGCTCCAAGTTCCCTCTTTTTGAAGTTTTTTTTTTTTTGCTGTCAAGGATAGTATCCTTATGTAATTCATCAAGAAATTCAAGAGAGAAATATTCTACTGAAGGAATCTAAACATACTCTCCTTCATATTCAATCAAAGGAGGCTCATATAATCTCAAATTCTCAACATTAACAACTGCATACCTTTTCATTTATGGAGGAAAATCCAACCAGAAGGCACTATTACCAATCTTTTCTAAAATATTAAAAGGTCCATACCTTATTGGATTCAATTTTTTACCTTCTCCTTTAAGCCTCTCCTTGCTAATGTAAATCCAAACTTCATCTCCAACCTGAAAAATTGTGGTCAACAAATCATGCCTTATCTTGTACTTGGCCTGATTCTTTTCCAACTGTTCTTGAACCATCTAATGCACCAATTGAACTTGTTCAGTGAATCATTGGCCTTATCAATTTCACTATGTCCATCAATAGCAACATCTTTCCCAAAGATAAAATCTAAAGGAGATTTTGGTAAGTACCCAAAGCATGCCTCAAATGGAGATGTTTGAATCGATGAATTCTTTGCCTGATTGTAAGTATGTTGAATTTTGTGTAAGTGTTCATCCTAAAGCTTAGGATGTTTGCTGCAATAATCAAGAATAATATGTACTATTGTTTTTTTCACCACTCATGTCTGACCATCGTTTTGTGGATGGAATGATGTGCTCTTTTTCAACTTGGTGTCCATCAACCCCCATAATCTTGACCAAAATTTCTTGACAAATCAAGAATCTCGATAAGAAATAATGGATTTGAGCAACCAAAAATGTACCCATACATTTTGAAAGAACATTTGTGCAGTCCGTTCAGTTGTAACCTACTTCTTACAAGGCATCAAAATACACATATTGTTGAAACGATCCACCACAACATAAAGATAATCATGATTTTTTTAGACATACGTAGCCCTCCTAAAAAGTCCATAGAAACACTTTCCCAAGGACGAGAAGGAACCAGAAGTGGAGTATACAATCCTAACTTTCTATTGCACATAAAGAACATACTCTTACATATCGTGACACAATTTCATTCATACGAGGCCAATAAAAATACCTTTGTAATTGTGCCACCGTCTTGCCTACACCATAATGGCCAGCAATAAGAGAAGTATTCACTTCCTTTATGATGTTGCCTCTTTCACCCTGTGGAATGCATAACTTTCCAAGATGATACAAAATTTTATCATGAACATGGTAATATAATTCCTATACTTGGTTTCCTTGACACAAAGTTCTATATACATCTTTAAAATCATCATCTAAAGCATATTGTTCAACATAACTCTCATGCATGATAGAATTATGCTTAAGAATAACTGATGCACTAACATCTAGTCTAGAAATCATGTCAATAACTTTGTTATAGATACCTTTCTTATACCTTATCACCAATGGAATTTCTGCAAGAAACCCATCCATCTGAAATGCCTCGCTTGTTGTACCTTAGTTTGTGATTGCAAGTATTTCAATGGTTGATGATCAGTGTGAATGATAGTTTCCTTTCCCATCAAATAGTGTTTCCTTTTCTTCACACTTTTCACCAATGCATACAATTCTTTGTCATATGTAGGATAGTTAACTACTGCACCATTAAAAGTTTCAAATTGGTAACAAATGGGCTTATCATGTTGCATCAAGACCGCTCCCCTGGCATAGTCACTTGAATCGATTTGTATCTCAAATGGTTGTCTTAAATCAAGAAGTGAAAGAATTGGAGCTGTATTAATTCTCTCTTTCAATGCATCAAAGGATTTCTCTTGCTTTCCTCCCCACTGACATGTTTCACACTTGTTAAGGCATGTAATGGAGTTTCAATTGATGGGAAGTTAGAAATAAAATTTCTCCAATATTGGGCTGCTCCCAAAAAGCTCTTAACCTCTATTACATTATTGGGTTTAGGCCAATCTACAATGACTTTTACCTTTGATGGATCTATCTTCAGTTCATCCTATCCAACAATATGTCACAAATACACTAACAAGGTATTTCCAAATTCACATTTAGACATCTTTAAAAATAACTTTTCTTTCTTAAAGACATCTAAGACTTTCCTAGCATGTTTGACATTTTCTTCATGAGTTTTGCTAAAAATCAATATGTTGTCTAAGTAGACAATTACAAATTCATCAAGAAAAGGCCTTAATACATCATGCATAACTCTCATGAATGTTGTAGGAGCATTATAAATCCCAAATGGAATAACCAACCATTCAAACAAACCTTGCTTTGTTTTGAAAGTTGTCTTCCATATGTCTCCTTCAGCAATCATAATATGATGATAACCACTTCTCAAGTACAACTTAGTGAAATACATAACATTTTTCAACTGATTAAGTAAATCATAAATTCAAGGAAGAGAGTAACAATTCTTTACTTTAATCTTGTTCAAGGATCTGAAATCCACACATATGCACCATGCACCATCTTTATTTGGCACTAAAACAATTGGTGACCCACATGGAAATGTGCTTGGTCTGATGACCCCTTTATCAAGCAACTCTTGGATTTGTTTCTTGATTTTTGAATTCTCCATGACTAACATCTTGTATATGCCAATGTTTGGAAGAAGAAAATATTGCTGCAATTGGATCTCATGTTGGATTCCTCTTTTAGGAGGCAATCCTTTGGGTTCCTGAAACATCTCATGCTAGGTGTTAACAACCTCAATGAAATCAGATTTTAATCTTTCATCACATTCATGGAAGGCTTCATTTTCAACATTCATTTTGGGTTTGATCATCAAGAGTACAAAATTATCACTAGCATTAACAAGCCTCCTCATTTGTCCAGCATTCACAAGTGATAAATTCAACTTCTTTCTGTGTACTCTAACAATATACTCAATCCCATCTTTAAACAAATGATATTTTTCTCATGGCGATGAAAAGTGGCTCTCCTATCATATAGATATGGGCTTCCCAAAACAATACCACAAATTTCAAGTGGAATTACATCAAGTTATACCTCATTTATAAAGTTTGCAGTGATGGAAAATATCAGTTTACATCTTTTTGTCACATGCAATTTTGCATTGTCACATATCCAACCTAAAGGATAAGGTTTGGGATTAGAAGTGGTTTCCAAATTTAAATTCTTAACAATGTCTTCTGAAATAAGGTTTTATTGTGATCAAACAAAGTATCTATCTTGGTATGTTTTGAAATGACTCTAATGTGGAAAATCTTTATTCTTTCTTTTTCATGTTGAGTTTCATTGAGGCTACTTGAAAAACTAGTACTTGCAATAGAGTCCTTACCTTTAAATTCCATGGTTGCGATCTTTGTTTCATGCTCAGAATCGGATCCTAAATCATGTTGTGTAGTTGTAGCAATCTTTTTTTTCCCTTTATTGTTAAACTTTTTAGGTCTCATTTCAGGGTGAAGTTTCCAACAATGGTCTTCATCATGGCCATCTTTTGAACAATGTTTACATGTGATATTTTCTCCCTCTTTCTTGACTGAAGCATTCTTCTCCCATTTTCCTTTGTCTCCACTCTTGAATGGATTTTTTCTACCTTCTTGGGGAACATTCTTCCCTCTTGTTTCTAAACGAGTTTCCTGTACACAAACTTCATCTAGTTTTGTAGGGTTAAACATGAAAATTGTGTGTCTCAAATAACTATGTAAACCTCCAATATATTTGAGTAGAGTGTCTTGAGAGGATAAATCTATACCGAAAATCAAAGCCTTTTTCCTAAATTATTGAGTATAGCTTTGCACATTTTAACCCTTAGCTTGCTTAAAGTTTTTCCAATCCATTATAGCTTTTTGCATGTATGCTAATGGATAAAATTGTCTTCTTATTGCAACAACAAAATAATTCCAAGAGGTTGAAACCTTACCACTTTTCTTCGTGTCCTCTTGAGTTTTGGCCTCCCACCAAATGAGTGTTGCACTTTCCAACCTAAGGGAAGAAAGCTAAATTTTGGTCTCATCATCTTTGATTCTTTGTAACTTGCAATACAATTCAATATGATGAACCCAGTTATCTAATTTCTCAGCATTCACCTCTCCATTGTACACAGGAAATTCAAACTTTATGTCAAGCTTTAACAAAGAAGTTTTACCATGTCCCTTTGGAGAATTTGGAGGTGTTTGTGAAGGGGTAGAAGTAGAAGAAGATGAGGATGAAGATGAGGATAAGGATGGAGGTGAAGGTGGTGGCTTGTCACCATTCCCTCCATTCCAATTTGGAGTTTTTTCGAAGGATCCGTTGAGTTGGACGCAACAAAAGAACATCGTTATGGGGATTGCAAAGGACTTAACCTATCTTCACAGTAGTGTCCAACCCCCGATTTATCACAGAGACATTAACCTTCTAACATTTTGCTGGGCAATGCAATGAATTCCCTTATGTGGACGGCTTCAGGCTCGCAAAGATAATGAATAAATTAGTAGAGGGAGAATCCCATATGATGACTAAAGTAGCAAGAACGCACAACTACTTAGCCCCCAAATACTCTCTCTATGGTCGCCTTACAGAAAAGAGTGATGTATACAGTTATGGTGCTATGTTATTGGAGCTCATAAGTGGAAAAAAGGCTTTGGATACCTCCTTGTAATCAACCTTCGATTACCTTATTATGGATTGGGAATGGAAGCTCATTAAAGCAGGCAATGATGTTGAAGTAATTGATAAAATAATTTGTAACAGTGAGCATGTCAACATCATGGCGAGGTTCTTTTCAGTGGGTATTCTATGTTCCCATGTTATTGTAGCTTACATACCCATGATTGTAGAAGCGTTGAAGATGTTGGAAGGGGGCATTGAGATTCTTGAAATACAAATAGACCTTTGCCTATTTCTTACCAATCTCTCAGCTGTGAAAACAACACCACTTGAAGGATTCACAACTATTTCATTGGCATGCCTTAGGATTTTGGTCTATTTTTCACCGAAATATTGTTGGACGACATCAATTCAAGAATGCAAAATTTGTAATAGAAAGAATTTTTTTAAGTAACTAGATGATTGTGTATGTTCCAGAGATACTTGTCCCACTCTTGTTGTGATTTTACCAAAGCTCAATGAATACAATCTAATCCCAGTTTTTGAAATCGATGTAGGATATTCAGAAGTCAGATAGATAAAAGTAAGGTTAAAAGGATATACTTAGAATATTTCCAAAGTCTGAAGCTCCAAAGTTAACTTTGTGTGGATGAGGTTGATTAATGATAAGTTTGATTTTTTCTTTTTAATCCGACGAAATTTGATAAATAAATTGTTTTTATATAAATGTGATTATTTATGAATAAATTTATTTTTCAAATAAAAATTTATGATGAATGATTGGAAATTATTTTTATAATATAATTTTTTTTTTTATAAATTTATTAAATTATCTAATGCTAATAATTTTATTTTTTTGGAATTTGTACCATGCTTGTAACATATACTTGTGATACTTTTCATAAGTATAGAAAGCAACTTTTTATGGATTAAATCTGTTTGACCATGAGTTCATATAAAAAAATTTAAAGTAAATATAAAACGAAATTAACAATTAACTTTCTTATTAACATCAATATTTTATTTAAAAATTTGAATATTATATATATATATATATATATTTGGCATTATGATGCATATGTTGTACTTGATGGCAACACTCTCATAAAAGATCATCTCACTCATATACATTCAGATGAATCTACAGAAGAGATATCAGATGTGACATATTACAGGATAGCTCAAAGGAATCAAATGGCAAGCTCTTTGTAAGCAGAGGTTCAAATATTGTTGAAATTATGAAGGACGCAGGTACACCTTACAGAAAGTGCGTCCCCGCAGGTATACCATGCAGAACCCGCGTCCAGGGACGCAAGGCAGCCGTTCAGGGGGTGCGTCCGCCCAGTGCACACATATCAAGGCAGAGAAAAGCACGTGGGGGTTTCTTGTGTGGTATCTAGCCGACGGTTTTGCGTTTCTATGGTGTCGGCTCGTGGTATTGTTCCATGTTTTGGGGAAAAGCTTGCCTATATAAAGCAAAGGAGTTCATTTGGATTAAGCATCATCTTTGTTGAATATCTTTTGGTGAGATCTAGTCCAGATCTATGAAGGCGAATCTTCTAATGGACTATGATCGCTATGGCGCACGATCAGATCTGTAGATCTGACTGTTTGGGTTAGTCTTGAAGTCTTTATATCTTTCATATCTAAAGAGACGCAGGTGCAGTAAGGGTTCAGGTGCGTCCGGGACGCAGGAGCGAACCGGTTCAGGTGCGCCGGACGCAGGCGCAGAAGGGTTCAGGTGCGCCGCGACGCAGGCAGTTCAAAAGACTCAGAGCGTGGGACGCAGGCCAGCAGTTGAGCAGACTGCGTCCGGGACGCAGGCTAGCAGTTGAGCAGGGTGCGTCCAGGGACTCAGGCCAGTAGTTGAGCAGGGTGAGTCCAGGGACTCAGGCTAGCAGTTGAACAGGGTGAGTCCGGACTCAGGCTGGCAGTTGAGCAGGGTGCTTCCTTCTCTTAAAATCTTTGTTTATCATTGTTGTGTTCTGGGTTTGGTCCTATTATTGTTGATCTGGTTACTTCAGTTGATTGGGTGTTTCAGAAGGTTGTTTGAGCTTCAATGTTGTTGTTGGGTCCAGTATGAAAATTGGATGAAATGTGGCCTTTCAGTTTATGGGTTGTGCTTCAGTGTATCCAGTATGAAAATTGATGAAACGTGGTACTTGAAGGAGAGAAGATTGTAGGCCGGCGCCTACGTACTAGTATCTAAGCTAGTACAAGAGCTAAAGGAAATCTTTGGAGCATTGTAGCAGGTAGTAGCCTGCGTACTAGTAAATGGATCGGCTAGTACAAGAGCAAAGGGGGTTGTAGCTCCCGTACTGGTATGAGGCTGCACCAGTACAAATATTGTAAAAGAACTTTCTTATTAAGAAGAAGATTGAGATGACTTGCAGCAGGTGGTTTTCTCCCGCATTGGGTTTCCACCTTACATCATTGTGTTCATGTGTGTACCTTATGTGTGATGATCTACTTTATGTTACTGCATCTGTTAACTGATAATATGGTTGATAATGTTCTAATGCACTCATTGAAGATCGATTAACTTAATCATAAGAAGTTGTGGAAGTAGCATATATGAATCTGATTATGGAAATAAAAAAGTTTTATTAATATGATAATACTGATTCACCCCCCCTCTCAGTATTATTTCCAACATATATATATATATATATATATATAGATAGATAGATAGATAGATAGATATTATTTAAAAATATTTAAATTTTTAAAACTACTCCTCTCGTATAAAAGCATATCTCTCTTAGTCAACTCATTCAATCTTTTTAATCATCCTTCATAATTGAAATAAAAATACCCCATGTCAAGAAAAATACTTTCGTTTTCATAAAGGCATATGTTTCTTAATCAACTCATATTATCGTCAATGGGATTATCGCTGGCCATCCCATCTACTTAGGCCTTTCTTTCTTGTGAAAAAAAAAACAAAACCTTGGTGTCACATCTCCCATTAAGAAAATCTATAAATTTAAAAAAATATCTAACACAATACATTACAGCTAGTTGAGTCACACTAAATGTTAGAAATAAGCAACAAAAGATATATTAATTATTTTACAGGTGTTAAGCATGTTATAATTTTTTTTGTTAACTAAACACCCTTACATCTTCATCCCAATAATTACATGACCTAACAACTAGCACCAAACTTACCCTTATTTTTGCATGCATTGTAACTACACATAATCGTGGGTTAGGTTACTTCAGTCATAGTTGAGGTAGTGGTTAATGAATGAACTCTCTGGAAACCGCTTTCCAGCCATACAACTTGCACTATAGATCTCGAGACCTGGGAAACATCCACGACTCTCCTGTTAACCCTAAAGATTGACACTCTAGATTCAGACTCTAGAGAAGTTAGTTGAGATAACTGAATTCCCTCCCCAACGATGCAGATGGCTCATTCTACACTCGTCTTTCTGGGAAAGCATCTCTGCAACTCAAGGTATTTATGGTGTCACGTCCCCACACTAGTGGTGACTCAATTTCCGCTTGTGGGAAGTGCGCAGTACCAACCACCTTTTCATTTTCTTACTACTACAGTTCACGGGCTACGCCTATCACCAACACTTATATTATTTTTCGTTAAGTGTTTACTTCTTCATATAAATGCAACAAAAATGCATTCATCAAAATTCACTTCAAAACATGTGCAATCCAATATAAACATAAACACACATTTACGAAGGAAGGGGAAACTCTCGAATAAGTCTGCCCAATACACTTATAAAATTCTTAAAATAATGTACAAGTACAATTTTAAAAGTTTGCAATACTTTGGCAGTTGTCTGGTTGCACCAACAACTCACCCACAAATTTATGCCCAAATCATGCAGCTTGCTACCCACACCGGTGACTCTATCGTGTTGTTTATGCACCATTCAAACGTGCCCAACATTGCCCACACTAATATTTCACCCATGGTGCACTTACCAACACTTCCGGGAAACCTCAAATTTCAGTCCCGCAAAACTCCATTTTGTCTACCCTGGGAACACGACCCAACTATTTGGGTGGGCACCCCGCCGCACCTTTGCACAACCCGAACAACTCACCCAACATAGATTTTATGCACAACTCACCCAAGTGAGTTTCCTACACGACCCGACCTAAATGAATTTCCTGCATGACCAAACCTGAATGAGTTTCCTT
This sequence comes from Pinus tabuliformis, assembly GCA_031772625.1. Classification (NCBI taxonomy): domain Eukaryota; kingdom Viridiplantae; phylum Streptophyta; class Pinopsida; order Pinales; family Pinaceae; genus Pinus; species Pinus tabuliformis. Next base: position 892,012,354 of record CM062806.1, on the reverse strand, counting down.
CACGACCTGACCAGAGCGTGTTTCCTACATGACCTGACCTGAACTAGTTTCATACACGACCCGACCCGAACGAGTTTCTTGCACAACCCGTCCTCAATGACCCACATGGGTTATGTGCACAACCCGGTCACACGACCCAAACGTCTACACATGACCCACACGACCCGATTATGTACTCAACCTGAACAACTGAACACAACCCGAACTTTCGCACGACTCAACCGACCCATTCACTCAACTTCTACGCAAAATCCATTTGTGGTTGTCTTCAGTTGAGGGTTGGTTACTTAAATGAACTTCCCTCACGGTTACTTATACACTTTACTCCAAACTATTCTCATCAAACGACACATCTATTCAACCACATCCAGGTCAACCTTAATGTGTTTCCCATCCAACACACCCAAACACCCTTGAATGTGTCTCTTGCCTGCACAAGCTAACCCGTCCACTTGGGAGGGAACCCACCGTCGAGTCCACACACCCACATGTTTGTAAGAATTCACCTGTCACACCACCTGGTCACACATCGTGCACATTTAACCGAACACTCCTACCCAAGTCGCCTTTAACCAAACACAGGCACTCGTCGTACATCATGGGCATGTACATACTACGTAAGCATACCTTTAACCGAACTCCTTGACTACACATGCCTTTAATCGAAGTATTCCATTTTTTGACTCTTCGCCTACCAGTGGTTGTCAAGGGTGCTCGACCAACTCAAGGCTGTGACATCCTCCCCCATTATAAAAAGGTTGTGGTCCTCGACAACACATCATCTTGGAAAAATATATTACCAAGACCAAAATGTCGCAAAGTATCATCATATCCAACATTGAATGCTCATGTTGAATGTACTCCCTACTCTCCATTGCACAAACCTCAACCAGGGCCCATGACTCAATGTATGGGTAAGAATCCTCAAGCCATGGTCATCAACCACAAATGTTGTAATCCTCCATACTACTCCATCATGTGGAAGGATGCTCCCTCCAACTTGGTTGCATGCTACAATTGCAACTCATATCCTGATAACCCACCATGTATTGTCATCATCATGTGAACTGCTACTAAGAGACTCCAACTCAAATAAAACACATCTCAACACATTGAGATCCCCTATGACTCGAACTAGTTAGGTGATCAGTCCAACTGTCGCGTTCAACCCATGAGAATTCACCTCCTCATGCCTTCATTAGTTGTTTCTCCAACATTTCGTCAGATCCTCAACTCGATGAAGAACTCTCTCTGTCAATCGAATGTGCCATTCCTAGGTCCATGAAGAAATATCCATCTCCTTTGCGGTAATGTTGTCTATCAATGTTTTCAATGTGGCAAGTCCACACCTACTTCATCATCTCATCCATGTGTTACCCATGGTCATAGACCAACAACCTACATGCCCATAAAAAATGACTAAGTATCAACTTAGCCCATGCCCAAGTGCTTCCACTAAGGCATATCCATCGCCATGAGCTACGATGAACCATCTCCATCCAACTCTTCATCAAGAACACTTGTCTTAGTCTCAAGTGCCATCGCAAGCTGCCTCACGAACAAAACCCATACCATGTTCCAAGGTTTGCGTCCCATACCACATCAATGTCAAGTACAACATCTAACCTCAGCTCCTCAATGATCCAGATAGTCCAAGACCACCGTAGTATGATGTCTTCAACGACTGCAACTCTCTCAAGTCACCATGAGCTCCCATGAAGCATATCCATCCAAAACTTAGGCAAGCATACTTGTCTCGGTCTCAATTTCCATTGAAAGTTGCCTCTACCCTCTCTGTCACATGAATACTCTCATAGGTTTCCCATGTATCCTAAAAAAAACCATGGCCTTGTTGTGCAAATGTGCACAACATCCCCATCGGTCCATTTGTAAAATGTCTCCATGTCGCACCAACAATTTCATTCTCACAACATCCCTGCCTTGGTACTTCTCCTTTGATGCCCATAAATAACATCTTTTTAAGTACTCCCGCATAATGTCCCTACATGAAGTCTACCATGCACCCATCTATCCAACTCTATGCCCATGACTTCGGTTGCCTCTCTTGTCCACTCTAGTAGACTCAACACAACTCTTGTCATCACATCCTTACTATTTTTCGGGTTAGTACCCTCCATCACTCTACCCTCATAATGATGTCACAAGTCTCTTCCTCCAGTGTTGCCTCCCCCACTAAAGGTACATCAAGAATGCCTCTTGGTCTCAACCACGAAGAAGTCTACCCAAGTATTATGTATCATAACTCTGGTGTGCCCTTCCTTCATTCTGTCCATGAGTCATGCCAAACACTTAGCCAATTCTCCACTTGTTTAAGAATGACTCATCCATTGCAAAGCTCATCATGTTCCACCCTTATCATGAGCATTTGCACCTCCTGCCATAAGGTCAAAAACTACCCCAACAAGTCTTGCAACAAACAATGTTCTTTGTTTCCTCAACACACAAGGTCTCATCGTAATCATCCATGGAAAGGTTATCCATCGCATTGGAAAACTTCCTTTTCCCATCCCTGCATATGGCCCATCCTCCAAAAGCTCCAATTAAACACAAATCATGACAATACTTATATTTTCATGAGGTCTTTCCATGTGAGTGCATCCTTCCATCAATGGCTACATTATGCACGAACCTAGCTTAACTTGGGAAAGTAAGGGTGCCCTTATGAAACACATATTATAGCTTCTTCCTCTTTGTCACAATTGGTTGTCTCATCCTGCTCCACTTCTCAACCAAGTCGAATAAGTTCCACTATAACATTTTCTTCCAAGACTTCAAGTTCAGCTTGAATTCCTGGTCTTTCTTCCTTCATGTACCTCAACCTGTACAATATCTGCACAAGTCTCTCACAACAGTCTTCCATCGTTCAACTTGGCCCAAGCTTGTTGCTTTTCCCCTACTCAACTTCCTAATGTCACACTACGATCAACTAATGCTTCAGTTTCAATACCAAATGCAACCACTACTGTTGTATTCTTGCTTCAAATTCAAATCAGCTTGGTCCACCCTGAACTAAGTTCTGATACCATCTGTCATGCCCCCACACTAGTGGTGACTCAATTTCCACTTGTGGGAAGTGTGCGTCACTAGCCAACCTTTTCATTTTCTTACTACTACGATTCACGGGCTACACCTATCACCAACAATTAGATTATTTTTCGTTAAGTGTTCACTTCTTCATATAAATGTAGTGGAAATACATTCATCAATATTCACTTCATAGCATGTGCGATCCAATCTAAACATAAACACACATTTACGAAGGAAGGGAAAACTCTCGAATAAGTCTACCCAATACACTTATAAAATTCTTCAAATAATGTACAAGTACAATTTTACAAGTTTACAATACTTTGGCAGTTGCTTGGTTGCACCAGCAACTCACCCACAAAGTTCTGCCCAAACCATTCAGCTAGCTGCCCACATTGGTGACTCTATCATATTGTTGTCCGCACTGTTCAAACATGCTCAATGTTGCCCACACTACTATTGCACCCATGTTGAACTTGCCTACACTTATTGGAAACCTCAAATTTCAGTCCTGCAAAAATTTGTTCACTTTGCCATGGGCGCATGACCCAACTGTTCATGTGGGTGCCCTGTCGCGCCTCTGCATGACTTGAATGACTCACTCGACATGGGTTTTCTACACGACTCACCCGAATGAGTTTCTTGGACGACCTAACTTGAATGAGTTTCCTGCACAACCTAACCTGAATGAGTTTACTGCATGACCTGACCTGAACGAGTTTCCTGCATGACCAGTCCTTAACAACTGACATGGGTTTTGTACACAACCCAAATGTCTACACATGATCTACACAACCCGGTTTTGTACACCACTTGAACGACTGTACACGACCTGAACTTTCACACGACACGACCAACCCATTTCCCTGACTTCTACCTAAAATCCATCTATGGTTGTCTTTGATTGATGGTTGGTTTCTCAAACAAACTTCCCTCACGGTTACTTATTCACTTCACTCCAAATGACTTTCATCAAACAACACGTTCGTTTAACCACGTTTAGGTCAGCTTGAACGTGTTTCCCTACAGACACACCTAAATGCCCTTGAATGTTTCTCTTGCCTACATGAGCCGACCTGTCCACCTGAGTGGGCACCCACTATCGGGTACACACACTCGCACGTCTGCATGCCTTCACCCATTGAACCACTCGGTTGCTCATTGCACATCGTGCACCTTTAACTAGATTCCTTTAATAGAACAAAGGTAGCCATTGCACATCATGGGTGTGCCCATACTATGGTCGCACGCCTTTAACCAAACTCGTCAATTGCACACGCCTTTAACCGAAGTCTTTGGTTTTTCGACTCTCTCATCCGTCAGTGGTCTTCATGAGCGCTCGATGAACTTGAGGCCCTGACATATGAGGTTCCAAGGCGTTCTTGTATCTATCGGTTATTTCCATCTCAAGTAAGTTACTTATAGAGCCCCTTTTTTGTCAAACCCTCTATCAATGATGGTAAATCCTCAAGATAAATTATTCACCTATTCCACACAACTAGGATGAAGTTCACTGGGTGCTTCCGGTGGTCCCATTTTCACAGTAGGCCTCAATACAATCGACTTCTTTCTACACAAGTTGATCAATTCATATGGTTTCTAGTTTAGCTTACCGACTAATATGCCTTTACTCAAATTCTGATTTGATATCCATTTCTGTTTTTAGTTGCAAGGTTTGCATGAGATTTCTTTCCCTTTATTCAGGTAAAGGTTATTATTTAATTCTTCTTCTTTAATTTTTTCTTTACTTTACTTATCATTAAACCCACGAAACTTACGGTGACCTTTACTTGATTGTGTTGACAGGTGAGGTTTATGGTTTGTTGTGGGTGTTGTTTATAGTTACAGAACCACTGGTCACATTGATTTCCCTTCCATGTTAGCCATTCGGCCTCCTCCGGCTAGGTTTTATTCCTGATATCATTGATTTAGTAGTACTTTAGTGCTATGAGGAGTTAAGATCTCAAGAGAGATTTATAGTTAGGGTTTTTGAACTTGATGGGTAGTTTCAAAATGGAAATTTTAACTTCTTTGTCAAGAAATGGCTACGACCTACTTGTTTAAATGTATAAATTGAAATTGTTTATACAATGCTTGGCATGACCATACTTTATTAGGCCACTAGACTCGCTATATATGTAATTCTATATAATAGTTTGTTATGGCTTCTATTAATTTTGTTTATGCACTATGTAGTTTTTAAAGAGCTTTGATGTGGAACAATTGTAATATAGTTCTTGTTTTCTCCAGGGTTTGATACAGAGTTCCATTAATCGATATTATTGTTATTCATTCATTTATTTTCCATAACTCTCGGCATACTTTTCTAGTATACTCGTTTTTTGTTCATATATTATCTTAGAATATTCCTCCCTTCCAATGAGACTAGTCTCAACACTGCATATCCCCCTGAGATATCCTCACAAGAAGGGTGTTTTAATTCAATAGTACTGCACAAAATAATATTCCAGTGACTATCTAGTCCCAACTAGGCTTAACCAAGGACGATTCCAAACTCAAGAGGATTCCTCTAGCCAAGCAACAGGAAATTCGTCTCTATCTATCAGTTCTCCTCAATTCTTACAGTTCTTCTCCTTCAGGTCACCTAAGGTTTGTTGTACCCTCTCAGTTTCCTTTTTTTTTGAAAAAAAAAAAATCCCAAGGAGAAGTTTGGGCAGGTAATTTCCTGGACCATAACTGTCCAACTACCCTAACCAGTGGGTCTCTTTGAACCTTACTCTCCTATATGGTTTGCCTCGTAATCCTTGCATAAGCATTCATATATTTTATAATAAAACTAAATATTTCTTAATTATTATTTAACATTTGTCTGGTTTACAAAGTGACACGATGTATTCAACTGTATTAAATCAATATTTAAAAGTTACTAGAGGATGTTACACTTGGCGTATAAATATAAGAAACATTTTAATTTTAATTTATTTTAAACATAATAAATATATTATTTTTATTTTATAAATATGTGATTAAAAAAATTATATCAAAGTAAAAACAAATTGATTTATTATCTTTACTAAAAAATAAGAAAAAATAAAATAATTTATTTAATTTAAATATATTTTAAAATAAAATAATAAAATTATATATATATATATATATATATATATATATATATATATATATATATATATATATATATATATATATATTATACAATAATACATTATAATTCATTGTTTGAGCAATAATATGTTAATATTATTTTAGTGTACATATAATCTTTTAAATTTTTTATCTTAACAAATCGTAATTATTACACCGTATGGCGTTCCCTTTGGGATGAACTCCCCTCTTGTCTTTAGTGTCTTTGCATAGGTTTTTAGATGAGTGTTAGACGATTGAAATGTTTCCCTTGATTGATCCCATGTGAAATGTCAACTAACTGAACTCCCATCTCATTTATTTGTTTGGACACGCTAGGGTTCAAGACTCAGACTTTTGATCAATTTTTTCTTTTTATTACCAGATGCATCTCTTGGAGAGATTTTCATATGGGATAATATGCATGAATATTATGCCTTATTTGAAAGATTTCTAGGTATCCTTGAGCAAATATTGTTATTTTGTAATTTTTATTATTCCATAGGGTATCACTGTGCAAGAAAGTTGTCATAGATTCTCATTCCTGACTAGATCTCTAGGCAGTTCAACACTTTATTTACATATTTTTTTCCTCTACCGGTGGTTAGAATCTTATACTTCTTTTTCATCTGTACACAAATTACCACTACTCGTTACATAATTATTCCTTCGCATTCGTTTGCACGAGTAATGGGGGTTCCTTATCAAAATTGTCGAGGGTTATTCAAACCCTTAGCACAACTTGATGTACTCACCCAAATTCTTGTCTCAATGAGAATGTTTCCTGGAAATTTACCTAACCACAAATAATTTCGTAGTTAGCTACAACTGAAAGTTCCTCCTTGCATTTAACATATTTCCTTTAGTAATTTAGAATGATGGGTTCAATTGCTTTTTAGAAACCTCACAGAAACTATCGAGAAGGGTGACCAAGTCCAAGTAAACTCCCTTTCTTAATTACTCCTTACACTAGCTCATTTATTTAGTTTCAAATTTGAACAAACTTTTCTCTGACATTTATTCCTTGGTTCCATAGCATGTATTTCTCTGAAATCTGCCAATATTTCCATTACTTCATCATAAGAAAAACAGGTGCATCACACTACACTAGAAGTCACTAAATTTGGCTCACTAGCCTCACTATATTCACCGATGGCACAATTCATCAAGCATTAAAATTTAAAAACACTAATGAATCTACTACAGATTTTTTCATCTACTCATATTCTTCGCAAAAACTACAGAAACACAAAAACTCACTAAGAATGACTAACTAACAATAGCTTAATAAAAAAGATAGCATAAAAATATTGTTGTTAATCTCGCTCTTCTTCGGCCAACCCTGAAATTGTGATGGAATAGTCTTATTATTGGTCTCCTCTAGCTTCTCGATCATCCTTGACTTGATTCCTCTCCATTTTGGTAGTTCTTCCATCTTTGCTAAATGTTTATATCTTCTCTGACAACTTCTCTCCAAGTGTCCCATGTTGTTTAACTGTGTAGTAATGCCCGTTGAAAATATCTTCTACCAACTCATTAAACCATTCCGTTGATTTCTTTCCCTCTGCAAATATATTCATATTCTTCTACCATGTCAACCTTCCTTTATCTCTCCAACCATTCCAAACTCCTAACTACCATATTTGCTTGCACACGTTCTCTCTTGCTCGATGTTGTGGTCTTCCTCGTACGGTGCCCTTCTACGCCATATATCCCTTTCCTATGCTAGCATTTATACTGCATGTTGGACACTCCTCTTTTGTGCCACTCTTTTTTGTGTTTTCCCCTGCACTAATACAACAAAAAATTCAAAATATTTCAACCTCAAACACCTAATATTAAATACAGGTTTTAAAATATAAGGTCTATACTAATGGGTTTAATATTAGGGTTTAACATATATAAGGTTTAATATATAGGGTTTAATATATAGATTTTATGCTATTAGGGTTTATAATATTCGATCTATAATATTGGGTTTAATATTAGGGTTTATAATATTGGGTTTTGTTGTCGCTATGACAAACAACCTCCAAAAATTTTCCTACACTCGAATTTTGGAGCCTACTGTGGATCTTGCAATTGGTCGTTCCGTAGTCACTTCATGGTCAGTTGATGCTTTTGAGCTCCCTTCTTGGATTGGAAGTTTCAAAGTCACTTACTCACATATGCTCAATCTGCGACAAGTTCATGAGCACATTCTTTTATGCAATCTTGAACAAGCATATCATGGTCCATCAAGATTGTGCATGTGTGATGTCCAATCCATGTTGACAGTCAGTGCGTACTGACATCAACAGTTTCTCACTTCTAGCTAGGCAGTACTTATATTTCGATGAGTTTTGCAAAATGTTGCTTCACACACCTTTGTTTATGCAAGTGTCATTTTCATTTTTTCGATTGTCTCTTTCGCTTGCTTTTCCTTTAATTAGTGCCATTTTCATGTTATCTTTTCCCTGGCATGTGTTGTTTTCACCGTCGTTCGCATATCGCAAGTGTCGTTCGCACTTTTATTTTCATATAGCAAGTGTCGTCTTTTGGCGTGGGAATTGTCGCTTATCATGTAAAGTGGAGTTTTGGTTTGTTTCAAGGGGAAATATTTATGATAATGAGTTTTTCTTATCATGTAGACATTTTCCACACTCATTTCTAAAGTTTCACACACTGTCGCACAAGTATTGTCATTGTCGTTGAAAAGTTTATCTTTAGTGTCACACTTGGAATGGGCTGTCGCAATGTTGTTGCATCGAGGAAAGTGTGATTTTCATTTTTTTTTAGAGTTTCGTGTTGTGTCATCAAGTGAACTAAGTGTGTGATGATGTTAAGGTCTTGCTTTTATTCAAATTCCTCTCACTGATTCAACACTTAGTCAAAATTGGAAAAACTCTCGACCGAGCCACTTAGCCTCATCCAGCCCTCCTGAACTGCGCACTACGCAGTCTCAGTCCTCAAGAAGAATATTTGTCTCGTGGCACTACATAATGCGCCATCTCTGCCTCCCAGAACTGTGTATTTTGCAACCTCAGTGCTCAAGCCCAGCCCTTGAGTCCCATAATTGTGTAATCTTTCTCCCCAGCCAAGCCAACACTAGGTATTGTGTAGTCTTAGTCCTCAAGCCTGAGTATTGAGCACCTGAAGTGCACAACTACAAAATCAATTGGCCTCCAATCCTTCCAGTACTATGAATTTCACAATTTTAGTGCTCAAGCGCAGGTCTTGGCCTCTAAAACTACACAATCATGCCCTCTATCTAGGCTTGAACTATGCATTGCATAGTCTCAAACCTCAAGCCCAGACCTTGAGCTCTTGATATGCACAAATACGTAGTCACCTGACCTTCTCTGTCTTCCAAATTCACGCATTTGGATGAAACAAGGAAAAACCCCTAATTCTGGCTCACTAACTCCCAAAACTGTGCAATCTACTTGCCCAGTCCATCCTGAACTACACATTGTGCAGTCTCAAGGATCAAGCTTCACCCCTAATTGTTTGAGTTGTGCAACTACGCAATCACTAAGCCTCTCTCTCAACCTGTCCCAACTTAGTCAGTGGAAAATAATGCCACATCTGAGACTAGGGGTTTATCCGAGTGATATCATCTTGTCATGAGTGGATTGCAGATGCAGGTACTCTATCATGCTATGGAAAGATGATGAAGAAGGAGATGGAGAAGGAGGACATGTTAGAAGACACATATGCAATTGAAGATATAAGATAATCATTAGATAAGAAGATGTAAGAACACTAGATTACAACAAAATATAAAAGATTAGGACTACATGAAGAATCCATCTAATTCACAACCCTTTGGAGGGCGGATATGAAGAAAAAAGCATATCTCTCATGAAGATGAAGCATTGCACATCTCCTTTTGAATACAAAGGAGCAACAAGAATGGATTGGCACTTCCATGTCATCAAGAAGTCCTTGTCAAGAGTTTCATGTCATGAATCGTCATATGCCACATCATTATCGTGGATTACGTAATTTACTATTCAAAAATGTATTATAAAGTGGATGTCGAAAGGACATGTACAGAAGATGAAGAGTCATGTAAAGTTTAAAAGTCATAGGAATTCAAACAGTCATGAGGGTAGTCAAAGAGTCACAAAGTAGGTGAGGCATCACCCCATTGGTTATATATACATGCTCATTGTATGAGAAAAGGATTTTTTTTCACCTTGGCCCCTCCTGCAAGGCATTAGAGAGAGAAGCTAGTTCGTTTGGGGAGCAAGGAGTGGCTCCAATGCTCCACTATTGAGGCTAGTGGTGTTCATTGTATACATTTGTCTTGCGAATTTTACTTAATATCAGAAGCCTCATGATTGACATGTTCTTCCTGCATGGATTATAAATATTTGTAAGACTATTCTATGGATGTTTGTAATTCATGTTTGCTTTCATTTGTGCTAAACTAGTTGATCTATTTCGATTATTTTAGTACTTATCATATTGAGGATGTGTTGTAATGGTTGTTATAACTATCACATACTTATGGACTATTCCATTGGATGTTAGACATATCTTTCCTGTTTATAATGGTTGCCATGACTACCACACCTTATAGATTATGTCGCTAGATGTTAGACATATATTTTATGTGTGTGTTACTTTACTAGGGTGGTACTATTACCTCTCTCCTAGAGGCTCACTTTCCTTTCCCTCCGTAGTAGAATAATATTGACATACATACAACTGAAAACTCACTAAGCATACTCACTTACTGATCCGATATCACCTGTGCATAAATTTCTTGCGTTGAAATTTGTAGCCAAGGAAAACCTATAAGAATACATGGAAATTGGGTTGATATCTCGAATGGTGCTCCTATTCCAAACAATGCGAGGTCTAATTGGGACTTCATATCAGGGAAACCCCTTGTTTGATGGATTTCCATCACCCTCAATAGGTTTATAAACCCTAAAATTATAATTCTTAAATTGTAAACCCTAATATTAAACTAAATACTAAATAACTAATGTTATAAACCCTAATATATATAAACCCAATATAAAACCCTAATATTATAAACCATATATATATTAAACCCTTGTATCGAGCACTAGTATTATAAACCCTATATATGTTAAACATCTTATTTATAAAACTAATATTATAAATCATAATATTAAATCGAATATTATAAACACACATTATAAATCCCATATATTAAACCAGTATATTATTAACCCAATATTGTAAATCCACATATTATAATTTTCCAATGTCGTAATGTGACATTGGATAAATTTCAATCTAATGTAACATTATGGAAATGATAGGCATATAGTGATAATGTTTGCCACAATGTGATGTTGGATAGGTTTTTGTTGCATTCCAATGTCACAACGTATTTGATTATTAATATTAGTCAATAATATTAATAAGTGAATATGTTTGATAAGAGTTGAGGATCGTTGATTGTCAAACATAAGTATTGGTAAATGTGGTTGATTAAATGTGTAATGTCGTACTGTGACATTAGATCAATTGCAATTTAATGTAACATTCAATGATTGTCACATTGGGAAAATGTTTGGAAAAATGGCACATTAGATAGATTTATGTACTATTTCCAATGTAGTTTTTCTTATTGGACATCATTTTCTCCATAATAGGCGAGCATTGATGCCTTTTATGCAAATAATGACTAATTCTTCATTTCATACCCCATGGTTGGCCATTCTAACCATGTTGATCTTAGAAGACCTTGGTTGATCATGATTGATCATGGTTGGCCATGTTTGACCTTGGTTGATCATGATTGATCACGGTTGGCCATGTTTGACCTTGATTGAGCATTGTTACTCATTGTTAGTCATGGTTGACCATGGTTGGCCATTGTTGACTTTGGAGGAGCATGATTGCTCATGGGTGGCCATCATTGACCATGGAGACCTTCATTCACTATTATGGTTGACTATGTTTAACTAATGTTTACCTTTTTTTACTATGTTTTTCTATGTTTGACTAATGTGGTTGACTATGTCTTATTATTAATATTAATCATTAATATTAAAAGGCAATAATGTTTAACTAAAGTTGAAGAGTGTTTCATTTTAGGAGGCCTATCAATCAACAACGTGGAGGGAATTTCAGTAGGGAACATGGAGGAGAATGGGAATGGAAAGGCATGTGAAAGATATTTAAAATCAAAATGGAATAAAAAAAATGTGCAAGATAATCTCAACCATCAATTTTGTATTTGACTAAGAATATTCCTCAACTTCAAATCTAAACTCTCCACCTAATTTCCCCTCCTAATAGAATTAAAATTTGTAAGCCCAATTTTGAAATAGATATACCTATCAACATAATTATTGTTAATAATAATAATAATAATTTTAAACAATGGTGAAGTTTATTAAATTGTAACACCCCCTCCCAAGTCTACCCAAAGTAACCATGACAACTGGGGTAAACATGAGACGAGAGGCTACTATGATCATATTTGACCTTCTATCTGACCTTAAGGAAGTGGAATCAACGGAACATCACACATAATCATCAAACATCATCAACAAACTCCTTAGGAGACAAGTCAGCCACTCAGACAACCCATCCCTAGGTCCCATTCTTGTTCTATATCTCTTAGGCCATAGTCACTCTCATGCTATGGGAAAGGGAGTGATTAGAAACCTAAAGTTGCTCTCATAGGCCTGCCTGCTAGTGATTGTGGACCAAAACTTCCAGTTTTGTGCCATCGCCCTCGGGATTTAAGCCACTTTTCTAGCCCATAATCCAAACCTCTGCCCAAAACTTGCTACAACCTTTAGAATTCATTAAGGACATGATAAAAATGTTGATCAATCAAAATCAACCTCAACACTAGGCCTGAGCATCCCTAACCAGGACTAACATTATGTCAAACACTTGGCATCAATGCAACCTATAGGTCTAGGATACAAGACATATCATAAATGACTAAAACAACTTATGAAACATAACCACAAGGATCACCTCCTTCTCCATTGAACTACTACATCATCAATTATGTCTTACATGCATCCATTTAATAGTTACAAGTAAATACATGAATAACCATGATGTGAACTAGTCATTTAACCATGCTTATAACTAGCATAAAACCATATGACTATCAGAGATAACACAACCATTAAATCCAGATACAAATTAGTGCAAAAGTAAGAGAAGCTAGATTTTATTAATCATAGGTGAATCTGACCAGGTTCGGGACTTCCACATACCACCAAACCATAGACATGGCTGAACCAAATCTCTCTTTTGACCAGTCACCCTCATGCCATATTCCAAGCATGAACGTGGGATCTCATAGAATAAAAAATCCAAGAACAACCAAGGGAATACAAAGTTTCAACCACCTCCAACTTCATCAAACTGTGATCACACCAAAACCGGTGCTCTGATCACAATTGAACAGAACTTAAAATTCCATCCATAATCCATCACTATCCTTGAGGAGTTTTATGTCTCCTTGTCTCTCAGGCTTTACCGCAATCCAAACTTGGATCACTAATCCCTAAACTAAGACATCTCCCTTAGGCTTTACTGTGTATCCCGCCAAAACTAGTCAAGGTACTCCCAGGCCTTCAGGAATGGAATTTGAGACCACCTCGACCCCAGATTCTGAAATCCATCTGACAAACCAAATCTCAAAACTGAAATAAACATCCCAACACCATGGCATCCAAAAAAATGCAAGGCTAGGCTTAAAACCACTTCCATAACCCAGAAAAACCATGCCACTGACAACAAGAGAGCCATAACCTACATGCAAATCCATGCATGTCCAAACCAGCTAGGAAATCACACATGCAAAAGGTTACCTGCAAGTATTCCTGCTGAAGCTGCTTGATCCTACTATTCTTCCTTGATCCTTTCTTTCCTTCCTTTCCCTTTGCTTTCTTTTCCTTGCTTGATCTAAAGCTAGAGTGCTCTAAGAAAACTCTAAGTGACCAAGAGTGAGTGAGAGAGAGAGAGAGAGAGAGAGAGAGAAAGAGAGAGAGAGAATAATGAGAGAGATCCAAACTTGAACTTGAGAAAAGCCATGAACCAATCCTCAGAAGCCTTTTTATGCATGAGGCCTCTAATTTCTTCATTTTCCATTATATTCCTTCATTTTCCTCCTCACATGCAACTTGTGACCTTTTACCTTCCTTTTCTCCTAATTTCATTTATTTTCATAAATAAATGTGCCAAAACACCTTTTTCCCTTTTAATGCCTTTGCCTTAGCTTTTGCCAATTTTCCTTAGCCAAAACACACATCGAGTGATGCATCCTAGGATATCTTTGCCCAGCATTAAGCTTGGAATACGTGTCCCTTACTTGTGGTCTTATTTTTGCCTTTATTTACATTATTACATGAACTTTTCACCAGGGTTGTTACAAAACCCTCCTCATTGGGAAACACCATCCTCGGTGTTAAACCACACCAAGACCTCAGGAAGACTGCTCAGAAGAAAACATACTTCCCATGAAGCTTTATAACTTAGCTCCTTGTAGTATTTACAATGAAAGACCTACTCAAAAGAAAAACATCATGACAACATAACCAAATAATAATCATACTGCATACTGGAGCTTTATAACACAACTCATTACTATATTTACAGTAACCCCTATACACATATGTACATTTTCTAAACCAGAAAATAAAGGATATGATGCCCATATCAATCAACAAGGGAGTCCAGAGGCTCAAACCTCCACCCTCAAAGTAATACCAGGATTCACCTCCTACCCAGGAAGTCCAAAATCCACTACCATAGTCAAACGCGTCTAATGTCCAGCACTGCAATCCTACGCCACTTATCCCCTCAGAAAAAATTTACCATCTCATTGTTCCAGGGCGCACTCCCAATGTGCATTTGCTTATGTTGGGAAATACTAATGACAAAAACCAATATATCTGCAACCTTCCCTTCTCTACTACATAGTCCCTCGAGAAATCCGGTCACCCCCTTCCATGCAGTCACTCACCTTCCAAGTTCCCCGACATCCCCTATCTCGGGCGATCCATCCCTTGGCAAGGCTTCCTCGCATCGGAAGATCAAACAAACAAGGCATATACCTGCCTCAACCATCATATTGGTCATAGAATGCTCATGGAAATCAATGGACACTATTGGGTACCAGTGTCCCACAATGGCCCTACTCCTAAAGTACTCTACTAGCATACTACTGCATGTTCCAATTTCTTTTGCTGTTGCTGCCCATTCTTGAAGTCGATTTCAACCACCCAACCAGGCATGCTCAGGCATTCCTGTTCTAAGCACATAATTTCCATTAAATTCAAATAAATTGAAATAACCACAAATCATATCTCATTGGTAGCTCATCAATAAGCTATAATTGTAATCCCTTTTACTCTGTGTCACAACAAGTCAAACTAACATCTTTGATCAAATCATCATGTATAAACATATCACATCAAATTAGCTCAAAACACAACCATCATAGATCAACATCATGAATCACATGTAACCATCATAAACCATAATCATAGATCACATATAATCATCATATACCATAATAATAAATCAATTTCATGATAAAACTAAAATAAAATGTTGATACTTATCCTTTCATCAATCCTTAGCTTTTACCTTTGTCTTTATTCTGTACACACTATGTATCGATTTCCACACCAAACAAACACCCAATGCCTTCTCCTAAACTATGTGCACATACACATAGTGTGCATCACACGCATATAGCTACACACGTCATACAACACCATGCAATACATGCATCTACACCAGTACCATATGTACCACATGTACATAGTACCACCTATACACTGCAACCACCTGCACAATGTGTACATAACATCACACATACACGGAACCACCTACACAACGTGTACACAATGCCACATGTACACTGTACCACTGTACAACACACACACAATACCACCTATACACAGTACCACACACACGACATGTACGTGACACCATATGTACACAGTGCCACATGCATGACATGTACACATAATCACCTATACATAATGCCACTTGTACAACAAGTACACAACACCACCTGTACAATCATGCACACATCACCATATGTACATAGTGCCACATGTACAACATGCATGCAACACAACTTGTACATATCACTACATATCTAACATGCACAGAGCACCATATGCACACTGTACAATATGTATACAACACCGCATATGCAACAATCGCACAACACTATATGTACCATCTTATACATAACATTGCATAAACAACATGTACACACACTATATATACACAACACCACATGTGCACACATCATCGATGCAACATGTGCAACATATAAAACATATGCACAACAATAGTACCACACATCAACAACCACACTATATTTACCAAGAAACCTTGCTTCCAGTGTCTTATCCATGTTTGTCCAACATGTTGCAGAATACACTGCTTTCATTTCGCTATTGTATCCCTCAATATAACCTGTGCATAACATAGACATAATACACTCAAATAATATCAACTCATAAAAACATGATACTGACCTCATAGATTTGTCATGACTACTCTTCCGACTTGATTCCTCATAGCTAGGAACCTCTTCCTGTCGTTCGCTTATGTAAGCAATCATTCCTCCACAAGGACGATTTCTGATGACCTTGTCAAACAGTGACATAGATACATGGATACTATAGGTTTTAACCCCGTACAAAATTACCTACATACGAATTCTAAAACACATAAAATAAACAATGCAATAGCATAACACATAAAACACATATACACAGATATTTTCCCCTGGATCCCAAAACCGGGACTACCAGCTTGATTTTTCATTATGTTCCTTTCAACGTAATAATACATATTTATACATGCCGAAGCATCCAATACCATGGACTAAAAACCATCGCGTCCAAAAACATGTGCGAAAATCATGCACAAAACCATAGGTGGGTCCGCCCAACCTAACATAGGGTCCAAAACCAAAATTTTCTGGGGCGCTACCCCGGACCCCATAAAGTGGGGTTACGGGTACCCCTCAAACCCCCTGTGACCCCCACCCCCCCCCTCTAACCCCCGGTTAACTATGTGGGCTAGTCATGGAAAGAATATAACACAACCCAACAAATACATGCATATATATATACATAAACATTATCATTAAACAATCATGGTCAAGTCAAACAATGATATACATACATACATACATGTATACATATAAACATCAACATCATGATCACAACAAAATTGCCAGATATTATAAGGTCTAGGTTAGAAAACTTCCTTATTCATGCACAACATTGAGAACAATCATTCCCAACGTAGCCAAGGCATCTGACACCTCAGATACATTTACTTTACCTTTTTTAGTTACCTTTCACATGTCTATACTTCCACTGTCTGTTTACCACTATGGACCAACTAGTCCAACCGATTGTCATAGTCTTACCTTCCACTACCCTTACTCATGCACAAAGCTTCATATGAGTCTTACATTACCTTTTGGGTACCACACAGCTCTCCCCAAACTCCATTAACTTTCCTCTTTCCCAAACAATTCCCAAGGCTTAAAACAAAAAAGACAATACCAAGAAACAACCAAAAAGAAAACCATGAAAACAAATAACAACCCAACACCGCAATAAAGTGCCATAGTTATGCACCAGACACACGTAAAATTGAAAATAAAACGCAACAATCGCAAAATACCAAAAGCACAAGACTAACCACTGACACCATGACTCAGTCCCCATGGTTCCCAAGGAAATCTCAACCAGAGACTTCTTCAAGATTCATGGCGATCTCTCTTGCCATGCAACTCCCTGCATCATACTTCCATAAACACATAATGTCAGTGCATAACTAAACATAACAATACATCAGTTACCTTACATTGTTGTGCCAAGTATGTTGCCTTGCAACTAAACACATCCATGCCATCTCTCATGGAACTCCAATTCCTTGACAGGCCCACCTGTAACTAAAAACTAGCTAACATATCTATCAAGTACATGTTCATGAATCTAGCACATATCCACATAATGTCAAACAATATTAAGGTCAAGAATATTTCCTATATGTGAAGCACTCATTGGTTTAGAACTAAGGTTTCCAAACCTAGCCAAATAAATTCTTGTCCAATTCCTTCCTTTTACCTTTTTACATGGTTGTAATCGAGGCTTACTATGTATTGTCACATCACCCAACTGTTAGTTTTAAAACACATTAAGTGTTACTTTGTCAAGCTAGTACCTATCATGTTACCCTGCCACTGCTCACACATGTTAACCACATGTTCTAGCTATCAAGACAATCATATCTACCAATTTGAAATCAACTTTTACAAATAATCATGTCATAACCCATAGTTGACTCATAGTCATTAGACATAATGCTACAACTGTCAACTACATTCAAGTACATATCAATTGTCTCAACACATATGTGTTAGTATAATCATCTTAAAACAATATCATTTGAACACATACTCATATTATACAATTCATCAAACATTCAACCAACTTGCAACATACCATGTTAAATAAATTAACTAGACAACATAATCAAACAGTCAAGCACCAAATATACAACATAAGCAAACTCGTACCTTACTGTATTTCAGGTGAGGATATCTTTTCTTCACAATCAATTTAGTTAGCATGATATAAATTCATGAGATATTAACTCAAACATAAATAAGATCACGATATCCAAATAGTCACTAGATAACATGTTTACATCATAACTCATACACAATTATCATTTATGCATAGCAATCACATATGTACGATCGGTCTAGATTAGTACTACATAATGCAACATAATAAGTCGACTCATACCTGAATCTCATAACCCTAACCATCTGCGTAGGCAAATCCAACTTAGTGTGATACATATAACATCAAGGTATAAATGTTATAACCCTAATCATCAAGCTAACTATCATTTAACAACAACAAGTTAACCTATAAGATACATCATCAATAATATATAACATAATCATCAGGTTATCTAATATAAAACAACAATATCAATGCATACAACTACAGGTTACTGTCACTCTTGACTATCTGACACATGTTCATATAACTACATTAATCAACAAATATCTATCATAAATGTAACCATAACATCAAAAGACATGTACATAAACCTAATGTATATAAACCTAATGCATATAACAACCCTTGATGTACATACTTTCATGCCAAACATACAATACTTGTATGACGATCTAGTCTTACCCCAAAGTCCAATGCTGCAACCTCATTATGATGATCCACATCTCCTACTCTATCTCAATCAACATATTAGCATCATAACAACCAATAGCACCATGATGACCTAAATTGCATGACTTCACAAGGCATGTTTGACCTACTATTCATGCATAACTATAACCAATACCATGCATGCATAACAAATGCATATGGACATATAACACATGAATACCAAACCATATGCACATCATTCTAGCTAGAGTCCAGTCATCAATGCATGACCATATCAACTACACAAACCATGACCTCATGCATGATAACAACCATTACTCCATTGTACACATGGCCACATGAAATCATCAACATGCATAAGAAATGCCTAATTAACTACACACGCATGAATGAAAGTAGTCGAGCATAAGCGATCAATTCTTGTAACCAACCGACAAGACTGATACATGTAATCAAGCAACCAAGAAGGCAACCTAACATACAAGGATGTAATCAAGTTGCATATAACCATGTAACCAAACATATACTTCTGATGATGCATTCCACAAAATCAACATCAAGTTCCTCATGATAACCTTACCACAACCATGATCAACATAATGCAATGCAACAAGCATGTGGAATGTAAGTGTAAGAGCCACACATGCAACTGACATGCATGCATGACAAACACATTCACCCAAGGAGAGTGCAACCATGTTTTGATACCAAACTGTAACACCCCCTCCCAGGTCTACCCAAAGTAACCATGAAAACCGGGGTAAACATGAGACGAAAGGCTACTGTGATCATATTCGACCTCCTATGTGATCTTAAGGAAGTGGAATTGATGGAACATCATGCATAGTCATCCAACATCATCAACATAGTCCTTAGGAGACAAGTCAACCATTCTGAAAGCGTATCCCTGGATCGCACTGTTGTTCTGGATCTTTCAGGCCATAGTCACTCTCATGCTATGGGTAAGGGAGAGACCAACAACCTAAAGTCGCTCCCACATGCCTGCCTGCCTGTGACTGTGGACCAAAATTGTCAGTTATGTGCTAGTGCCCCCGGATTTAAGCAACTTTTCAAACCTAAAATCCCAGCCTCTGCCCAGAACTTGCTACAACCTTCAAAATTCATTAAGGACATGATAACAATGATGATCAATCAAAATCAACCTCAATACTAGGCTTGAGCATCTCTAACTGGGACTGACATTCTATCAAACACTCGGCATCAATGCAACCTACAGGTCTAGGATACAAGACAAAACATAAATGAATGAAACAAATTATGAAACATAACTAGAAGGATCACCTCCTTCTCCATTGAGCTACTACATCATCAATTAGGTCTTGCATCCATCCATTTCACAGTTACAAGTAAATACATGAAATAACCTTCACATGAACTAGTGATTTAACCATGCTTATAACCAGCATGAAACGATGTAAATATCAGAGATAAGACAAGCAAAAGTAAGAGAACTTAGCTTTTATTAATCATAGGTGAGTCTGACTAGGTTCAAGACTTCCACGTACCACCCGACCATGGACATGGCTGGACAAAATATCTCTTTCATCCAGTCACCCCCTTGCCATATTCCAAGCATGAATGTGGGATATCGTAGAACATCCAATAACATCCAATCCAAGAACAACCAAGGGAATCCAAAGGTTAAACCACCTCCACCCTCATCAAATCATGATCACACCAAAACTGGTGCTCCGATCACAACTGAACAGAAATTGGAATTCCGTTTGGAATCCATTACTATCCTTGAGGAATTTTCTATCTCCTTGTCTCTTTGGCTTTACCACAATCCAAGCTCGGATCACTAGGCCCTAAACTGAGACATATCCCTCAGCATTTACCATGTATCCTGCCAAAACCGATCAAGGGATTCCTAGGCCTTTGGGAATGGAACTTGAGACCACCTTCGCCCCAGATTCTGAAATCCATCTGACAAACCAAAGCTCAAAACCGAAATAAACATCCCAACACCATGGCATCTAGAAAAAGGCAAGTCTAGGTTGAAAAACACTGTCATAACGTGGAAAAACCATGCCATCGACAACAAGAGAACCATACACCAGCATGAAAAGCCATGCATGTCCAAACCATCTTGGAAATCACACATGCAAAAGGTTACATGCAAGTATTCCTATTGAAGCTGCATGATCCTACTCTTCTTCCTTCTTCTTCCTTGATCCTTGCTTTCCTTTCTTTCCCTTTGCTTACTTTTCCTTCCTTAATCCAAAGCTAGAGTGCTCCAAGAAAACTCTAAGTGACCAAGAGTGAGAAAGAGAGAGAATAATGAAAGAGCTCCAAACCTGAACTTACAAAAGCCATGAACTAATCATCATAATCCTTTCTTTGCATGAGGCCTCTAATTTCTTCATTTTCCATTATCTTCCTTAATTTTCCTCCTCACATGCAACTTGTGACCTTTCACCTTACTTTTCTCCTATTTTCCTTTATTTTCATAAATAAATGTGCCAAAATACCTTTTTGCCTTTTAATGCCTTTGCCTTAGCCTTTGCCAATTTTCCTTAGCCAAAACACACATACTCTGACGCCTCTTTGGATATCTTTGCCCAACATTCAACTTGGAATACGTGTCCTTTGTGGGTGGTTTTATTTTTTCCTTTATTTACATTATTACATGAACTTTTCACAAGGGTTGTTACATAAACGTTATTCATTGACCCTAATATTATTATTAAATATTAAATTTTATTATGAAAAGTAAAAAAACTTTGGGTAAAAATCACATCCACCAAATTTGTTTCTTATGTGATTTCTACTGAAAGACTTTTCTTAATTCATTATGGATCATCGAAACCTGAATACAAAAATCACATCATGAGAGCCAATCTTAATATTATTTTTTAATTTTATTAATATTAATATTAGTTAATAATATTATTGTAGTTAATATTACTAATAATATATTCACTAATATAATAATGATAATATAGTCCATCTTAATAATATTATTATTATTGTGATTATGAATATTATTAATAGCCAACTTTAATAATCTTGATAATATTGTTATTAACCTTGATTATGACCAATTAAAGTTGACATTGGTTAACTACAGTTAACCTAAGTCAACCATAATAAATCGTAATCACAAACCCTAAAAATATTATTATAAGGGTTTATGAATAAGGTTGGTCAATCCTATAATATTATTATTATAAGGTTGACCAAGTTTAAACACGGTGAACAATTAATTAAATATTCAATCATATAATGATATATTCAATCAATGTTTGAACTTGGGGCAACTAAGTTTGTTAATGTTTGACTTTAAACAACCATGGTTGAGTATAATTGAATATGATTAATA
Organism: Pinus tabuliformis; assembly: GCA_031772625.1. NCBI lineage: Eukaryota > Viridiplantae > Streptophyta > Pinopsida > Pinales > Pinaceae > Pinus > Pinus tabuliformis. The sequence goes on along the minus strand of CM062806.1, from coordinate 891,989,677 downwards.
TAGTCAACCTTATCATTAGTTTGTTAATGTTTGAATTTAAACAACCATGGTTGACTATAATTGAATATGATTAATATAGTCAACCTTATTATTAGTTTGTTAATGTTTGACTTTAAACAACCATGGTTGACTATAATTTAATATGGTTAATATAATCAACCTTATTATTAGTAATAGTAGTTGTTCTCATCCTTATACAATTTCATGATTTTAAACTGTTGATTTATAATAATAGGTTTATAATATTAGATTTTATAATATTAGGGTTTATAATATAGAGTTTAATATTACAGTTTCATAAGTTAGGATTTATAACTTTAGGGTTTATAAACTCTAATATTAGATGCAATAACATAAACCTTAATATTATAAATTCTAATATTATAAACAATAATATTAAAAATTCTATATTTAATTATTGGGTTTATAAATCTCTACCATATACTTAATAATTATAAATATAATAAATATAACTATTAATTAACTTATAATAACCCCATATCTATATATATATATATATATATATATGGAGGAGACATTGTTTTATATATATATATATTTTTTAATATTTTAATAACAATGTCTTTTTTCTTGTATGCATGCACATGACAAATCACATGGATACTTATTATTATTTCATTCCAAATAAGTTGAAAATAACTAATTTGTCAATAAGCCATAAATGCACGGAGCTATATATGCTCACAATTGGATTTTAACAAAAAAAAATAAAAAATAATCAAACAACAAACTTCTACAACCCAATACATTTACATCCCATGAGCAAATTAGTTATTTGTTACCCTCCAAATAGCTTTGGCAGATTGATTTAATTAAAAAACATACTAACCTGAACTAAAATTAATATTTCTCATGCATGCAGAAAAACAAATAATACTCCACGGGCAAACTTCAAGCACTTTGACAGATTTTCGATGAATCCAAATGAACTTAACTTTCAAGCCTTAAGCACTTTGACAGATTTTACATGCATGCCTGGGGTTTTGGTTTTAGACCCCGTATCTTAACGTCGAAGTCGGGCAAGTGCAAAGCGAAAAACCACTTATTAAAGTGTACCAGCCAACCCAGGAGAAGCCCCACCGAGATAGAGTAGCACCCGCTTCTCTTACGCTATTTGGAGGGAAGAGAAAAGCACTCCCCTCTTAGAGCTGCCCACAAACTAGACACCTGTTTTTATTACTCACATAGAGTACCGGCAATGTGAAATTTTAATATATAAAAAAATTTAACTTAAATTAGTAAATAATATATAGCAAATGAAATGTTGAACTGCAATTGCAATATAAATATACAAAACATTTAATAAAACTTCATGCCAAAGCTGTGAATTAATGAAATTATTTATTTTTCATTTTAATTACAATAAAATTGAATATATTATTATATTAGTTTTAGATTAAATATTATGAATATACAAAATATTCCATGTTACTTTATTTCTATTTTAAGAGTTACTGGAGTTTTTGTTTCTTATTAAAAATTAATATATTATTGTATTGATTTTATTCTAATTAAGAATATTTTTACTGTAATATCAATTATGATTTGTTTGACATATAATTTTGATATTAGCTTATAATGTTTTATTAATTTTTTTAAATAATTTTTTTTATAATAAAAAGAATGGATTTCTGTATTTAATAATATTTTTACATATTTTAAAAATATATATGTTTAATTAATATATTAATATTAATAATAATAGTAATTTAAAATAATATTATAATTTAGTTATTTTTTATTGTTTTTTATCATATATTTATTCATTTATATTTATTAAGTATTTAATGTATATAATATTGATAAAAACTTTAAAATAAATAATAAAATATATTTAATATCAATTTTATTTTGTAATCTCCGCTCTTCAATATTAATTAAAAAAATATAAGAAAAACCCTAGCCAAAAAACGTTTAAATGAAATTGCAAGTCGCTGTGGCTCGAAGGTGAAGAGTACCAGTGAAGACGGAATCTTTTCGCCAGGTCTGCGGCCACAGAATATGTCATAACCTTGTCCACATATACATAAACATATATAAAAAAAAATTAATATTGATACACCATACATATAAATAAAACCATACCATATGCTTTAAACCTGGGCATGGTCGCATGTCTAACCCACAATTCATATAAATCAAACCTTAATGTCACGTTTTAACATTACTAAACTATTTTGGGTTAACGTTCATTCGAACGCTACCAAGGTTTGTTGTGAGGCTATGTCGTTATAATGCTATTTTATGAACCTATTGACCTGACAGCTGGGCCTAACTCTTAACCCACCCCAGTGTACAGCATCAATAAATGGGCGCGGGGCTTGGTGGTCCGGCCGCAGCTTCAACCGACGCCAACTCATCCTCGGCTTTAAGGTTCTCAGGCCATGATAAGGCAGGTGGCATGGTCCGTCCATTCGGCCATGTGACACCTCGGGCTCAGGATTCTCGGCAATCCCGCGTCGTTCTCCCGCCTTGTGTGGACGGTCAAGATCTCGCCCATGGAATGAAGGGCTGGGATCGATTCAAGGGTTTGGACTTAATACATAACTCATTTGAGCAGGCTTGGGGTTTATTCGTTCACGCGGTTCATCCAGCTCCGCTTTGGTGCTCCAACACAGATTCGACTCTTACCAACGCCATTATCCCTACCTGCAACCTCACCGAAAGCTATGAGGTGCCAAAACAGGTAAATTTATTTGGATCTGAACTTAATGGCTTGATTACAGTTTTGCTGTGCATTGTGACAACCTATTGTTAACTATTCTTCTTCGCTGGTAGTGTGCAGGTGATTTCTTCAAATCCTGTGTCGACAGTGTTACGGTAGCCAATCTCAAGGGTTTGGTCTTCCGCAGCGGTGAAAGGTAAGCTCTTCCTCCTCAACCGCTTTCCTTTGCATCCGCGGCTCTGAACTCCTTAATCACTGAGTCCTTCTCTTTGGTTGTTACAGTCCGCTGTTCCTAAGCGGGTTCCTTGCTGCAATTACAGAGGTACTTTCCAAAGGAAACCCTCACAGGTTTTCGTTTATGTTTAATGTCTGGTCGAGTCTATACCAACTTGGTGAGTTATCGTTCACAGCGGAACTCCTGTGTTGATTTATATACCTCATGGATTAGTTTTGTAGTTTAATGGCCTTGCGGCATATCTGGATAGAGTCACCGAGTTTAATGTATGGCATACGGCATCGACTCTGCCCGTAATGCTCGATTCAGGGTGAGCAGGTCCAGGTTTTGCTTTTATTTAAGACTGTCTAAATTTAACATTGTAAATGTACTGGTTCCCTACCAGGGTTACGCTACCTGATATTATTTTGTTAAATGCTATGGGAAACTGTTGCTCTGATCGTTCCTCAGAAATGGTTTGCGTTTTGAACTGATAGTTAATATGTAAATCCTACATACTTAGCGTTTTAATACAATGCATGTTTAATTGATCTACTATTGTGGAATTTCTCCTTTATCTGGCTAGCATACACAGAGTTCTTGTTCGGAATCTCGACATTTCTGTTATTGCTCTTGTTAATTGATTTCATTGGTATTGCATTTACAACCGTTATGCTCTGAAGCGCTGTTGTAAGTGGTTACGATATGGCTTCTCTTATACAGTCTGCAGGATCAATTTCATGTCTGGTTTAGTTGTTTGAATCTGATATTTACTCAATTTTCCTTATAACCCACAATGGGTTCTTTTCTTCCTGGGTTCCGGGTTAAAATCCGCCTACCGCCGTGGTATCTTCACGGGCGCTGAGGTTCCTGAGTCATTCTTGTAATCAAGATACAGATAATTCAGACTCGTTCTTGAGGGTAAAATATATGTGCAGTTGATTTTATGCAGTGTATGCTCCTCGTCTGTCTCGTTAAAGGCTTCTTCTTTATATAACATATCTCTGTTCTGTGTTTATGTTATGACATGTTTCTTTCCTGTACAAGCTTTTATTTAAACTTACAGCGATGTAATCTCATTAACAACAGAACTAGTTTCAAGTCATGATATCGACTAATACTCTGTCCTGTATTTAGTCCTACACTTAAGCAGTCATCAAAACTCGACTAATACTCTGTCCGGTATTTAGTCCTACACTTAAGCAGTCATAAAAATACTATCTTTTTAAAGAAGTAAGCTCGGCTCTTGTTTAACTACTGTAGTTTACTGTAGGCTTCTTCTTTAATTAAATAAGGACTCTGTGGTTGAAACCGTACCTGGTTCACCAGAGTCATAAATAGATACTCAAGCAAGTCACCTGTGCTTCGAGTCTGCTCTTCCACCCAGCCATGAGATTCCATTCCTCAGACGGAATTCTCCCCCCGAGCCATCTTGCAGGCCTCAAGCCCTCAACAAGATTTGTGCACTTTGTGCCTGGTTATCTGGTCCTAACCAGACTTAACCAATTTTCTCTTTTCTTTTTCCTTTTTCCTCTTCTTGGAAAAGGTCTCTTATGTCTGTCCACACAGCACAGAACTTCCCCCTACAACCAGGACTTTTCCTGTTTTGGGAGGGTAGTTTCAATCAGTTATTATAACTGAACTCTTTCTTTTAAATCCACCTCCTAGAGGCTGCCAGCATTTCAAGAAAACATTTAAATTACTTAAATAAAATAGTTTGTCACAGTTTTGTTTTTAAAACATAAAACAACAACTGTCATACTGTCTTTTACCACAGTAAATTCTCACATTTACATTGTCTGGGGTCATTACATCTCCCCCTCCTGTGATTGGACATCGTCCCGATGTCTGTCTTCCTTAAACAAATTCGGGTAAGCTTCTCTAAGGAGTTCCTCATCCTCCCAAGTGGCCTCTTCAGGCCCATAATGCTGCCACTGCACCTTAGCTTGGAAAATAACCCGTTTCCGTAGCCGCACTTCTCTCCGGTCGAGAATGGTCAGTGGTTCGAATAGAACCTCGCCTTCCGGCTCGACCTGCAACCAGCAACAGATTTAGTTATTTTCTTGTTTAAGAACAAAGCTTATCTAGCATGATCAGATTAATTCTTACCCGAACATTCTGCCATTGAATCACATGTTTAGGATCGTAGACGTATTGTTTTAATACAGAAACGTGAAAAACATTGTGGATCTTAATATGGCTTGGTAGGGCGAGTTGATAAGCTACTGGCCCCACTCTTGCCAATATTTGAAAGGGTCCAAAATAGTGAGGTGCTAGTTTGGCACACCCACTCCACTACAAGGTACTCCTCCTGGGTTGAATTCTTACAAACACATGGTTCCCAACTTGGAATTCTTTGAACCTTCTCTTTCGATCAGCAAAACTTTTCTGTCTGTCCTGAGCGGCTTTTAAGTTGGTACGCACTTTTTTTACCGTGTCTTCCATTTCCTTGAGCATTTCAGGACCAATTCGTAACCTGTCCTCAGGTCCACCCCAACTGGAGGGTGTGCGGCACTTCCGCCCATACAGGACCTCAAAAGGACTCAACTGTGTTGATGAATGATATCCATTGTTATAAGAGAATTCGACCAGGTGGAGGTATTCCTCCCATTGAGTTGGTTTCATCATAACACATGCTCTCAGCATGTCCTCCACTACCTGATTCACTCGTTCCGTTTGGCCATCGGTCTGGGGATGATAAGCTGTGCTAAAGTTCAGCTGTGTTCCCAATTCAGCAAACAATGTCCTCCAAAAGGTTGATGTGAACTTAACATCATGATCAGAGATTATTACCTTCGGAAGTCCATGCAATTTGAACACATTTTGCATGAAAATATGGGCAATTTGTACGGCCTTATACGTGGATTGCACAGGTATGAAATGTGCTGCCTTACTTAACTTATCCACTACCACCATAATAGAATCATTATTTTTCTTCGTTCGAGGCAATCCGGTTATAAAGTCCATGGAGATAGTCTCCCATTTCCATTCCGGAATGGGTAAGGGTTGTAGCAGTCCTGCTGGATGTAAATGCTCCGCCTTAATCTGTTGACATTCTAGACATCGCGCTAGATACTCAGCTACCTCCTTCTTCATTTTTGGCCAGTAATATTCTTTTCGAAGAGCGGTAACCATTTTCTGGTACCCTGGGTGCCCAGTGTAATGGCTGATATGAAATTCGTCCAGAATCAATTTCCTAAGGCTTTCTTCATTGGGTACATATAGCTTTTTATTAAAATACAACATTCCGGCATCATCTAGCTCATACCCCTGTTGTATTTCCTTACCAGAAAGTTGTTGTACTTGCTGTTTAATTTGCTGGTAAACAGCATCTTGATCAGCCGCTGTTTTTATCCTTTCAAGTAGGGTACTCTACCATTTACTGACCGAAATCTTGCACACGCATTGTACCTTTCGACTCAATGCATCAACTACTCGATTCTCCTTCCCCTTTAAATGCTTAATTTCAAAATCAAACCCGCTTAAGAAATCGACCCAACGAGCTTGCCTCGTATTTAAGGTGGGTTGGCTGAAATAGTTTGTTAAGCTGTGGTGGTCTGTTAACAACAGAAATTTTCTTCCCAGAAGGTAGTGTCGCCACATTTTCAGTGCATGAATAACAGCTGCCAGCTCCAAGTCGTAAGCAGAATATTTCTGCTCAGGTTCCTTCAGTTTCCTTGATTCGTATGCAATTACTCTTCCTTCTTGCATCAACACTCCTCCCACACCTTCTTTACTTGCGTCAGTGCATACCACGTAATCCTTATTAGGATCAGCTATGCTTAGTATGGGCGCGGTGGTGAGTAAGTGCTTGAGCTCTTCAAAGCTTTGCTGACATTCTGAGGTCCACTTAAATACCTTTCCCTTCTTTTGTAAGGAGGTGATAGGGTATGCTACCCTTGAAAAGCCTTCCAAAAATCTTCTGTAATAACCCGCTAGCCCCATAAAGGACCTAATATCTGCCACGTACTTTGGTATGGGCCACTCCATTATAGTTCTGATTTTTTCAGGGTCTACTGCAATTCCTTCCTTTGTGATTACATGGCCTAAGTATTGTATTTCCTCCTTAAAGAAATCACACTTACTAAACTTTGCATATAATTGATGTTCTCGCAAAGTTTGCAACACCAGTCTAAGGTGTTCCTCATGCTCCCTCCTTGATCGGGAGTAAATCAGAATGTCATCTATGAATATCAACACAAATTTATCTAAGAACCTGTGAAACACACTGTTCATCAAACACATGAAGGTAGCAGGTGCATTGGTCAGACCAAAAGGTAGCACCACAAACTCATAATGTCCATACCGCGTTCTGAAAGCTGTCTTAGCGATATCCTCTTCTTTAATTCTGATCTGATGATAACCAAATCGCAGATCGATCTTAGAGAATACCGTTGCCCCCTTCACTTGGTCAAAAAGTTCGTCTATCCTAGGCAAAGAATATTTATTTTTAATCGTGAGCTTGTTCAGCTGACGATAATCAATGCACATCCGAAAAGTTCCATCTTTCTTTTTGACAAATAACACTGGGGCTCCCCAGGGTGATACACTGGGACGGATGTAATTTTTATCTAGCAGCTCCTGTAGTTGCATTTTTAATTCTGTTAGCTCTGGTACACTCATTCGGTATGGTGCTCGTGATACGGGTGCTGCCCCCGGAATCAATTCAATAGTGAAGTCCACATCTCTTTTAGGTGGCAATCTCGGTACTTCCTCAGGAAAAACATCTGCAAATTCTTGTACCACCGGAATGTTACCTAGCATAGCAGTTTTATCTTTCTGGTTCGCGTAACCCACCTGAATCGCATAAATTTGACATTTCTTCCTGATGCATTTAGCTAACTGAGATGCTGTAATGGGTCGAATCTGTACGGGATGCTTGATTCCTTGTAATTCCTGCTGCTCTCCACGGTCATCCTTATAATAAATGGTTTTTGTCTTGCAATTTACCAAAGACCAGTGTTTTTCCAGCCAATCCATCCCAATCAGGATGTCATATGAACCCAAAGGTAATATGTTTAGGTCTGCCACTATTGGCTGCCCTGCTATGGTTAAAGAGCAATTATTTATTTTGGCCAAGACCCGTCTCTTGGCTCCTGTAGCTAATTGGACCAGCCACGGATTTCTGAACTTTTCAGATTGTAACTTACACTGCTCTACTATCTTTGGGCTAACATAACTTAAAGTAGCTCCTGGATCAATAAGAACAGCTATAGAAAGGTTTGAAATTTTACCTTCAAATTCAACCATAGATGGCTGGTATTCCGCTTGGCGATCCTCCAAAGCTGCATTAATTCTGGGTACACTACGTGCCACGTCCCCAACGGTCGATGCTTCATGAATTTGGGATATCTGGTCCGTCCCCTTTCGCTGTGGGCAGTTTTTAACATAGTGAGGCCCTCCACAGCCCCAGCACTGAACTGGGGGCCTGGTCATCCCTTCACCTTCTGGCCTAACAGGCTGCTCACTTATTCTTGATTCACTTATTGGCCTAGCTCGGGGTGCATTCTTTGCTACAGATCTGTTGTTTAACCCTTTACCAGCTCCCTTACTTCCATTGCTGCGACCTCCCTTGCTGCTCCCAACCATCCGGTTACTCTTTTTTTCATTCCATCTTTTATTTGAAGTATCCCCCTTCTGTTTATTCTGCTGGTAGCAGATCATTGCTTTACGAATAGCCTCGTCCATGGTTCTAGGATTGTCAAACTCAATCCTCTCTCTTATATATGAAGGTAAGCTGCTCACAAACCTCTGAACCTTGGCTTTTTCCTCTTTGATATAAGGTACATAACGTAGCAGAGAGGTAAAACGATTAATGAACTCGTCCATAGATTGCTGCCCCAGTCTTAAATCATGGAACTCTTTCGCCTTTTCATCGTAGAAGCGCTCAGTTAGGTACCTTTCTTTGAAATATTTCTGAAATTTCGCCCATGTAATGGTCCGTTCACTTACCCCCTTGACAATCTTAATTTCCTCCCACCACAAGGTTGCCTTACCTTGTAACTGGAAAATAGCCAGTCTCGCCTTCAAGTTATGATCGCACTCATACAACTGAAAATATTTATTCATATTTATTAACCATGCTTCTGCTGCTTATTCCTGTTCTCCATTGAAATGTGGGGGTTTAATCTTCCGGAATTCTCCCTGCAGCTCCATTTTCTGACGTTTTGAGGTTTGCTGCTGTGGTACATTATCAGAGTGATCCTCTTTGCCATCTGAATTTTCAGGTTCAATCTGATAGTCTTGTTCTTCTGTCATCCTCTGCTGTTCCGTGCTGGGGTTAGATAAAGGTGGGTTTTGCCTGTCTGACAAACTCTTCAGAATTCTTTCCCGCTCTACCGTCAAACGCGCGTTGTCCTCTCGCAACCGTGCCATCTCATTTTTCAACTCCTGAACAGTTTCCAGGATTGCAAGGTTGGTACTTCGTGTTTCCTCACCCAACTGTACCCACAGCTCTGGGTTCTCCCGAGGATTACTGCTGTTTCCTTGCATTTTGTTACTTTTTCTGGCTTAACTAGTGGTTGTTGTAATTCTGTATCTCACCCCTAAATAGACAGAACAACAGTTAAATTATTATTTTCGTATGTATGCATGGCATAAGCTTCTGCACAGTGGAACCAGTCATGTTTGAGGCCACAGTATTGAAACTTGGCTCTGATACCAATTTGTCATAACCTTGTCCACATATACATAAACATATATAAAAAAAAATTAATATTGATACACCATACATATAAATAAAACCATACCATATGCTTTAAACCTGGGCATGGTCGCATGTCTAACCCACAATTCATATAAATCAAACCTTAATGTCACGTTTTAACATTTCTAAACTGTTTTGGGTTAACGTTCATTCGAACGCTACCAAGGTTTGTTGTGAGGCTATGTCGTTATAATGCTATTTTATGAACCTATTGACCTGACAGCTGGGCCTAACTCTTAACCCACCCCAGTGTACAGCATCAATAAATGGGCACGGGGCTTGGTGGTCCGGCCGCAGCTTCAACCGGCGCCAACTCAGCCTCGGCTTTAAAGTTCTCAGGCCATGATAAGGCAGGTGGCATGGTCCATCCATTCGGCCATGTGACACCTCGGGCTCAGGATTCTCGGCAATCCCGCGTCGTTCTCCCGCCTTGTGTGGACGGTCAAGATCTCGCCCCTGGAATGAAGGGCTGGGATCGATTCAAGGGTTTGGACTTAATACATAACTCATTTGAGCAGGCTTGGGGTTTATTCGTTCACGCGGTTCATCCAGCTCCGCTTTGGTGCTCCAACACAGATTCGACTCTTACCAACACCATTATCCCTACCTGCAACCTCACCGAAAGCTATGAGGTGCCAACACAGGTAAATTTATTCGGATCTGAACTTAATGGCTTGATTACAGTTTTGTTGTGCATTGTGACAACCTATTGTTAACTGTTCTTCTTCGCTGGTAGTGTGCAGGTGATTTATTCAAATCCTGTGTCGACAGTGTTACGGTAGCCAATCTCAAGGGTTTGGTCTTCCACGGCGGTGAAAGGTAAGCTCTTCCTCCTCAACCGCTTTCCTTTGCATCCGCGGCTCTGAACTCCTTAATCACTGAGTCCTTCTCTTTGGTTGTTACAGTCCGTCGTTCCTAAGCGGGTTCCTTGCTGCAATTACAGAGGTACTTTCCAAAGGAAACCCTCACAGGTTTTCGTTTATGTTTAATGTCTGGTCGAGTCTATACCAAGTTGGTGAGTTATCGTTCACAGCGGAACTCCTGCGTTGATTTATATACCTCATGGATTAGTTTTGTAGTTTAATGGCCTTGCGGCATATCTAGATAGAGTCACCGAGTTTAATGTATGGCATACGGCATCGACTCTGCCCGTAATGCTCAATTCAGGGTGAGCAGGTCCAGGTTTTGCTTTTATTTAAGACTGTCTAAATTTAACATTGTAAATGTACTGGTTCCCTACCAGGGTTACGCTACCTAATATTATTTTGTTAAATGCTATGGGAAACTGTTGCTCTGATCGTTCCTCAGAAATGGTTTGCGTTTTGAACTGATAGTTAATATGTAAATCCTGCATACTTAGCGTTTTAATACAATGCATGTTTAATTGATCTACTATTGTGGAATTTCTCCTTTATCTGGCTAGCATACACAGAGTTCTTGTTCGGAATCTCGACATTTCTGTTATTGCTCTTGTTAATTGATTTCACTGCTATTGCATTTACAACCGTTATGCTCTAAAGCGCTGTTGTAAGTGGTTACGGTATGGCTTCTCTTATACAGTCTGCAGGATCAATTTCATGTCTGGTTTAGTTGTTTGAATCTGATATTTACTCAATTTTCCTTATAACCCACAATGGGTTCTTTTCTTCCTGGGTTCCGGGTTAAAATCTGCCTACCGCCGTGGTATCTTCACGGGCGCTGAGGTTCCTGAGTCTTTCTTGTAATCAAGATACAGATAATCCAGACTCGTTCTTGAGGGTAAAATATATGTGCAGTGGATTTTATGCAGTGTATGCTCCTCGTCTGTCTCGTTAAAGGCTTCTTCTTTATATAACATATCTCTGTTCTGTGTTTATGTTATGACATGTTTCTTTCCTGTACAAGCTTTTATTTAAACTTACAGCGATGTAATCTCATTAACAACAGAACTAGTTTCAAGTCATGATATCGACTAATACTCTGTCCTGTATTTAGTCCTACACTTAAGCAGTCATCAAAATTCGACTAATACTCTGTCCGGTATTTAGTCCTACACTTAAGCAGTCATAAAAATACTATCTTTTTAAAGAAGTAAGCTCGGCTCTTGTTTAACTACTGTAGTTTACTGTAGGCTTCTTCTTTAATTAAATAAGGACTCTGTGGTTGAAACCGTACCTGGTTCACCAGAGTCATAAATAGATACTCAAGCAAGTCACCTGTGCTTCGAGTTTGCTCTTCCACCCAGCCATGAGATTCCATTCCTCAGACGGAATTCTCCCCCCAAGCCATCTTGCAGGCCTCAAGCCCTCAACAAGATTTGTGCACTTTGTGCCTGGTTATCGGGTCCTAACCAGACTTAACCAATTTTCTCTTTTCTTTTTCCTTTTTCCTCTTCTTGGAAAAGGTCTCTTCTGTCTGTCCACACAGCACAGAACTTCCCCCTACAACATGGACTTTTCCTGTTTTGGGAGGGTAGTTTCAATCAATTATTATAACTGAACTCTTTCTTTTAAATCCACCTCCTAGAGGCTGCCAACATTTCAAGAAAACATTTAAATTACTTAAATAAAATAGTTTGTCACAGTTTTGTTTTTAAAACATAAAACAACAACTGTCATACTGTCTTTTACCACAGTAAATTCTCACATTTACATTGTCTGGAGTCATTACAGAATATGACGTATTTATTGGGCTTACGTTGTTTGCTTTTTGAATTTCTGCCGTTGGCTATTGCAACGGCCCACGCCGACTGAGACGTCTCTGTTTATGTCTAGTTCAATTTTGTTTCGAGTTGTTTTTAGTGTGATTTGTTGGAAAAAAATTTGGTGAGTTTTACGTGTTTAATTTTTCTAAAATCCTGTGTAAATTTATTGAAATCACAAGTTCGATGGGTAATCCCTGTACAATGTGTTTTAGAGGTTTTTGAGGGTGCTGAATCTATATATACACTCAAAAAACCAATTTAAATAACATAAATCAAGATTTCGGCCAAATTCTGACACCAAAAAATCCAAAAAATTACACTAAAAACAACTCCATTTTATTTTGTTTATTCTGAAATGCACGCAAATTAAAACAAAATGAAAAATTTCGACATAGGTTTAAGGTTAACGCGGACTTGGTGGCTCTGTGTGAAACTGATTTTTTTTTTTTTTTTACTTTCATTACTTCCAGTGGGTCCATCTCAAGGGGCCACATGGCCAGTAGATTCAACCGACGGAGTCTGCTTGTGATGGATTTAAAGGAAATTAAGGTTGTGCCTCATGACAGGAGACTAAAAAGTTAGGAGGGCTTCAACCAAGTGAACCACCACTATCAAGGCTAATTGTCAACTGTACTTATGGAGACATGGGCAGAGGTTGGATTTACGTTATGGCGAAGGATGCGGTGGTGTTTGTGATATTGGCTGCGTCTGCACAAAGAGAGAAACAAAGATCTCCGGAAATATCGCATCTTTGGGGGTGTTTCTTAAACTACTTTGAGGGCAGTGGATAATTCGAGAAACATGTTGCCTCTTTTAGATGGGAACATTGCCATCTTTAACATAATTTTTAGGTTCCAATGTTAATAGTATGAATTTGTTATTTTGTTAATGATGTATAGCCTTGATGGTTGGGAGGATTTAAAGATAACTTCCCCACTTGGGTTCCATTCTCATGACAAGAACATATTGATAACTCTGAAAAAAGTTCTATGTACAGCTATGCCGCACTTCTTCAGTACTGAATTTGTCATTTCGTTATGTCTCCAATATGGAAAGCTGGACAAATTTGTTTCATTATTTTAAAATAAAATTAGAAGTTAATATAAGTTTTATTTAAATTATTTTTATTTTTTTAAATGGTAAGGTTATAATTTTTATTGTTATATATATTTTGAAGATGTAGTTGTTTTATAAATGGTAATGAATGTTTAATAATGAGATTATTAATATTTAATCATTATTTAAATTTTAAATAATTTCACTATTTTATTTAATAAATTTATTTTTATATTTTAAAATATAAATTGATTTAATTTATAATATTAATATATAATTATTAAAAAGAATTGTCAAATTGTTTGAGTTTTTTTTAGAGATTATATCAAGTTTGATTTGTGGCTTGAGAAACTATTATTTATGGGCATGTGAGTAATCAAAATCACGTGGGATTGCACCTAGTTAAGGTCACACCAACAGGAAAGTGACTTAACAATACACCCCATCACCATCTATTCTATGTCCTGAACAAAATAATTAATATTTTAATGTTGATTATATATTTAATTTTAAAAAATGGAAATTAATTTAATTAATTTCATTTTTCTATTTAAAGTATTTGACTAATAAAATTTAAATACCACATATTTTATCCATGATTTGTTATTAGTTATTTTTATTGATTTATTAAGTCTTTAGTGTGACTTTTTGGACTTTCCATTCACCCTGAAAAAAATGAGGTGAAATCATGATTTGTGTTATTTACATTGGTTTTTTTCACTGTATATATGGATTCAACACTGTTAAAAACCTCTAATGCACTTCAATTGTGTAGGGGTTACCCATCAAGCTTGTGATTTCAATAAATTTCTACGAGATTTCACAGAAATTAGACCGTAAAAACCCACCGAAAAGCTTCCAAAAAGTCTCACTAAAGACAACTCGTTTATTTATATTCTCATATTTTGTTTTTGTGATTTCAATAAATTTCTACGAGATTTCAGAGAAATTAGACTTTTGTTCTTGTGATTTCAATAAATTTCTACGAGATTTCAGAGAAATTAGACTGTAAAAACCCACCGAAAAGCTTCCAAAAAGTCTCACTAAAGACAACTCGTTTATTTATATTCTCATATTTTGTTTTTGTAAGCTTGGTAGGACTACATCTTCATCATGTCCAACTTCTCTCATATTTTGTTTTTGTAAGCTTGGTAGGACTACATCTTCATCATGTCCAACTTCTCACCCTGATCGAGGGATAACACAAGATTTGAACCCAAGACTTCCGGTTTGGTGAGACTTCATTTCCATGACCATTGCCAATTGAGTTACCCCAAACAAACTATATTCATATTTTTATAATTGAAAAATATTAATTTTTAAAAATAAAAAGTTATAAGGATTACTAATATTTCGCCATATGTATATATATGTGGCTCCCCACCTAGTAATTTCCTAGGGATTTGAGATTATTCCAATTCTAATAAGTTCCTTCATGTTGAGATTATTCCATTTCTAATAAGTTCATCATTATTATTTATAACATTTTTTTTTTTTTTTGTTAAAACAAGATTAGAACCTTCTTTTTCATTAATGATATACATAAATTACATCAGTCCACAAGGAGTTATGGACCAAGGGAGGGACCTGAAAACCAAACTAAGAACAGACGAAAAACCCGACTTCTAAATTCAAAAAAGCTATACAAGGCTGAACAAAAAGGAAACTGGAAGCGAAACCAAAACTTTGAACTAAACAGAAGTCATAAGTGAGAGTCCCACCATCTCGCGGGAATGTTGAGTGGGCCTTGACCTAAAAACACCCACCCACCTTTCCAACCTGCCAAAAATAGAGGGCAAGTGCACTTCCCGCCAACCAACCAACCTGACACTTTGATCTTCACCGTTGATCCAGCATACCCAATCCAACGGCAGAGGACTATTTCGCAACGTTAAGAAGCGCGACCCTTACCCATCCCGACCACCAACTAGCTCGATCATTCCCAGCCGTCGATCCGCTTCAGATGATCCAACGGCCGACGATCATTTCGCACCAACCAATGTCACCGAACATTAGCGTGCGATGAGGGTGGTTTTCAAACCAACCCCACCGCCACGTGTTGCTCTCTGTATGTGATCGCTTCAAAATTGGAAAAACCGTTTTCCGCCTGCGAGGCCCGCGATCGCTGGAAAACTGTCCCCAACCTGGTATTTCGAACCCTGATGGAAAACACATGGTATTGCGGCCGCCGAGAGTGCTTTCCAATGTGTTTTTTCTTCCGGAACTGAGGAAAGAAGAGACTCCCCCCAAACTGCCAAACTTCTCAGAACCAGAGCCATTCGACTGGCTACCAATCGGATTGTCTAAATCACCTGGAATCCGTATCCAGAGCTCTACTTCGAAACACGACTCTATCTTCTTCTACCTGCTCATGACAAATCATTTTTAGCCTGCTCAGAGGCAGCTCTTGCCAGTTCAACACAATCCTGTTCTATGTGTTGATAACACCTTGATTGGCTAGAAGATCCGCCATTTTATTTGCCGACCTTCGAACATGTTTAAAGCTGACTGTACGAAGGCTCTGGATATGAATCTGAATCCATTGAAAGCCTTGGATCAGCCTCCAGTTCTTTAAGACTTTTTCTAGCGTAGTTCCCCAACTGATCCTCTTGACCGAGTTGATGATAAGCTCAGAATCAGCCTCAACTATCACATTTTGTCAGTTTTCCTGCTTCAGGAGATCTAAACATTGCTCCATAGCTATCAATTCCGCCATGTTATTGGTGGCTTTTCCTAAATCAATGTGGAATATTCAAAGGACACAACCATTCTCATCCCTTAACACACCTCCATATTCAGCGGTGCCCAAGTTGCCTTTTGAAGCCCCATCAATGTTGAATTTCAAAAAGCCCTTAGGGGCTAGAAATTTTGCTCAGACACCATGGAGATTACTTTCCTTTCTAGTCCCTGAGGAGTAAGATCCTGCATACCTAAATCACAAAGAATTCTCAAATCAGTTGTAGAAGGAGGGTTCTTAGGAAGATTTCTCACAATAGTGCCAACTGTTTCTTTGAGGTGTTTTAAAATCAGCTTAAAAATGTATTGGGATGGCCTCTTTTCATTCTTAAAGATTCTGTTGTTCCTTTCTTTCCAGACATTCCAGATGATGAAGCTTGGAAACATGGTCCATGCTGAGCCAAGAACTTCATTATCTGAAAATTTTCTTCTCCAATTGTTTAGGGTATTGATGATATTCCTTTTGTCTCTGTCAGTCTGGTGGAAAATGGTGGCAAAAGAATCCCACAAACTGGAGGTGAAAATGATTATTGAGAAGGTGCTCCATAGTTTCCTCTTGAGCTTCACAGAGCTGACATCTGGAAGGCCCTAGCATACCCCTCTTCCTAATGTTATCCCAGGTTAGACTTTTCCTATTCTAAACTAGCCACATGAATAGTTTGATTTTTATCCAGCCTTGGTGTCTCCATAGTTCTAGCCAAATCTTGTCCGGAGCTTGAGAGTTTAGGTCAAGGAGAATGAGTTTTGCTTCCTTGAGATTAAAGGCACCATCATTCTTGTAGCCCCATCTTAGCTAATCTTGTCCCTTTGACTTTAAAATCTTCCTTTGGTCTAACATTTTTTGTAGAGTCTCTCCTTTAGCTTTTAGGGGGCTGTCCTCCCTAAAATCCAAGTTCCTCCAGGTTCTCCATTTTCCATTACTGTTGGTTTGATCCCAAAAGTCTTTTACTTTAGATAACCCTTTGGTTTCTGTTTCTTCCTTGAGATCCCTCCAGTCTTCTTTTAACAATATGGGTTCTTGTTGCCATCTATCCTCCCAGAATAGGGCTAGGTTTCCATCTCTGATTTCCCATAAATTGTTTCCTTGGACTAAGCCCCTATTTTCCCAGGCCTTATTCCAAAGGTATGAGCCCTTTCTATGTCCTGACATTCTTATTAGATCATTATTTTGCCAAGTGCTGGCATATTTTTCTTTCCAAATCATTGCCCACTGAGCCTTTGGGTCTTTAACCCATCGCCACCATAATTTAGTTCCTAAAACCCTGCTTAGAATCTTAGGATCATCCAATCCAAGCCCACCATAGATTTTAGGTTTGCAGATTTTTTTCCCATGCTCCTAAGGCCCATTTCTTTCGTTCTTGCCCCAAAGAAAATCTCTTTGAATGTTTCTGAGTTGCTGCAGGACTCCTTTTGGTGCTGGAAGAGTAGATAGCATGAAGACTGGGATTGATTGTAGGACCGCCTTGGTTAGCACTAACCTACCAGCCAAATTTAAAGATCTGGTAGTCCATTTCCTGATTTTATCTTGCAGTTTGTTAATCACTGGCTCCCAGATGCTCTTGTGTAAAGGCTTGGCTGTTAGAGGAACTCCCAAATATTTTGAAGGGAGGGACTCCCTTTGAAAGCCCAAAATTCTAGAAATATTTCTCTGAATAGCAATGTGAGTATTAAAGAAAAAGATCTTAGAATTGGAGAGATTAACTTCCATACTTGTAGCCATAGCAAAGTCTCGCAAGATTTGCCTATAGGCTAGAGCCTCTTTGACCGTGGGGATACCCTGCAGCATGGTATCATCAACAAATTTTTGATGAGTTAAGGCCTGGCCATCTTCAAAAAGTTGGATACCTTTGACTTCACCAACTAATTTAGCTTGCTTGATCGCTCGACCCAACCCTTCCATCATGAGTATGAAGAGAAAGGGAGAGAGTGGATCTCCCTGCCTGAGGCCTCTTGAAGGAGTAAAAGTCTCTGAGGGAGAACCATTAACAAGAATAGAAAAACTGGGAGAAGTAACTAGGGCCATTACCCATCTGATCTAGTTATGATCAAACCCAAAAGCTGTGAGAACTTTTCTAATATAGGTCCAATTCATCTTATCATAAGCTTTTGCTATATCCAATTGCATGATCATTCCTGCTTTCCTATTGATTGTCAATGAGTGCACCACCTCATGAGCTTGAATGATGTTGTCGAGGATTTGTCTTCCTTCCACATATCTAGACTGTTCAACTGAAACCAAGGTGGGATGAAGAGGTTTGAGTCTATTGGCCACAACTTTGGATATAACCTTGTAGACCACATTGCATAAGGCAATGGGTCTAAACCTATCAGGAGTTTGAGCCACATCCTGTTTGGGGATGAGGGATATAAAGGTGGTATTAAGAGCCTTCAATATATTTTTGTCCCTCCTAGAGTCTTCCACTACTTCCAGAATGTCCTGCTTCACTGTGTTCCAACAAGCTTTAAAGAAATCTACATTAAATCCATCCAGGCCTGGTGCCTTACCATTTTTCATTTCTTTTAGGACCTCACTGACCTCCTCTTCTGATACTGGTCTATTGAGGTTGAAGTTGTCCTCTCTGGAAACCAGCTTAGGTATATGTCTTGAAATAACCCTGATGGATTGATCTCTGTCTGAACCGGTTTCCTGTGCAATACCCTGAAAGTGCTGAACCAGCACTGCTTCTATTTCTTCATGAGAGTTGAGCAGGTTACCTTCCTCGTCCTTAATCGAAGAAATCCTGTTGTGAGCTCTGTTCACCATAGTGGATCTGTGGAAGAATTTAGTGTTACATTCTCCTTCTTTTAGCCATTGAACTCTGGATTTTTGCCTCCAAAAAATTTCCTTTTGTTTACATAAGTTCTCCCATTCTTGATGATATTGAGTTGCCTGATCATTCCTATCTTTATCAAAACCCTTCATGATAAGGGTTTGGTTGAGCTCCTGCATTTTTCCATCTATAGTTTTTTTTGCTTCAAAAATGTTGCCAAATTCCTTCTTGTTCCACTCCTTGAGCCGTAGTTTGATATGTTTGGGTTTTTTTTGAAGAAGGAACATTCTTGTGTCGTGAATATTCAGATCTTCTGCCCACTAGATGGCAATGTTGTTGCTGAAGTCTGGTTGGGAGAGCTAGATGTTTTCAAATCTGAAAGGTCGATTCGTGGAAGTACCAATGCCCTAAATTTCCAGTTGCACCAGCCAGTGATTAGAGCCTCCAAAGGGGAGAACTCTTGCAACTATGTTCTTATCCTTGATCATAAGATCTTTTGAGATTATGAATCTATCTAATTTGGAGGCCACCTGAGACACTCCTCCTCTTTTATTGTTCCAAGTATAGGTACCATTGTTCATTACAATATCCACTAGCTTCATATTGTCTATGAAGGATTGAAATGCACAAGAGTCCTTGTTTAGAATTCTGCCCTTTTTTCTCCGACAATGATTTTATCATGTTGAAATCACCCCCTAAGATCCAAGGGATTCTTTCATGTCTTTCCCTAAGATCCTGCAGGGAGTCTAGAACCTTGAGTTTACCATCCAATCTTTGGGGGCCGTACACATTCGTTACCAAGTAAATTTCTTTATCTCCCACTGGTTGAATGACCACTAAAAGATAGTCTCTAGATGCCTCTGCATCTATGATGTCAATTTTTTTAGGGTTCCAAAGCGTGAGAATTCCTCCTGCTGTATTCTCTGCTTTGACTTCCAGAAACTCATATTTATTAAACCATTTGTTGTGAATCTCTTTTATTTTTTGCATGGAACATTTTGTTTCCTGGATGAAGATCACATCTGAAGCTGCTTGTTTCATCCTATTACTAAGTAATCTTTGTTTCCTTTTACTGCTTATACCTCTTATATTCCAAGAAGTGAACTTCATTATTAAAGATTTGTAAAGGAGTAACTGGATAGGTCTTTCATCTTACCTGAGTCTATCATTAGCTTTCCACATTCCCTCAACAGTTCATTCTGCTTTTTCCGACCTCTTTTCTTTCCTGGGATTCTGGGTGCTAATCCTGGTGTGGCTTTCATGGATTTCACACCTTTGCTACGATGTCTTTCATTTTTCCCTTGCTTTTTCAGCCCTTTGGTTTGAGTTTTCCATAAGAACAACTGTTGAACTCTATGGAACTCTTCTGGACGTAGCGAATCCACTCCCTCCCTGGTTCCTTGTTTCAAGAATCCTTCTAGATCTACGTTCTCTCTTTCAAGAATCTCCTGTAGTTCGTTGTCCTCCATTTTCATCTCACTCTAGGTCATTTCCTGGTCCATCTCTAGTTCTGTGTCACTCATCATTTCTTCTTTCTGTTTATTGTTGTTTTGGGTTTGCTCATCATTTTCATCATTCCCCTCCTCCACTAGACTACCTCCCTTGACCTAATCTGCTTCCATTATCACATCCTCCTCTTCTAGGGCTTGAAACCTGTTTTGACTGGCTCGTTCCTTTTCTGATTGAAGTTGCTTCGAACCCCTTTTGCTTCCTTTTCCTTTCTGGACCACCTTATGAAAGCTTTCAGTATCTTTCATGGTGTTTGCTTTACCCTTGTTTTCCATTTTACTGAGAGGGAAATCTCTGAATAGGTGCCCATGCTCATGGCATTTATGACATTTGAATGGGATATGTTCATAATCCATTGTTTGCACCCATTCTTCATCAAACACTTCCAAGATTACCTCATCCGGAAAAGCTCCAGAAAGATCCATTTCCACACATATTCTTGCAAAGGATGTGTATTTTCCCCTTCTGGTAGCCTCAGAGGCTTTGAAAAAATGCCCTAGCTTATTTCCTATGGCAGATAAGGATTCCAGTTGCCAATAATCTAAAGGTAGAGAGTAGAGTCTAATCCAAACCGGTACCACGATAAAAGTTTCTTGTTCTGGGACAAAATTCATAACCCATGGTCGCATGTACAGGCCTGCTGCTGTGTAAAAGTAGGGCCCTCCTTCAAACACTCTGTCCTTATCTTCAATATTTGCAAAAACAACAGTAAAGAATCCCTTTGACCCCAGATGTAGTTCTATGCTTCCTTTTGGTTTCCAGTGGTATTTAATCCATGTTTGTAAAGCTTTTTCAGTGGGCCATAAACCCATGAACTTACAAATGATTGCATAAGTTTGCATGTGGTCCCTATGTGCTTGCAGAGCAGGATCATTCAAAACTACTCTAGGTGTGATTGTAGTTTTGGGCTTGCATGGTCCCTTTTGTGCTTTGTCTTTTGTTCCTTGTTCCTTGTCCGCTTCCTTGCTTTCTATAGTGTTATTATTCTCCATCGATTTAGAGATATCCTGCTCCTCTTCCCTGTTTCTTTGCCTTACATCTGAAGGACCTATATTATCTTCTATCGGTTTTTTACCTATCCTGGCCACTGCCTGTTTGTAGGAGGGAGTGGAGATCCCTCCTTTGCATCCTTCCATGGAGAACAAATTCTGAAAACCTATATCCCTAGCTTGAAAATCGCCTCCGCTCAATCTTCACAAAATTTCATATATCTTTCCTTTATTTATAACATTCATTTATATATAAGCAATTTTTTCAGCAAAATGGTCCATTGCTTTTAATAAATTAAAAAAATCATATTCATGCCAGGTGGCTCCCCACCTACCAATTTGATATTATTCCAATTCTAATAAGTTCATCCATGTTGAGATTATTCCAATTCTAATAAGTTCCTCATTATTATTTATAACATTCATTTATATGTAAGAAAATTTTATTTAGCAAAATGGCCCATTACTTTTAACAAATTTAAAAAATTATAGTCGTGGCTCCCCACCCGCCAATTTCCTAGGGATTTGAGATTATTCCAATTCTAATAAGTTCCTCCATGTTGATATTATTACAATTCTTATAAGTTCCTCTGTGTTGATATTATTACGATTCTAATAAGTTCATCATTATTATTTATATCATTTATATATAAGAAAATTTTATTTAGCAAAATGGTCTATTACTTTTAATAAATTTGAAAAACTATATTCATGCCACGTGGCTTACACCCATGAATTTCCTTGGGATTTGAGATTATTCCAATTCTAATAAGTTCCTCATTATTATTCATCATCATTAAGTAAAATAGATGAAGTAAAAATATAAAATTGTTTTTTTTTTAATTATCAATATTTGAGATATATCATACATTAAAAAATTGTAAATTCATAGATTTACATTTCCATTAGTAATAATATTTATTTTAGGGTTTATAATATTTATCTTATGGTTTTATACCTTGGGTTTATAATATTTATTCCTTGGGTTTAATATTATTCCCTTGCAACAAGCCACTGTAGATATTGGAGACAGAGAGGCAAGCTCTGACATTTATAGCTATATCAACAGTGAAATCAATAGATGGTTTGCGGATTTCACTGCCTTTTTCTTTTCAAAGTTATGCAAAAATGCAAGACAATGCGAGAACGGATTGGTTGGAAAGCATGAATGGTCGTGATCATTATCCTGTTCATTTGAATTGGTGCAATTTTTATCATCGGTCTTGATGTGTTTTGGAAGAGGCTAGCGTTTAATAATTGTGTTATGGTGGAATTTTTAAAGTTGAATTCCATATCAACCATGTTTAAATTGTCGTTTGATTTTTATTAAATGTTTATTTCTTAACTACTTCATTATTGTTTATTAAATGGTTATTAATATAATTTAAATGATTAATTGTTGTTATTATCTTTATTTATTTATTATTATTAATTATTATTATTTAATATAATATTAATTATTATTAATATGGTTATTATATTCATATTAATTTTATTATCAATATTAATATTATTGATAATAAAATTAATAATATTGATTCTTAATATTATTGATAATTGATATATGTGCTTGATATGGGTCTCTTGGCATTTATCAACTACATTATTAATATAGTTGTGCTAGTATAATAATTTCAAAATTAAAATTTAATATATAATATAATATTATATCAAAAATATGTTTAATAATAAATATAATTTTATATAAATTTTAATTCTATTATAAAAGCGGTTTTTATTTTTAAGCAAAGTGTTTTGGTAAAACTCACATAAGAGAAATGTTTGGTCGAGACCTTTTGAACCAACAAGTATGGTTCATCATCAAAATCAGATTTTTATTTTATTACTTTTAGTTTTATTTATTATATTATTAAATTTTAAAATATAATTTTAAAATATTTTTAATGTATTAATTAGAAAATCATTTTGTATAATTAAAAGAAAAAAAACTAAATATATAACATACTTTTTCTTTTAATAATATTATTAAATTAGTTGATATAAATAAAGTTTAAATTATTTTTATACTCCATTATTGATTTCCACTTTCAATTTTTTTATAAAATTCAAACTTAATATAACTTAAAGAAAATTAAACCACATACAAATTAAATAATGTAAATCTCATGATCTTTCATCAAACCACATTCAAATTAAATAATGTAAATCTCATGATTTTGCAACTCTTCCCATCAAATTAAATAATGTAAATCTCATGATTTTGCAACTCTTCCCATGAACTTTAAACTTGTAATCTAATAATAAAAGTTAAATCACGTAAAATCAAATAATCTAAACCATATAAATTTTATTTTATAATATATTATTACACTAAAATATTTTATAATAAATTTTATTTTTCATAATTATTTTAATTTAATAAATTTCATTTTATAATATTTTATTACACTAAAATATTGTATAATAAATTTTATCTGTTCTATCATTATTTTAATTTAATTTTAATTACATATGCTCACGAGAGGTAGAGGGTGTTCAATTAAGGCAATCAATGATATGAAGGTTACTGGTTTCAAAATTAATGAATAAAAATTTAGTGATGAAAAGTTAGACAAGAAAACATTTAATGATACTAAAAATTGGTGTGGCCCACACAAGACACAATCGCTAATAATTTTTACAACTTAAACGTTTCTAACACTCATATCTAAACTCAAATAACCTAACAAACAAAAATAATATCAACTAAATACATTTATTCTATTTAAATATTTTTATTCCAATTTCAATTCTAATAGTAATTTTAAAGCATATTCAATTAACTTTGTTTAAAATTTAATTATGTACATATCAATTGACTTGGTTTGACACTCATTATGTACATATGACTAGTCCATTGACCTTGTTGAACAGTAAACAAGAGTCGAGCCAAAATTCAAAGTCATATTCTTTTAAATATTTTTTACTCAATGGACTTTGCAGCACCAGATTTCAGAGTCTGACAAAGATTCAAAGTCATATTTTTTAAATATATATTTTTTAAGTCGGTGTTTAATGAGATTGTTTTTTTTAAATTGATGGGAATTTTGGCTATATTTTGAAAAAATTGATTGGGATTTTTGTAAATCCAAAGTAAAAACTGTTAAATTTCATAATTTTAGGTGCTCTAGAAGTTTTTGATGGTGCTGAATCTATTTCTGTCATCAAAAACATTATTTAAACATGGTATTTATAAGATTTTTTGAAATCTTTTTACTCTAATCCCAAAAAAATTTGATCGTCCAGACAATTACTCCTTTTTTAATTAATAGACTTTGCACCCCCGGATTTCAATCGTGAATTATATAGATGATAAAAAATTTGGATCCCATAAAAATAGTTATGGAAACATAAATTTTGTTGGAAATAATAACCCCAACCACCGCAATAAACAGTCGGACAGCAGCCATACCTGTCAGACGTACTTTTTGTAGGTTGCATCTTTGCTTGAAGACATTTTTGCAAGTTGCATCTCAGTGTGAAGATAGAAGGACCGAAGCCAGACGCGAACCACTCAGAAACTCAGAAAAGACATTTAAAGAACTTATGTACTTAGATAAACAAATATAGGCAAGCATTAATTCAACAACCTTGCCCACACTCCAAAAACACCTGAAAGACTTTGATCACACTCAACAACAACATTAAAATTAATTTCACTCTATCATGAATTAAATGTAAAATTGTATGTTGAGTTATATATGAATGTAAAAGTCATTTTGTAATAGGTTAGAAAGAGTGTACAAGAGTAAGATTGTGTAGAGAGGTTAGAGAACAAGTAGAAAAAGAGCGCAAGTTTCTGTGGAGAAAATTGTGGAGCAATTTTTCTTGGGCGCGTAAAATAGCAGTTACTGTGTTTTACTGTGTAGTGTTGCGTGTAAGTTTAAATCTCTATAAAATCTTATTTTACTTTGTAAATGAGCCGCAGTCTCATGCAGATGTATTTTCATGTTGAAGAAATGAATACTAAGTTTTGTGTTGCTCTAAACCTATCTTATTAATTTCACTGCGAGTATTCTTTAAGTCTCTGAAATAGCTGCGCGATTGTGCGATATTCAACCCTGGAAAATAGTCTCACTGTGTGCGAAGGTAGCTCCGCGAAATCGGCCTCGCAGTGCGAAACCTAGTTTCGCGTAAAATAGCTTTGTGAAAGGGTTAACTCTCTGCCTCTCCCCTCCGTGAAAACGAAAATTAAATTCGCCAAATATTTTTTAACATGGTATCGGAGCGGGTTAAACTCTATTAGTGTAAAAAATAGTGTTTTTACTAACAATAAAATTGTTTTGAGCGCAGATTGTGTTTAGCATATTTACCAGCAGGTAGAAAGTTTGTTTTTATGCTCAGAAATGGCAACATCAAGCACAAGTTTGAATAATTCTCAAATACCTCAGTTTAATGGCAAAAATTATGATTATTGTACTATTACAATGAAGGCCCTATTTTCTTCTCAAGATATTTGGGATTTGGTGGAGAATGGTTTTCAAGAACTAGCAGATGCAGTAGCATACAATGTCTTATCTCAACAAGAAATAGATGTGCTAAGGGACAACAGGAAGAAGGATTCAAAAGCCTTGTTTTATATTTTTCAATTAGTTCATGAAAGTATTTTCCCAAGGGTTGTAGCAGCAACGAAGTCCAAGCAAGCATGGGACATCCTCCAGACAGCGTACCAATGCATGGTAAAAGTCAAGACAGTGAAGCTGCAAATGTTGAGGAGAGATTTTGAAAAACTTTGTAAGAAAGAGTGTGATAATATAGACTTGTTTTTTACACATGTAAGTGGGTTGGTTACTCAAATCAGGTCTCATGGTGAGACACTTGAGGAAAGAAGAATAGTTGAGAAAATTTTGAGAAGTCTGCCAGCAAGGTTTGAGGCCATTGTTGTGGCCATAGAAGAGACAAAGGATCTCTCACAGTTTTCAGTGGATGAGCTTAATGCATCACTGATTTCTCATGAACATAGACTAAACAGAGCAGCAAGCTCCTCATTGGAGCATGCCTTCAAGACACAAGTATCATTTGGTCAAGGTCGAGGCAGAGGAAGATCATATGCTAGAGGAAGAGGAAGAAGCCCACACAGAGGTGGAAGAAGCAGCCCTTCAAGCTCAAATGGAAGAGGTAGCAATCAAAATCCAAGTCAAGGCCCAAGCCAAAATCAAGCACAAGGTCAGAGGTATGATAAATCTCAAGTTCAATGTCATTACTGTAAGAAGTATGGTCATTATGCAAATGAATGTAGAAAGAAGCAATATGATATTAGTAACAAACCAAGTGTAAATTTCACAAGAGAAAATCAGAACCATGATAGCATGTTTTTAGCTTGTAATGTAGCACAAGAAAAACAGGGTGATATATGGTATCTAAATTCAGGGTGTAGCAACCACATGTCAGGAAACATAGAAATGTTTTCTGATCTAGATGAAAGTGTGAAATCTGAAGTGACATTAGGAACTGATAACAAAGTATCTGTCATGGGAAAAGGTAGAGTTAATATCCTAACAAAGAAGGGGGAGAAGAAATACATCTCTGATGTTTACTTTGTCCCCAGTCTGAAACATAATCTCATGAGTGTTGGACAGCTCATGTAGAAAGGCTACAATGTCTTCTTCAAAAATGATGTGTGCACAATTTTGGATAGGCCTCCAAGCAAAAAATTGATTGAAAAGGTTCAAATGATAGACAATAGAATGTTTCCCCTAAAAATAAGATCAGATTTGCAGAAAGAAGGTGCACAAGCACAACTATCTATGAACTCACAAGAAAATGGAAGAAAAGGGGCAACTGTCACACAAGTAAATTTTCAAGCAGAGGTAAAAGATGAAAACTGGTTATGGCACTTGAGATTTAGACATCTCAACTTTGGAGGTTTGAATTTGCTACATAGGAAAGGCATGGTGAAGGGTTTACCACTCATAGAAAAATCAGACAGCATGTGTAAAGGATGTATCTTGGGCAAGCAACATAGAGAGACATTTCCAACAGGAAAGTCAGTGAGGGCAAAGGCACCTTTGGAGATTGTCCACTCAGATTTATGTGGACCAATGCAGACACCATCAATTGGTGGCAGTCACTATGTATTGACCTTCATAGATGACTACACAAGGAAGACATGGGTCTTTTTCCTAAAACAGAAAAGCAAAGTGTTTGAGTGCTTTCGCCAATACAAGGCTCTTGTTGAAAAGCAAAGCGGGCATTTCATCAAAGTCCTCAGGACAGACAAAGGTGGAGAATACATCTCGAATAACTTCCTTCAATTTTGTAGGGAGCATGGAATTCACAAGAAGTTTACAACAAGATATACACCGTATCAAAATGGTGTGGCAGAAAGGAAGAATAGGACCATTATGGAGATGGCAAGGAGTATGTTGAAGGCAAAGCATTTTCCAAATGACCATTGGGCTGAAGCTGTCGTGCGTGCAGCATATATCTTGAATAGATGTCCAACCAAAAGCGTCCAAAACATTGTTCCTGAAGAGGCATGGAGTGGAAGAAAACAAAATGTCACTCACATGAAAGTTTTTGGATGTGTGGCTTATGCACATGTCCCGGATGAGTTGAGAAAGAAGTTGGACAGCAAGGGGGAGAAATGCATATTTGTTGGATACAGTGATGAATCCAAGGCATACAAACTCTACAATCCATCAACCAAGAAAGTCATAATCAGCAGAGATGTGCAATTCATAGAAGAGGAAGCATGGGATGGAAGTTTAGAAAAGACAGTCAATGTCAAAGCATGCATACCAAATGAGGACAGAGAGGAATTAATAGCAGCAAGTAATTTCTCAACAGTGACTCCCTCTACTCCTATTCAAGCGCAACAAAGCAGGCAGCAAGCAACACCATCAACAAATAATAGGATAGTTTCGCGCAGCCAAGCAAGTGCTTCTCCAAGCACACCACGAAGCACAACGCCAAGTGACATATCAAGTCCATCTTTAGCGAGCACAAGAAGGCCAAAATTCAAAAATTTAAATGAAATTTATGAGCAAGATGAAGTTGATAGTGGTGCAGGTCTGAATTCCTTATTTGAATTATTTTGTCATGTAGATGACCTAATCCACTTTGAAGATACAGTCAAAGAAGAAAAATGGGTTGCGGCAATGGAGGAAGAAATAGAAGCAATAGAAAGGAATGACACATGGGAGTTAGTGAGCCTTACGAAAGGAAAACATGTCATTGGAGTAAAGTGGGTCTACAAGACCAAAAGCAACATTGAGGGAAAGATTGAAAGGCACAAAGCAAGGCTAGTTGTCAAAGGATACAAGCAACAGCATGGAAGAGATTACACGGAGACGTTCGCGCCAATCACGCAAATGGAGACAGTGCGTGCAGTTGTGGCGATTGCCGCGCAACATAAGTGGACAGTGTATCAGATGGATGTAAAGTCAGCATTCTTGAATGGAGTGCTGAAAGAAGAAGTGTATGTCGCGTAACCGCCTGGTTATGAGATTGAAGGACAAAAAGACAAAGTATATCGGTTGAAGGAAGCTCTTTATGGATTGAAGCAAGCAACGCGTGCATGGTACAGCAGGATAGATGCTTACCTGTTGGACAATGGTTTCGACAAATGTGATGGTGAGCCTACTCTCTACATCAAAGAGAGCGAAGGTAAGATTCTCATTATCGTCTTATATGTAGATGATTTGATCTTTACAGGCAGTGATGATTTCCTCATCGCTGATTTTAAGCAAGTCATGAAGAGTGAGTTTCAAATGACTGACTTGGGATTGCCAAGATATTTTCTAGGCATAGAAGTGAAGTAAACAGAAAATGGCATTTTTATCTCTCAAGCAAAATATGTGGCAGAAATTTTGGAGAGGTTTAAAATGCAGAACAGCAAGTGTGCACCAACTCCAACTGTCATAGGGTTGAAATTGAGCAAAGAAGATTGCAGCAGCAATGTCAATCTGACATTATACAAAAGCATGATAGGCAGCCTGATGTATTTGACCGCCACTAGGCTGGATATAATATATGCAGTAAGTTTGGTGTCAAAGTTCATGGAGACACCCAAGGAGACACATTGGCAAGCAGCGAAAAGGATTCTGAGGTATGTCAATGGGACAAAATAGTATGGTGTTTTGTACACAACAACCAGTGATTTTAGGCTAGTTGGTTACACTGATAGTGATTGGGCAGGCAGTGTTGATGATAGAAAGATCATGTCAGGATATGTTTTCATTTGGGTTTCGGAGCCATTTCATGGGCCTCTAAGAAGCAGCCAATAGTGTCACTGTCAACAGCAAAAGCTAAATATGTCGCAACAACAGCAGCAGCGTGTCAGTCAGTTTGGATGAGAAGGATGTTGAGGGATCTTCATCATGACCAAGAGGGCGTGACAACCATTTTCTATGACAACACCTCAACAATTGCATTGTCAAGGAATTATGTCTTCCACAAAAGGACCAAGCATATTGAAGCTAAATATCATTTTATTAGAGAGTTGATTAACAATGATGAAATTGTGTTGCAACACTGCAGGTCACAGGAACAGCTTGTTGATATTTTCACAAAGCCATTGGCAAGAGAAAATTTTGTTTATCTTAGAAACTGTTTAGGAATTGTCAATGGCGGCAGTTGTGATTAAGGGGGAGTGTTGGAAATAATAATCCCAACCACCGCAATAAATAGTCGAACAACAGCCATACCTGTCAGATGTACTTTTTGCAGGTTGCGTCTCTGCTTGAAG
This sequence comes from Pinus tabuliformis, assembly GCA_031772625.1. NCBI lineage: Eukaryota > Viridiplantae > Streptophyta > Pinopsida > Pinales > Pinaceae > Pinus > Pinus tabuliformis. The sequence goes on along the minus strand of CM062806.1, from coordinate 891,959,638 downwards.
ACATTTTTGCAGGTTGCGTCTCAGTGTGAAGATAGAAGGACCGAAGCCAGACGCGAACCACTCAGAAACTCAGAAAAGGCATTTAAAGAACTTATGTACTTAGATAAACAAATATGGGCAAGCATTAATTCAACAACCTTGCCCACACTCCAGAAACACCTGCGCGACTCTGATCACACTCAACAACAACATCAAAATTAATTTCGCTTTGTCATGAATTAAATGTAAAATTATATGTTGAGTTATATATGAATGTAAAAGTCATTTTGTAATAGGTTAGAGAGAGCGTAGAAGAGTAAGACTGTGTAGAGAGGTTAGAGAGCAAGTAGAAAAAGAGTGCAAATCTCTGTGGAGAAAATTGTGGAGCAATTTTTGTTGGGCGCGTAACACAGGAGTTACTGTGTTTTACTGTGTAGTGTTGCGCGTAAGTTTAAATCTCTGTAAAATCTCATTTTACTTTGTAAATGAGCCGCAATCTCATGTAGATGTATTTTCATGTTGAAGAAATGAATACTAAGTTTTGTGTTGCTCCAAACCTATCTTGTTAATTTCACTGCGAGTATTCTTTAAGTCTCTGAAATCGCTGCGCGGTTGTGCTATATTCAACCCTGGAAAATAGTCTTGCGGTGCACAAAGGTAGCTCCGCGAAATCGGCCTCGCGGTGCACGAACCTAGTTTCACGTAAAATAGCTTCGCTAAAGGGTTAACTCTCTGCCTCTCCCCTCCGCGAAAACGAAAATTAAATTCGCCAAATACTTTTTAACAAATTTTCTGGTACATCGCGATAAAAATACTACCGAGAATGGAAATCACCCGTGTTTCAACTTTGCGGTTGGCTATGCTACGGTGGTGAATGAATTGGGGCCAAAAAACCCAAAAATATCACTAGAATTAGCAACAACATATAAGGAGGGGGACGGGGAGAGGGGAGAGTGTACAAGGGGCATTGCAAAGTACCCAGAACAGGCATGCATATGAAAGTCAATATGTTCCACTCGCGCTTCCATGTTGCCAAGGTGGTAGTTCGATCGACAATGACTGCGGTGAATGTTATCCAATTGTTCCAGTATTTCATTTTTACTGAATTGAATATCATTTATGTAAGAAACTAATTCATTGTGATCGTCATACCTGTGTTCCCGAAAAAATTCCAAATTAACTTGGATGTTCTTTAGTTGTTCTGCTATGGAATCCATGGTTGCAGGAGCCACGACACGCCCTAGGGAACAAGCAGGAGATATCGCAACTTCACCCTCAGGTTTCATGCTTGTCGAATTCCCAGAGGACAAGCTGTGGCTTGAAACTAAACGACCTATGATGTCGTGTTGACCTCTCCAGTGGTGAAGCCTCCCTCATTGGCGAGACGTCGATGGAAATATAAAAAAGATGGTTGATGGGGTCATTGAGTACCCTTCAAAGAACCTGTTAAAGCAAGGAGATAAACAATCACCATAACCAAAATGCAAATTGCATGTCTTGTAGCATATGGGAACCCAACCACGAAGATTGAAGGGCCAGGTTATGTTATGCAACCAGCTCACAAAATAGAAGAAAAGAGAGATAAACGCCTTAAAAATTAGTGTCTTTGAGGGGGCAACCTCCTTTATATTACACAAATGAACAATTCTTGGATGATTCAAATGACAAGACCTCCTTTCTATATATAGGAGTCTAAGGGGTCACAATATAATTAGAGCCGACATAAAAATAATAATGTAAGGGCACAACAATAACAATAAGGGGTACAATGAAAATAATAATAAGGGAATACACTAGTATTATAAGGACCTAATAGGTAATGAAAGACTCCCCCGACACTAAAAGACTTCCTAGAATTGACGCTACCCAACTACCCACTGACTTTTTTATAAGAACGTCAATCCCTCAAATAGGCTAAGAGTGATCCCCTAGAATAACCAACCCACAGTGACATCAGTTTAGACGAAAATGGACACGAGAAGGAGAGACACAAAGACCCAAGGTTAAGAAGCCTCCATAGTCAGCCTCCAAGGACAAACCAAAGGTAGGTCAATCACAAGAATTAGACTGTTGAGACCTCTAGCTAAAGCTAATAACTAAGAAATAATACGATGCTTTGGAAACTTGCAGACACAAGAATGACAGTTCACAATAATCCTCTGCCCAAAACCTCTAGAGATGTCTTGGGTGGCTAAAGAAATCCCACTTAGCTAGGAAAAAGCAATAGGACTCAATTACCTTTTTACCCTCAATGGAAGAGACCTACAGAAGTCTACTGCTCCCAATTGAGTAGTGGTGGCAAAGCTTCCAAGGAGAGGCGAGGTTTGGATCGAAATCTCTATCCACGGGGGTACCTGGATTCGAAACACTTGATTGAGAGCCAAATTCGAAGTAGACCAAAGTGGACTGGGCCGACACTTTAATGCTCATCCAAGGCCAAAACCCTAGCGAGCTTCCATGGTCCCTATCAGTAATGTGGCAGTGCTCCTTCCTTCCCCAATTCATCACCCGGAATTCCAACTAGGATCTTAACGCGTGCTTGCCTCTTAACATACCTCTTGAGAGTTCACCGCACGAGCAGATAAAATGATGGAACATCTCATTAAATTGAGAATTATTACCGCGTGGTGGAGAGGGAAAGCCTTGAGGGCCTCCATTGAGAAGTGTGGTCATCGCTATTAGGGGCATTTTGTTTAAAATTTGATTAGTGTAAGAAAATTTAAATTAACTAAATTTCTCGAAATACTAAATTATATATATATATATATATATATATAATTTAAAAAGTCAAACATTATATTTTGTAGATTATTTGTTTCGGTAAAATTGTATAAATAAATTATGTGAAACATCGGCAAAGGTTGAGTGGACTTTCCACTCATCAAATAAGATATATCATATAAATAAAATCTATCAAATTAAACTATATATTTAGTATGAGATGAAAGAGTTTGTCACTTGTGCAATTCTAGGAGGGTTGAAGATGAAATGTATGTTTTCTTAAATGTCTATCTTATACTCACACTATATTTAATTTTCTAAATATGTGTCACACTACCAACCTTTTTTACCCTTTATATGTGTCACACTACAAACCTTCTTGATCTTTTAATTCAACATTGAAACTATAATAATATGGGAACACTTCTCTCACTTCTTTTTAAGCATAGAAGTAAAATATTCAAATATTCTATTTAATCTCTTACAATCTTAAAACTCCATAAAACATATAAATTTTACTAGATATTATTATCATAAATATAAAAAAATAATTCTTAAAATCAAAATATAAATTACAAACTATAATTAATTATTTAATATTTACTTTACCACAAATAAATAACACAGGTATATAAATACAATTTTATTAATAAATAAATATTTTATTATAAATTTATATATTATTTTATATGGGAAAAATTTATTAAATTTTATTTTAAAATTATTTTAATAATTATAAATAATTTATAAAATGTATAATAATTAATTATAAAATATATTGCAAAGTATTTTTTTTAAATGTAAATTTCATCACCTTAAAATCCTTTGAATTTAATTACCCACTAAAGAAATTCATCAACGTAAAATATTTTCAATTCAACAACCCAAAAAATAATAAATAAAATAAAATATAAAAAAATAAAAAATAAAATAAAATAAATAAATAAATATTGATGATGATTAACTTCCACTGATACCAATGTGGTTTATCGGACTTCAAGAAAAGAGAGTCTAAGTGCTATTCTTCAAACTCTTGTTTCTATGATCAAGGAGTAGGGAAAGAAGCATTCCAAGGTCCCTATTAATAAGTCAAGAAAATTGGAGGTGTGGTTGAATTGGAGGTGTGGTTGATGATAGGGAATTGAGAGTGAATGTGGGAAAGAGTCGAACACTCTAAAAGGAAGTGCTTTTCATTGTCCACCTTCTTAGTAGCATAAAGATCGCAAATTCTATCACCTTCTTAGTTTCTTTCTTCAATTTGAAAATAAAAATAAAAATTTGGAATTTCTATTAATTTTTTTCTTTCTTAATATTTAGTAGAACATATTTAATTGTCATTATCATTATATATTTTATATATTAAATTTATGTAAAAAAATATATAGAATTCACGATTTTTTTTTTCAATCAAACTTTATTTAAAAATAAATTGAATGTGAAAGCATTTATAAATAATATAAATATTATTGTTTTAAATTAAATTTTAATTTCTGAGCTAAGTATCGTGATCATATTTTAAAGTTTTTTTTACAGCTTGAGTCTATTTAATAATAAGTGAGAGGTTTAAATGTAGAGTGAAATAGAGTATATACACCTTCATAAACTTTAACAATAAACCATTACATAAAAACGTATCTAGTATCCTCCAACAAAAAATCTTAAACATTAATTGGTGCCTTATTTAATCACGACTTTCAGTATTGTTTCAAACTATCTATAATAGAAAGTAACACCAAATTTTTTATAAAGATTGATGTGACCTATTAAATAATTTATTTATCACTAAGAACTCCCATCCCTATCAACTTTGAAACTCACACTTAATAAAGATTAAATTGTTTCTTAGAAAAACAAAACCCTTCTAATATTTTATTAATATTAATATTATAGAATTAAAACATGTGAAAAGAATACACGCTGCAGCCTTGTACTTCATTTAACGAAACATTTAAAAAAAACACCCACATGTTTAATAAGAGAAGTCTGTTCCACTAAATAACGGAAAAAATTCTTCATTAATATAATTAAAAGATAATATTACGCTCTAATCACATGGAGTGCTTAAGTTTTTACCACTTAAATGTATTTAAACTATCAATTGCACCTAAACCACCAATAGAGTTCATTGTTTTGGGTCATGTTCAAGGTTTTTGGATAATTTAGCTTAAATAATAATTATTTAAATTCTTTAAATCCAAAAGAAATAATAAGTTTATGAAAGAATCTTTAAAACCCAAAGGTGTAATGAAAATATAAAATAAATTTCTCAACTCAAAGATGTACTATATATATTATAAATAGTTATTTCTCAACCCAAAGGTGCAAGAGTGTTGCTCATATATAACTTTACATTTGCATATTAAGATCACTACCCACTATGTTACAATCGATGTCTAGAGTTCCATTGTTATTCATCAATTTAATGGTTGCTTTGATGGTTGAAATAACATCGTATGTTATAAATATGCTATGAAAATGATAATTTCTTGGACGCATTTTTAAACCTAAATACAACTCAAGACGCATGTTATATTTCAATTTTTTATCATTTTTCCTTGGCATCACATTTGGATGGTTCTCATTGCTACTTTGTATGATCACATAATACACTTGGAATCACAAAATTCTATCCTACATTTGGCATCATATAGTTCTATTATAATGGTTCCTGGATGTTGAAGTGGTTGGATTATCTCATGTAATTGCACTGACAACTCTGAGTATTGTTATTTCTTGAGTTAGTCTAAATCTTGACAATGTTATATTTGTTATGGTAACACTTTGTATCCTGGTCTTTTAATGCTTATTATTGGATCGATGCAAATCTTGGCATTATAATCTTGTTAACTAGATCTATGGGTGAAGTTTAGAGTTTTATCCATGATCTATTTGTTAAGCAAGCCATATAATTGGAAAATTTGTGGTCAACGTCAACTGCCAAAAACATAAGGGAAGTGAGAGAAGTTAGCTGTCAATGGTGAAATGCAACTATCATTGAAAATAGAAGCTAGCTTGTGCTCCACTCTTGGTTTAATCATTCCAAAACCCACCATAAAACAACCTTGGCATAATATGCATTTTCCACATTGTACTACAAAGTGACGCATTTTTTTATTTTTTATAGACTACCTGCGTTAGACACATAAGGGAATGACGCCATGTGGCAACTCCCCTTCTATAGGTGTCATTTCATTCTAATTTCCCACAAAATTTGTCAGAGTCGTGGATTAATTCATAAAATTATGCTAGTGAGTGTTGTTAGGTATGATTCTAACTGCGCATCAAGGTAGGTAGCATTATAATTGCACATCATTGTATCCTTGTTCGTGTCAAGAAACGTAGTATTTGCTTGTTGTTTGAACTCTTGAAAAATTCATTATGAAGCAGACCTTCATCATGATTAAGCCTGACAGCATGCAACGTGGATTGGTGGGAGAAATTATATCTAGGTTTGAGAAGAAGGGATTTATTTTGAAAAGTCTGAAGATGGTGGTTGTAGAGAGATCATTTTCAAAGAAACACTACAAAGATTTTTCTTCAAAGCCCTTTCTTCCTGGATTGCAAGAGTACACAATTTCCAACCCTATTCATGAGGCACAATACTTGCTAAGGTTTTGCAAATGGGGTAGCAAGCTAAGTGGGCTTGATTGTGGGGAAAAACTCCACAGTTAAGCGCGCTTGAGCCAGAGGAGTTCTGGGATGGGTGACCTCCTGGGAAGTCCTGGTTACCGGGTGCAAGCCCCGGAAGTGATGATTGATGCTATGTGATTCGTTCTCCACATTTCACTAGTTTCAATCCCACTTCTTCACCCCTGTGAGCATCACCCGATGCAATGAGTGCTAAGTGAACTATTCAAAAATCATGAGAAATTAGTTAGTTACGACTACCTCTCATGGAAATGGTCATACGTTTGAATGACTTACTTAACGCAGTTGAATCCCAAAAATGATATCTAATATAATGCACTGCGTAAATCCCCCATACTTAAACCCTATTCTAGTTGTGGTCTAAGAGGGGAAAGGTGTTGTTGCAACTAGTAGGAAAATTATCGGAGCTACAAATCCTGTAGCACTTGAACTAAAAATATTAGAGGTGAATTTGCTGTAGAGGTTGAAAGGAACGTTATCCATGGTAGTGACACAATTGAGAGCGCAAAGGAGGAAATAACACTTTGGTTTCTTGAAGGTGTGGTGGACTGGAAAAGTAGTTTGCATTCTTAGGTTAATGAGATATTAACAATGAAATTCCTGAGTCCAACAAGTTTGACTAAGTTTTTGGATTATGTCATTTCCAAGCAGAGTCGTTTTTTCCAAGGAGTGCTGGTTCATCGTTGTCTCTTCCTCCGAGACTTGAACCTTATACGAGGTGAAGGTGATATACAAGGTGAAGAGGTTGGCGACTCGGACCCTTTCCACCTGTCAATTTTTAACTCGTCAAAGGACAACAAAAAGATCATGACAAGCAACTCATGTTTGCATTGGGTTTATGATATGGATAATTTGTGTTGTTCACACGAAGCTTCATTCCAACATGACAGTAAGCCCATGGCATCCTGTCCATAATTTCTATGATCTTCGACACCGCCACATTTTTTTAGTGTTGTTGCTGCAGCATGCATCTCTCGTTGAGCACCAATCCTAGAACAATGGTGATCACATTGTGGGAATTCACTTTTCTCAGGAATTTTCATCCCATTTCCTCCATTTTATAAACCCATACATGGTTACCCACACATGGCCCACCAAAATAAAACATGGTCACCGGAATTTTAGCATTACGAGTTTTCTTGTCGGAATCTACCACTTGAAAAATATGGTAGGCTGCAGCCAAGCTATGGCGAGTGATTGTTATACTGATTTCTTCGCCTCTGTATAGTTGTAACAATCTTCTGAACGCGTTCACGGCCTGACCTGAAGCGCTATGGCCTTTGGGTTATTGGTAGTGAAAAGAATCCAAAACCCACTCTCCACATTAGGATCTAGACAACACCCAAAAGGGTATTTTATTTTCCTTTTACTCTTTGTCACAACGGGCGTGATGTTAGAAAATTATATATTACAGAGCAATGGAACACATAAAATATATTGTAGAAATATAAAACACATAAAACAAGAGAGACACAGATATACATGGTTCACCCAATTTGGGCTAGTCCACAGAGAAACAACCAATCCTTCCTTTTATATTATCAAGCAAACTAAAGAGATATAACCTACAACAGATCCGTTGTAATTCTCTCTTCACTCTCACACAAACTCCTCTCTCTTTCTTGCTCAAAATACAGATCTACATAGACACAATACAATTCCCTCATATATAGCGAGGGGTTGCCTTCTAGGGAAAAAACTCGAAATTAAACATAACTTCTACCCTCATATCTCTGCCTAATGAACGGCCCAGATTGACTATGAAATTACAACATTTTACAAGGAAATTTTACATCTATTTTTAGCTTCGGGGGCGTTGTCACTGATCCCCCGCAAGGGGGGGGGCTCAATATCCGCCTAACGAACGGCCCAAATTGACTACGAAATTACAACATTTTACAAGGCAATTTTACATCTATTTTTAGCTTCGAGGGCACTTCCCCTGATCCCCTACCAGGGGGGGCCTCCAAATAATCACCGTCGCCCCCCCTAGTGGCGTACATTTTACAAGCGCCATTGCCGCCACATTACGAAATGGGGTCCAATGCGGTGATACCTCTGAATAAGGAAGATAATCAGACTCCACACCCAACAATCTCCCACTTGGAGACTGATTATAACAACTCCACCGCTGCTTCATTTCCTAGACATTGACTCCACTTTGGACCTGGTTGTTTATCATCTTATTCATCATACTTGAAGACCAATTGAAACTAAGCATAATCTCAGTTTCTCCTTGGTTACAACGTTTGTTAACATATCTGCAGGATTCTGGCTAGTGTGTATCTTTTCCAACTTCAACTGTCCATCATCCAACACTGACCGTATGAAATGGCACTTGAGCTGTATATGTTTAGTCTTGGAATGAAATGCAGAGTTCTTTGCAAGATGTATGGCAATTTGGCTGTCACTGTATAACCTACCCAACTCCTGCTTCTTACCCAATTCATCTAGAAACCTTTGTAACCAAATCATTTATTTGCTAGCCTCTATAGCAGCAACATACTCTGCTTCCATCGTTGAGAGTGCAACAACACTTTGCAGTTTTGAAACCCAACTAACAGTTGTTCCACCTACAGTAAACACATACGTTGTGGTGCTCCTCCTGTTATCTCTATCATCTGCCATATCTACATCAACATATATCTGTAAAGCAATGTTTGAACCACCAAAGCATAATGCTTGATTTGTGGTACCTCTCTAATACTTGAGAATCCACTTCACTGCTATCCAATGTTCTTTTTCTAGATTGTTCATGTACCTGTTTACGACTCCCACTGCATGTGCAATATCAGGCCTTGTGTAGACCATTGCATATATTAAGCTTCCAACTGCTGATTCATATGGAACTTTAGACATAGAAGTCATTTCTTCCTCAATGTTGGGACACAACTCCTTACTTAGTTTGAAATGGCTAGCCAAAGGTATACTAACTAGTTTTGAATTTTGCATATTAAATATTTTCAACACTTTTTCTATGTACTCACTCTGAGACAATGTTAATTTTCGATTCTTCCTGTCTCTAGTTATTCTCATACCAAGGATTTGTTTTGCAACACCCAAGTCCTTCATTGCAAATGAGTTTGCTAATTTTCTTTTGAGCACATTTATTTCCCACATGTTAGAACCTGAAACAAGCATGTCATCAACATACAATAACAATATAATATAGCTGCCATCATTTTTCCTTTTGAGATAAATACAATGATTAGAGTGACATCTAGTATAAGCTTGTTCAGACATAAACCTGTCAAATTTTAGATACCACTGACTTGGAGCTTGTTTTAAGCCATACAAGCTCTTCTTCAACCTGCACACTAGTTTCTCCTTCCCTTTTACCTCATATCCTTGTGGTTGCTGAATATATATCCTCCAAATCCGCATGGAGAAAGGTTGTCTTTACATCTCACTGCTGAAGATGCAAATCTTCAGCTGCTACTAGACTTAAAATAGTTTTGATTGAAGTCATTTTAACAACAGGAGAAAATATCTCAGCAAAGTATATACCCTTTTTCTGTGCAAACCCCTTCACCACAAGTCTAGCTTTATACCTTCTTCTGCCTCCATGTTCTTCCTTCAACCTATAAATCCATTTATTCTGCAATGTTGTTTTACCTACAGGTAACCTAACTAAGTCCCAAGTCTGGTTATGTGCTAAGGAGTCCATCTATTCTTTCATGGCTTGCTCCCACTTCTTCTTGGTTTCTACCTACACTGCTTCTTCATAACATTCTGGTTCACCAGAATCAATCAACAATACATAATATAATGAAGGAGAGTATCGTTCAAGGGATCTACTTATCCTAGTAGATCTTCTAACACCACTTTCAGGTGTTTGAGGTGTTTTTTTCTATTGTGGTTGATATATTTGTTCAGGCTGTTGATCATTATGATTTTCAGGCACCTTCACTTTTCTGCGATCTCATCAAGCATTGTGTATTCTCTGTTTTGTTTTTCCTGTTTCTTTTCCTGCATCTGATCCTTATACAAAACCTTTTCATTGAATATGAAATCTCTACTCCTAATGATTTTGTGTTTTTCATAATCATAAAAGCGATAACCAAAATCATTAACACCATATCCAATGAGGGTATATTTCTTTGATTTTCCCTCAAGCTTTGTTCTATTTTCTTTATTAATGTGGACAAAGGCTTCACAACCAAAAGTCTTTAAAAATGAGTAGTTGACCTTTTTACTTGACCATGCCTTCTCTAGAATACCACCATCCAAGGAACTTGAAGGCCCTCTGTTTATTAGATAAACAACAACATCTATAGCATCTGCCCAAAATTGTAAAGGCAATCCTGCATGCAATCTCATGCACCTTGCACGCTCCATGATTGTCTTGTTCATCCTTTCTGACACACCATTTTCTTGTGGTGTTCCTAGAATTTTCTTCTCTCTGCAAATTCCATTCTCTGAACAATACCTATCAAACTATTTGCTGCAATATTCACCTCCATTGTCTGATCTGAGACACTTCAACATTTTTCCTGTCTCATTTTCAACCAAAGCTTTCCATTTCTTGAAAGTATCAAATACATCAGATTTATTTCAAATACAATAAATCCAAGTTTTTCTAGTTGCATCATCAATAAAAGTAACATAATAATGGGAGCCACCGAGAGATGATACCTGCGCAGGTTGATGAGCCCCAAAAATGGATAATTATATGGGCTCATTCAGCCTCCTAATTCAACTTAATCCACCATTCTCATTAGTTTATTGCATGTTTTTTATTATATTTATGCTAATAGAGTGAATTGGGTTACTCATTATGCCAACAAGTCTAATGTGTGCTTTATGCAGTCTTTTTGGTCAATTTGGAGACAAAATCAAAGGTTTAAATGAGCACTTGGCAGCCAAATTCGTGGAGAGGATTTTTAGGAAGGTTTCCCCTTCATTTATGGGCCCTTACCTCGAATTCTCCACCATCAGCTCGAAGTTCAAGGGCCACCAAATCGATTATCACAAGGGCAGCCGAGCAAGTGCTAGTAAAAGTGTTGTTAACTACAAGTTTTGGCAGTCGAGTTCCTAAAGTTTAGGAGGGCTGTTGGGGTCCTCAATTTGTATAAATAAGAGGGCTTAGGGCCTCATTTCAGTTAGTCACTTTGTAGGCAGAAGTTAGCTAGTTTGTAGTTCGATTTTAGTCATTTTTTAGGCAGTAGGTTAGCTCTGCATTTCAGCACATTTTCAAGTTTTCCTTGTGGACAGTTTTTGGAATGTAACTATTCTTTTGATCAATAAAGATGAATCCAGCTTTCACCAGCTCTAAATCTCTCTTAAGAGGCTGTAGCTCTTGGGGTTGGGCCCATCTCAAGTGCCCAATACCTCCTTTGTTTACTTTTATGAGTTTTTGCTGCATTCTTAGAATAAAATCTGCTATTTAGATTTAAATCTTGTTTTTTTATTTAGGTTGCTTTTAATGAGTAAAAAGGATTTTCATGTTCAGATTTAGTTGATAGGTTAATAACAGGGAAGATCTTCAGAAAAGGCCATCAAGCACCTCTGATTTCACCACTCCCTCAGTGGGATTAGGAGCTGGGATCAAGGTGACCTTGCTGCCAACAAAAACACTGTCTTTGCTTTGCCATGCAACCATTAGTGTTCGATTTTTATTTACAGAAGTTGGTTACATTTTCAGATTCTTGATTGCTTCGTTGCATAGTTATTATACATGGTTTCATTGCAAATAAACTTATTTTCATTTCCTTTGCTGTTACTTAGGCCAAATTAGAATAAAGTAGCTAGGTCATCGTTTTTCCAAGTCATTGTTTGTTCAGTTTGAGAAGTAACTTGCAGAGCACCTGTACCACTTATCTATCTGCCCATACTCCATCAATCCCATCTGCTCCATCCCCTAACACGGATTCTCGCCTCACGTTTGCCACTTGCTCACATAACCCTAATTTTTGTGCAACATTGCTTCACTCCTCTTTGAACAAATCCAGCCATCTTCATCTCTCCTCAGCTCCATCCACCAAGTCCTGGACCTCCTCACACCCCTGTCCTACCCCCATGCTCACTCTTTCACATTTCTCTCTCCATCCATCCTCCAAAATCCCATTTCTGAACATCCTGTAGAAAATTACAGAACATCCTATAGAAATCCCAGAACATCCTGTAGAACCCCTGTAGACTTCCTATAGAAGCTCACGAATGAGGTTTCTTGATAGCCAAACTCTGTGAAACTCTCTGGAAGGGTGTTAGGGACCCCTTATGCCCTCTCTGAACCTTCCCGACCTCCTCCAAGAATTTCCTCTCGCCAATCCACCTCTGCACAGTCAAAAACAGTTAAATCACATGCATGATAATCCTGACAACTTATTCAAAAATAAAAAAAGATGGTTCTTTTCAGATGTCACTTCAGAATTAGCTTAGTCACATGCATTTTACCTTTCTAAGAGTCAATGGCATTCCTTTCTGTAGCTTTCATCATTTTTCTTGCACCAGTAGGGGTAGTCGGTAAAACTAGGGTTTGCATTTCCTTTCTACTTTCAGTTTATTTTTGCAAGTAGATTAGCCTCCTTTGAGTTAGCTTTCATCCATCAATTAAAAAGCTTCTTCTAAGAGCTCATAGAAGCTGGCTTAAGCTCCTAGCGGACTTGTGCCAACTGATCAAGTGACAGCTGCGGCAAGAGCTAGTACTTGTGCATACAGCACCGTCGCTTCCAAGTTTGTTACGAACTACCGGGTTGATAAAATTAAAGAAGGGAGTCCCAGGAGTTGCAGCATTCTTGTTGCAATACTGGGGCCCACCATTCTTTTTGGCACCATTGCCAGGGAAGCGTCAGAGTATTGGTGATTACTGCTTTTCTTCTATTTTCCACTACAACCTTCTGCTAAGTAGTTTATTTCATTTCAATTCCGCAATTTCAATTCTGCAAGCGTAGATTAGCATTTCAATTCTGCAAGCATAGATTAGCATTTCAATTCCACAATTTCATTTCTGCAAGTGTAGATTAGCATTTCATTCCTACAATTTCATTTGAGCAAAATAGATTAGTCCTTTCCTGCTTTCATTTCAATTCTGCATTTTCATTTCAGCAAGATAGTTAGTTGTAGTTCAATCTATTTTAGTTTTGTAGGTACAAGCAGAAAAAAGCAAAAATCAACCAAAAAGATTTCCTTTCATGCCTTGTAGGAGTAGAGATAATTCAGAAAAATGATTGCACAACACCCCCACTGCTTCACACAGCCAACCTTCTCTCTTCTTCAATGGCTGTGATTAAAGAACCCTTAGGTGGACAGCAAGACATATTTGAAGAACCTCAAGGGAAGAAGAAGAAGAAAACATTCCTCTGGAGCAAATGGCTACAAATAGAAATGTTGGGAGCAGTACCTTGTCCAAAAACAAATTTGCAAATCAGATGGAAGATTTCAAGAGTGATATGAGGCAGTTTCTTGCCATGCAACTGGATACCTTGTGGATCCAAAGGAAGCAAGAGGAAGCCAAGAGGGCTTTGGCCATCTTTTGTCCCAGGTGCACTAGAAAGCATCCTAGGAACGAATGTCTAATGCACTCCGTAGAAGTGTGTTTTGTCTATGAAGAATACCATCCTACGAATCAGTGCCCTTCCTTGCCTGGACTTAAAGCTGCATATCAGAGAGCCAAAGGAACCACTGAACCACTCTGTTATATGAATCAAAGGAGGCCACATGGACCCATACCTTACCAGCAGGGAATGCAAGGGACATCCCAGACCTATTACGACCCCTATCAAGCCACTTCCATGCCTTCTTGGGATCCCCCTACTCATCCTTCCTGGTCCACACCTCCTCCTCGATCATTCACATATCCACATTATGCCCAACCAGCTATTCATTCGTTTCACTTTTATGCTCCGCCACAGCATTAGTGGAATGCACCTCATCAGGGGTGGAGGCCCCAGTACAACTCTCCTCCCACTCCTTTGCCTCCACCACCTGCTCAACCGCAACCCCATCCACATCCATCTCAAATATACACCCCTACTCAACTACCTGTACCACCATTTCCAAACCCGCACATTGGAATAGCTCAACCCAATTGCAAAGCTGAGGCACAACATGTCCAAATGACTCCTCTTGAGCTCAATGATCTTCACCATAGCTCAAGAAGAGTATTGCAAAAAAGAGATTATCTTGAAGGCATTGAAGGACCACATCCAGCAAAAGAAGATTCAAAAGAGGAGATCAAAGAACCATGGGCTGCACTTGATGAAGGGAAGACATCAGAAGCAGAGATCAAGAAAGATCCCTCATGGTTACCATCAAATCCTCCATGTAGTCAAGAGAAAAATCAGCAAAAAGAAGAAGATGTGAAGGTCATGATAGAAGAAGATATGGAGAATGATCCAGATCAGCAAAAGGACCAAGGATATCAGAGCTATATTGAGATATGGTTTTAGACGGTCACTAAGTTGCAGCGGTACTCTCTTCCTCAGCTATGTTTGATCCCTTCAAAGTTAGATCATTTGGTCTCTGAAATCCGGATAGCTATCAAAGCATGCATCTCAAGCCTCCACATCATTTTGTCTCTAATCTCGATGTGCACATGGCTCCATTGGAAGTATTCTTATACTTGAAAATGATTTTGTTTTTCAAGTAGGGTAGGGTAGAAAAAAAAAAAGAAAAAAGAGAAAAAAAATGAAAATAAGAAGAAAATAAAAATCTAAGGTGAAAACCTCCTCGGAGGCGCCTTAGATTGGCTCATTGATTGAAAACCTCCTCGGAGGCACCTTAGATTGGCTCATTGATTGAAAACCTCCATGAGGCGGTCAATGGATTGGAAAGAAGAGAAAATAAAAAGGGAATAAGATTCCTGGGTGAAAACCTCCCTTGGAGGCGCCCAGGGTAGGCAATTAGGGTGAAAACCTCCATGAGGCGCCCTAGTTGTTTTTCAAAAAAAAAAGAGAAAAAGAAAAAGAAAAATAAACCTAATTTCCATTGAATAATTTCAGGTTGCAGCAAGGACATTGCAGGTCAGGAGGATTTCTCAAAACAAAGACAGAGGAAGTACTGTGCCTTCTACAGGAAGTTCTGTGTTTTCTACAAGAAGTTCTGTGTCTTCTACAGGAAGCCTACAAACAAGCCAAAATCGATCTCTGAAGAGGACCAGAAGGCTAGGAATATGTCCTTGAGGCCTGAAAGCATCCATATTTCCATCCCTCACCCTTCTCCATCATTTTTTCCATCTCATTGTGCTTCTTTCCTCAAAACTGCGTTTTCTACAGGAAGTTCATGTAGAAATTACAGGATTTCTACAGGAAGCTAGAAATGGATTTCAAAAAGGTAGTTTGGCAAACATGATAGCTTCCTCAAGGGTTCATAAGTCCTCCTATAATCTTCAAACTCCTCCTCCATCATCTCCATGCCTGCATCACAGCCCAAGCTCATTTTTTTTACCATGCAAAAACTTGCAGAATGCTTTGAAGAAAAAAATACATAGAACAGAATTTGTTTTTTCCCTAGCTTAAAAAACATGCATCCATTTGCAAAACTGTTACAGGGGGAGTTCTATAGGGACGATGGCAACATTCTCGAGCAATTTCAGCCAATTCTGGTGCATGGTTTCTAAGAAATCAGCCTCCATCACCTTCAGCCATTTTTGCATTTTCTCCATATCTGTGCATCTGTTTCAAAACCTATTTCATGGGGAGATGCACATGGGTGATAGTAGCCTACCCAAGCAGTTTCAGCCGATTCTGATGCACGGTTTCCGAGAAATTGATCTCTGTAATCTTCAGCCATTTTCTGTTTTTCTCGAAATATGTGCATCCATTGATCGCAATTTTGCTATGGGAGGTGCATAATGATGATAGGAACATGCTCAGAAAGTTTCAGATCGATCCGGTCTATCGTTCGGGAGCAATGGCGAAAACAAGTTTCTGTCCTGTGGAAATTCAACATCAGCAGCTTGAGGGTGCAGATCTGAACGTGGAAACAAATTCCTGCAACTGAGATCCGGCCAGAGGACACCTGCACAAGGAAAACAGCCATGAATCAACAACCAAGCCATCATGCAACCACAGAAACCAATGCATGCAACAAATGAAAGGCCACAACACCTCACAGCAACCACGCTCGACTTCCAGGTATGTGACTAACCTCGTTCCTCTGTTGCATGAATCTAATTTAAGAACTGCATGAACGAATGAGATGGTGGGATTCAGCCAGAAAGCTAGCCAGTTCGATTGCACTCATCCAGGGATCACCAGCGCACGTGTATAGTCATTCACGGGAGATTTAAAAAATAAACAGACAGTGGTAGAGATTTTGAACTCCAGCGCAACTAATGGTAAGGGATTACAGGCAGATGGCACTGCAGTCTGCATGTGGCCACGTACGCCTGGCCACTTCACTCCCTCACCTCGAATCACGCCGCAATTAAAAAAATACTCGGCTGACTCTCACCACCCGCTGATTAATTTGCACCTGCAACATTCTTAGCCGAAGTACACATCCTCTGCTCCCACAATCTGTTAACCCGTCGTCCTCCACGAGCTTTTCGGCCTGGTTCAAAATTCTCCCGCGTACCGGGCTCGTTCGGAGGCGCAGTGGCGCTCTACAGGAAACGGGGGGGTCTTCTACAGGAAGTACGACATATCCATCCGAAGCAGGGAGCCTGAACTTTTCTTCATCAAGATTGGAGTTCTGAGAAAGGTAGGCTCGAAACACACTCTCCCATGCATAATACATTTGAAAGGTGGTGAATTAAACTGTTTTGAATAGAGACAAGTCTGCCTGTGAGTCGAAAACCGCAGTTGCCTGTGTATAGCACGAAATTTCTCAGTTGGTTTTGTGTCATCCTCCACGTTTCCGGTCTAAAATTCTCTTATAAGGAAGGCATATGCAGCTGTGAGAGCCAGCCTGTGGATGAAAATTTTAAAATTTGCATATCTGAATGTGTCCTGAGAAGAAAACTTAGTCTCTGTCCTTTGGCTGTAGAAGCAAAACTCTTCCTCTCATAACCAGATAGCTGAATAATTTTTAATGTCCTTGAGATCTCTTTCTACCAAAAAAGAAAAGAAAAAAAGAACAAACTTGGACATGGACTTTTGCAGGTATTAAGGAGGTTTTCTGGAAAAGAGAACCGAAGAACAAACTTGGTCAGGGTCTTTTGCAGGCATGAACATAATTGTTAAAACAGAGTAAGGTGTCATATCAGAATTGATGCATGTGATCCAGTATTGTAAAGGGATGGAAATCTTAAAGTTGGTGGGGGACTTGGAGGATGGAATTAGAGTCTCACATCAAAGGAGAGACATGAAGATTCTGTCACAGATCCAAGCTAGTTTGGAACTGTCTAAATCGAGAACAGGGGAACAATACTTTGAGAGTGCTTCTAAAAGCGATCAGGCTAGGAATGCAAAAATTTGTTTACTGTGACGGATCAGGCTTGGCAGCTGACAACCGGCTACAGCTAGAAGGATTAATTGAAGGTGCCCAAATTTGTATAAATGAAGGTTTAGCAAACATTGGTGCGACTTAAAATTGACCATAAGACTAATGAGATGAAATAAGTGTAAGGTGGAAATCAGTCATAGGGTTGGACCATTCAAGGCATGTAATTAACCGACCAGGAATAGTAAGTTTGTGTCTTGTCATAGTACAATCATACAATGAACAGGTGGGATCTTTTACATGATCAAGAGAAATACAAGGAGCCAAATAAAAGCGAGAGGGGGAGGACAAGGCTAGATACTCAAAGAACTAATGTCGATGAGTTAGTGGAAGTGCTGAAGAAAAATAAAGGATGGCAAGGAAGAAGAACACATTGAAAAAGATGAGAACACCAATGATGAAGAAACACAAGACATTTAGGCAAGGCAAGAACAGAGAGGAAAAGGAGAAAAGGCCAAATTGTTGAAGCCTAAAACTGTGGAGGAACAATGGCACAAACACCCCGGAAAAAGCGATTGCAGAATAGAGTAGAGAGGACTGCAAAAGTCCAAACAAGTGAGGGCACACCCAAGGCAACCACAGCAAAATTAGAAGGGAAGGCACCCCCAGCCAAGCAGGCCAAAACAGTGAAAACCGTTTCTACAAGAAGCCAGAAGACCATTTCTACAGGAAGCCAGAAAACCGTTTCTACAAGAAGCCAGAAAACAGTCGACACAGGACTTTCTACAGGAAGTATGGAAACAAAGGAACAAAAAGGAGAAATCACTTGAGATTTTAGCCAGGGAGGCAGCAGCTGTGCTGGCTACCCTTAGCACATCTCCAAAGCAAAAAGGGCAGCGAAAGAGGGAGCCTTCCATGTATTTTAAGGCAAGAAGGAGCATGCGGATAAAAACTGGCAGACCCCAACCACAGTCAAAAGAGCCAATTACAATTGTAGACACCCCAACTACACAAAAGGAAAAGTCTCCCTCAAAGGCATCCATCACCTATGAACGGGGAAGACTGAAGACATCCACCTAGAGAGAAAGAATGAAAATGTTGGACACAAAGGCCTCTCTACAGGATGCTAAGACAGTTCTACAGGAAGCTGAGAATTCTTTAGGAAAATTAGCACAGGCAGTGGGAAGAAGCAGAGAGAAAAGCATGGTTTCAGGACCAAGAAGAGGACATCACTTCAGAAGCTTGGCATGACAGGGAGGCCACCAAGGCCATCAAAGAGGAGGAGATAGATTAGTTGCTCAGAGGATGAGCAACACTTTCAGTAGGGGGGTGATGATGAGCCCCAAAAATGGATAATTATATGGGCTCATTCAGCCTCCTAATTTGACTTAATCCAACATTCTCATTAGTTTATTGCATTTTTTTTATTATATTTATGCTAATAGAGTGAATTGGGTTAGTCATTATGCCAACAAGTCTAATGTGTTCTTTATGCAGTCTTTTTGGTTAATTTGGAGACAAAATCAAAGGTTTAAATGAGCACTTGGCAGCCAAATTCGTGGAGAGGATTTTTAGGAAGGTCTCCCCTTCATTTATGGGCCCTTACCTCGAATTCTCCACCATTAGCTCAGAGTTCAAGGGCCACCAAATCGATTATCACAAGGGCAGCCGAGCAAGTGCTAGTAAAAGTGTTGTTAACTACAAGTTTTGGCAGCCGAGTTCCTAAAGTTTAGGAGAGCTGTTGGGGTACTCAATTTGTATAAATAAGAGGGCTTAGGGCCTCATTTTAGTTAGTCACTTTGTAGGCAGAAGTTAGCTAGTTTGTAGTTCGATTTTAGTCATTTTTTAGGCAGTAGGTTAGCTCTGCATTTCAGCACATTTTCAAGTTTTCCTTGTGGACAGTTTTTGGAATGTAACTATTCTTTTGATCAATAAAGATGAATCCAGCTTTGCACCAGCTCTAAATCTCTCTTAGGAGGCTATAGCTCTTGGGGTTGGGCCCATCTCAAGTGCCCAGTACCTCCTTTGTTTACTTTTATGTGTTTTTGCTGCATTCTTAGAATAAAATCTGCTATTTAGATTTAAATCTTGTTTTGTTATTTAGGTTGCTTTTGATGATTAAAAAGGCTTTTCATGTTCAGATTTAGTTGATAGGTTAATAACAGGGAAGATCTTCAGAAAAAGGCCATCAAGCACCTCTGATTTCACCTCTCCCTCAGTGGGATCAGGAGCTGGGATCAAGGTGACCTTGCTGCCAACAAAAACATTGTCTTTGCTTTGCCATGCAATCATTAGTGTTCGATTTTTATTTGCAGAAGTTGGTTACATGTTCAGATTCTTGATTGCTTCGTTGCATAGTTATTATACATGGTTTCATTGCAAATAAACTTCTGTTCATTTCCTTTGCTGTTACTTAGGCCAGATTAGAATAAAGTAGCTAGGTCATCGTTTTTCCAAGTCATTGTTTGTTCAGTTTGAGAAGTAACTTGCAGAGCACCTGTACCACTTCTCTATCTGCCCATACTCCATCCATCCCATCTGCTCCATCCCCTAACACGGATTCTCGCCTCACGTTTGCCACTTGCTCACAAACCCTAATTTTTGTGCAACATTGCTTCACTCCTCTTTGAACAAATCCAGCCATCTTCATCTCTCCTCAGCTCCATCCACCAAGTCCTGGACCTCCTCACACCCCTGTCCTACCCCCATGCTCACTCTTTCACCTTTCTCTTTGCATCCATCCTCCAAAATCCCATTTCTGAACATCCTGTAGAAAATTACAGAACATCCTATAAAAATCCCAGAACATCTTGTAGAACCCCTGCAGACTTCCTGTAGAAGCTCACGAATGAGGTTTCTTGATAGCCAAACTCTGTGAAACTCTCTGGAAGGGTGTTAGGGACCCCTTAGGCTCTCTCTGAACCTTCCCGACCTCCTCCAAGCATTTCCTCTCACCAATCCACCTCTGCACAGTCAAAAACAGTTAAATCGCATGCATGATAATCCTGACAACTTATTCAAAAATACAAAAAGATGGTTCTTTTCAGATGTCACTTGAGAAGTAGCTTAGTCACATGCATTTTACCTTTCTAAGAGTCAATGGAATTCCTTTCTGTAGCTTTCATCATTTTTCTTGCACTAGTAGGGGTAGTCAGTAAAACTAGGGTTTGCTAGGGTTTGCATTTCCTTTCCGCTTTCAGTTTCTTTCTGCAAGTAGATTAGCCTCCTTTGAGTTAGCTTTCATCCATTAGTTAAAAAACTTCTTCTAAGAGCTCTAGAAGCTGGCTTAAGCTCCTAGCAGACTTGTGCCAGCTGATCAAGTGATAGTTGTGGCAAGAGCTAGTACTTGTGCAAACAGCACCGTCGCTTCCAAGTTTGTTACGAACTACCGGGTTGATAAAATTAAAGAAGGGAGTCCCAGGAGTTGCAGCATTCTTGTTGCAATAGTGGGGCCCACCACAGGTCCCCATACATCTGTATGCACAAGCTCTAATTTTTCACTCTTCTTTTCTTTCCCAACTCTGAGGAATTTGACCCTCTTCTGTTTTCCATAAACACAATTCTCACATAATTTTAAATCAACGTGCTTCAAATCTAGGAACAAATTTCTTGAGTGAAGAATCTGCATCCCCTTCTCACTCATGTGCCCGAGCCTATGATGCCACAATGTCATATCTTCTCCTTTAGAGGCTAAAGCATTAACAAAATTAGAAATACCATTGCATAAATACAATGTACTAACCTTTTCTCCTTTTTCTACTACCAGGGATCCTTTAGTGACCTTCCGGGTTTTATCTGTAAAAGTAGTTACACAGCCTTCACCTCCCAACTGCCCTGTTGAAATAAAAATTTTCTTCAGATATGGAACATGCCTTACCTCCTTCAACAACCATTGATTTCCATTCTATTGTTTTATTAAAACTGTACCCATTCCAATGATTTTACAAGGTTTATCATCACCTAATCGAACCTGTCCAAAATCTCCTTGAACATAATTATGAAAATGTTTCCTATCAGGTGTGGCATGGAATGAGGTCTCTGAATCTACGACCCAAGCATCAATAATATTTTCTAATGAAAGAATCAAATCATCTTGCAACACATCACCTGTCACATTTGCTTCATGATTTTTTTCTTGTTGCACATCTCCCTCTTTTCCCTTATGAGACTTGCAATCTTTCTTCAGATATCCTTTCTTCCCGCATTTCCAGCACACTATCCCCGATCTAGACTGAGATCTGTCTTTCCTTGACTTATTGTGATATCCTGGACTCTTTCCTCTTTCCATTTTTCTTCCCCCAGTCTTTGCAGTCAGAGCATTACCTGATGTCTCACTGGAGCTTTTCCATTGCAATTCCTCGCTAAGGATTACACCGACAACATCATCAAACTTTAAAGTACTAGATCCAGAGACAAAGTTACTAATGGCCATAACTAAACCATTCCAACTTTTTGGCAATGAGCATAGAAATAGCAGAGCCCTAACTTCATCGTCAAAAGTTACCCCTACAGAACTTAACTAACTGATAACTATATTAAATTCATTTAAATGATCAGCAACAGATCCACCTTCTGACATATTCATATTAAATAAATGCTTCATAAGAAATACCTTATTTGAGGCCGAGGGATTTTCATATAGTTTGGTCAATGCCGACATTAAACCCTCTGTGTCGTTTCCTTTGAAATATTAAACGCTACCGATGCTGTGAGGCACAGTGGTATTGTTCTAAGTGCCTTTCTGTTGAGAATATCCCATTCTGTGTCTGTCATACTCGTCGGCTTCTTTGTCTTTCTTCTCAATGGTAGGTATAGATATTTCTGATACAAGTAATCTTCCATTTGCATCTTCCATATTTGGTAGTTTTAGCTGTTAAATTTTTCGACCCTAAATCTATCATCTTTCGCCATTGCTCCCACTCAAACCAGGAACCCTTCTCTCCTGCGAGTTTATCAGCCAAATAGACCTTCGGCTGTCATACCAGTTGTTAGAAAATTATATATTACAGAGCAATGGAACACATAAAATATATTGCAGAAATATAAACAAAGAAAATGCATAAAACATGAGAGACACAGATATGAGACACAGATATACGTGGTTAACCCAATTTGGGCTACGTCCACAGAGACACAACCAGTCCTTCCTTTTATATTATCCAGCAAACTGAAGAGATACAACCTACCGTAGATCTGTTGTAATTCCCACTTTGCTCTCACACAATCTCCTCTCTCTTTCTCTCTCATAATACAGATCTACATAGACACAATACAATTCCCTCATATATAGCGAGGGGTTGCCTTCTAGGGAAAAAAACCCTAAATTAAACATAAATTCTACCGTTAGATCTTTGCCTAATGAATGACCCAGATTGACTACGAAATTACAACATTTTACAAGGAAATTTTACATCTATTTTTAGCTTCGGGGGCACTTCCCCTGATCCCTCACCAAGGGGGGCTCAATCTCTGCTTAATGAATGGCCTAGATTGACTATGAAATTTTAACATTTTACAAGGCAATTTTACATCTATTTTTAGCTTCGGGGGCATTTCCCCTGATCCCTCGCCAAGGGGGGCTCGATCTCCACCTAATGAATGACCCATATTGACTACAAAATTACAGCATTTTACAAGGCAATTTTACATATGTTTTTAGCTTTGGGGGCGCTACCCCCGATCCCCTGCCGGGGGGGGCTCCAAATAATCGTCATCGCCCCCCTTGGACCTCCATAGTGGTGTACATTTTACGAGCAGCGTTGCCGCTACATTACGAAATGGGGTTCAATGTGGTAATACCTCTGAATAAGGAAGATAATCAGGCTCCACACCCAACACGTGAGAAAGTCATTTATATTTTCTTCCCATTCTAATGGCATCACATTTCCTCTATACATCACAACAATGTATCCCCTCCCTAGCCTAATGATCTCCTGCTTGTCATTGTAGAAGGCCACAAAGCACACCCAGTTGCATCGTCTAGACACCCAATCTAATCCATCTGATAAAAACCTCTATGTTAACCACCCGGGAAACAAGATTCTTGAAGTGGCATAGATGTTACATCACATTATATCCAGAAATCTTCAACACCGCTTTGTAAAGCAACGAGCTTTGGGCATATTTACAACAGCCATATTGTTGGGACTTGGGATTGAATTCCACAAAATTGTAGGTGGCTTGGATGAAATCACCATATTTTACAATCTCTCGTCTCATATTCTCATCCAAGGGGTCCAACAGGCCTTCCCAGTTGTTACATCCTTGATACTAGCGCCATTTCTCCCCCAGATTTTTCTTGAGTGACTTGATGGAATTGTTCAATATTCTATCCTATGCGATCAACTTTTCAATCGGGTTGTATATCGATCTGACCTCCTGAGCCTCTTTGGATGAATATCCCCAAATACATCTAAAGGCGACATTTAAATCACTGTTAGGTATTAAAAATTGGGGATACAAACCTTTACGATTTAAATAATCCAAAGTTAAAAAATTGTTTGAGTGAACTTTGAATATGAATAGATATCAAACATGATTTTATGAACAAAATGAAGGTGATTATAATTAGTGTTTTGGGTTTCAAAATGAAATCATTTATCAAATTATATAATTTCAATATGAATTTTAATATTTAAAAAGAAATTAATTATTATTCAAAAAAATTAATCATATTTACCGAATAAATTAGCCTATGTGAATTAGAATTATGTCCTCAATTGGGATCATCTACTGTTGTTGTTGTTACATATGTGGTAATAAAAATAAATTTCAATTTAATAACATGTTTAAAAAAAAATAATAATAATAATGTTAACAAAAACATGTCGTTGTACTATAGATGAAATCAATAATGACTTAGTTAAGTAACAAAGTTATCGATCAAATTGTAAATATTATCTCAAAATGAGAACTCTAGCCCAAAAACATGAAAAATCAACCCAAAAACGAAAATTGTGTATGCAAGAATGTTGCTTTTTTTAGGTTAAATTTTCAATATTTTTTTAAATGGAAGTAAAAACCATTTTTTTTTTGCAAAATGGATGAAAAAACGCCCTCAAAACAATAAGTGTAGATGATGGAACAAAAATAAAAAAAATTGGGTTAGAAGTTTGACACTTTTTAGCACTGAAATTAAAGATAAAATATCAAGACTTTAAAAAACTGTAAAATTCCTATAATTCTCAGACATGATGTTAAAGATAAAAAAAAGCATGTCTCATAAAGCATGAGCCTAACTTTTGTCTTAAAGTAAATGAAAATTTCAAATATTAAATACTATGTGTGGAGCATGCATGGTTAGTTTGAATATAAAAGAGATTATGCAATGCACATATAGATGGTGTATGCACTATATGTATAGGACAAACACAATAAAACACGGTTTTTTGAGCTATCAAAATGTACAAGAGATACAAAACATTTGAAATTGATGGTAATGTGATTTTAATAAAGTAAATAATGTTACTAAGATAACACTAAAAATATTTGAAAAGATAAAATGATGACATAAAAAAGGAAAATGCATTGCAAACATGATGGGTCTATAATCAACAACAAATAGGAAGATTGTGATGCTACATCCTTACATTACAGTAGTATTTGGGATTTTTGAATTTCCTTTTAACTTAACAACAAAGGCATGCCACATTAATGAAAACAATTATGTAATAACTAGTAGTAGCTAAAATGGAAAACTTAAGAGTGCACAAGGAGAAGGAGAAGCTATTGTTGGCTAGTTCAATTAAAAAAATCTAATGGATGCCATCCTCAATGATATGTTCATGGTCAGCTTTTGACATTCTCCATTTTTTAAATTTTGATTTTTTTCTTGATTGAACTTCCACCAACTTATGTGCGTTGCACACACCAAGTGACTATATTGACAACTTATGGCATCAAGTTGATAGTCTTGAAAGTAAACATGAATCTTGATTTGATGAGTTTCTTGGAAAAAATATCCTTTCAGTATAATAGACTCTCTTTCATATATAAAATTGTTATCATCACAGTCCTCCAATAAATTCATCTTTCGTTCAATGCACTGCATCAAATAATACTTGACATTTTCTATGTTGTTAATGGGTGCGACTACATCAAAAACATCTCCTGAACAATAAAAAAAGAGTAAATTCATATCATAATTAACAAGAAATTAGTTATCAACATGTACTTTATTTTATTAGATTTAGATCTATATTTTAACTATTATCTATACTTATAGACAATTATTTTACAAACATAACAAACACACACACATATATATCCTTTGAAAACAATTAAAATGTTGCCTTCTCTAACAAGATTGGAAACTCTATCACCTTCAGATGACACTATAGTCTCTTCTGATTCCATCTCTTCAAAGATTGCAAGCGACACTTTCCCATTTGCATTAAATTATGTATGTTTCCACGCTTTCACATACATATTATTTTCACAAACATCATTGAATCTGTGTCCTCTATGCAAACATGACAAAAGCAAGATTCTTTTCTTTTATCAAATGTAAACGCATTTTGGTACTTATTTGTTTTAATTGAATGCAATTTTTGAGTCTCTTTTACTATTTCAGCTTCATATGGAATCTATCTATCTACATCTTGGAATCCAATATGCCAAAAAAACATGTAGTAAATTCAAACAAGAATTTAAATTTGTCAGTTAAAATACAATTTACATATAAAAAATAATCATCGATAAATTATTTAAACTATAATTTTTTATTTTTTAAAATTTAAAACTTAACAAAAATCATCATATATTAAAAATATATACAAGTTAATATATATGTACATACCTGCATACCTCCCTTGATGGGTTAGTCTCATGGCTTAGTGCAAAAATGCACCATTGAACAAATTGTTCAACTGAGACAAGTCGATTTGCAGAGTGGTCCATTTGATATCTTCGAAGTGCTTTATACATGCCCCATGCACCATCATATTCTCCTTTTCATATGAAGATGACATAACCAAAAGAATGATCGTGAAGATTTGAATTGACCTGCACATCCATCTGACCATATCCAATGTTCATTGAATTTTATTCCACGACCTTTCAATGAGTCATAAATCTTATCAAAGCAATGTTGTACAAAATGTGTATCATGTGTATGATCATCACTGATATAAAAATGATATTCTTTAATAACATGTTGATTCTCACTGGTGCTTTCTATATGATCAACATTTTGTTCAACATGTCTATATAGAACATGGACAATCATAGAGACTTGGTCAGAATGATAGTATTCACTATGTATTTCATTTTGTGCAACGAATGTGTAATTTTATGCAAAATCAACTATCAATAAAATGATCCCTAGTGGAAAAAATTCACGGAATTTTTTGAATTTCATGTCCTGCCATCGAGCTCTATGAGAATGCTTGGTGTATTTATAATTTTTTGTCTCAAAATTCTTCAAAAAAATTATCACATAAATTTATTCTTCTTGTAAATCAATCCTTGTAGCACTTGTACTACCACTTGCACCAATCGATGTATGGATATATTCATATCTCTTCCATTCCACTTTTATGTTGGACAATGATTGATCATCCATATCAATAGGATATTTGTTGTGAAACAAAGTCAAATTTCCACAATGATCACATTTTTTACCACCAATATATTTATTTTTGTAAAATAATTCATGATTTTCTCTTCCACATGGAATTTCGGATATGAAATCATGGATAGTGGAAGGAGAAGGTGAATTTTTCCAAATTTTTTTACCAAAATCAAGAAAGATGTCATAATATAATTTAAATTCCACATGACATCAACAACAAGTGTCATATACAATGATATGCTTAACATACCATGGTTTTTGTTGCATAAAAGTATTAATTGAGACATTGATTCCACGATTCTCTTCTTTGAACTTATTGAACAACTCTATCTAAGTGGTGTCCAAGATATGTTTTTCATGTTCTTCGTACTAATTCCATACTATTCTTCATCGAATCACATCACTTTATTTTGGTGAAACACGTGAACTTTTCACCCAATATTCATATATCATTTTTTAACATTTTCTCCAAGTCTATCTTTGTATGGTTTCCTACAAATAACTATCCAACAAGCAAGTCCATCATTCACATTTATTTGCAATCGAAATTTCCTATGCTTGTGTAATGTTTTTCGTGAGGTCCCTAATGCTTTTGCTGTAGATTTTATCAAACAATTTTCTTTAGTAGTTGATGAAACCATTGTTGTTTGTATTGCTCTACGTGCATCTAGATCACTTTTCTTTCTAGATCTTCCAATTGATTTTAGAGCACTACTTATATTTTGAATCACATTTTCCTTCACCTTTTTATCTTTTGTTGATTTTCGAATGCCTTATAATGTTGTCGCTTCTTTTAATTTCTTTGATGTTAAAAGACCTTTCAAAATTTGAGCTTGAACTATCACATTTTCATTTTTGAAGAACTTATCAATAATGAGCTTAACACGATATCGTATAACATGGTCAACCTTTTTTATCTCCATATGTGCCAGTGTTGACATTTTCTAACATCTCATCATCGATATTGATTTCATCTATACATATGAGAATTTAATGTAAATGAGTATAAATATGCATTAAATAATTAAATTAAAAAATAGAGTTCATGAAATTGAAACTAATAAATATGTATAATTTCAATAATACATGACATATATATACATACCTATGGATGGTTCAACTTCTTATTCACCTGAATCTCTTTCAACGTCTTCAACAACATCATCAATCATGGGTTAATTTTCTTCTTTATTTTTTCTTTCAACATTTTCAATCTCATCATCAATGTTATGAGGAAAATCTCTCTCGGTTTACATTGCAAAATATTTTACAAATTAGTTCATCAAATAAAAATTAAATTGCACAATACACTATTAAAGTTTAAAAATCATTTATAATATCTACATTTACATGCTTGGTTAAACTTCTTGTTGAGATTGATTTTCTCTTTCAATATTTAGGTGTTCTTCCTTTTTTCTTTTGTAACAACTTCTCGAGTATTCTCGACGAGCCTTAATGTCTCTATCTCGAGCATATTTCCTCTTGCAATTTCTTTGGTTCCCCATTATAATTCAATCTATATAGATTTTAAAAATCAAGCCCAAAAAAGTCACTTTCAAAATCCAGCGAAAAAGAATTTACTATCTAAAAATTAGATTCAAAGAAGTTTTCTATTCAAAAGTTGCACATGAGGAATGTGAGTGAAAATGACGTTTCAACTAAGTTTATTTATAGCTTTTGGCCGAAATGGTTACATCGGAGGGTCAGTTCATTTCAATTTCGCGCTTGACATAAAATATGGATAGGTTTTTCAGCCTAAAACATTTTTTCGTTAAATTCAATGCTTGCTCGTGGAGAAAACATTTCTGGCCGAAAATTTTATTTTTTTCAGTCGATTTTTTTTTTTGGCCAAAATCCTACAACTCTGCAACAACTAGGCTCTATTCACCTTTCTCCAATTTTAGAATGGTTAAACTCCATCAAATATAGTGGATTTTCTTTTGGAACCAACGCCAACTTTTGCATAATTGAATCTACTTTCACTAGATATAAATTTTATGGAATTTCATAGATATTTGCTAATTTTAACTAATTTCCTAATAAAATGTGTGCAAAATTTTTATGAATGTCATTATGAATTAGTGAAATCAAAATTTTTCATCTTCCAAAATACATTGTGAAAAAATATCAAAAATTTATGTTGCATTATGTTGCCCTGTCATCTTTAATGGAAAGTTTTTAGATTTTTAGTTTTTAACTAATATGATGAGAAACTTGGTGCTTTGTTAAACATATTCAAAATATGTAGTTTTTTCATATTGTTTTAATTCAGAAAATTCTTGTAATAATGATATGCATATGTTGGTTTTGTAAATATAGCCATACCGAATTAGAGTTTGTCTAGATTATTGCAACACTTTGTTTTTTCAAAAATGCAAGGTTAACAAAGAATACATTGGGCAAAAAAACATGACTTTTTATCAATCCCTTGATTTTTTAAAAACACAGTCAAAAAATTGCTAAGTTCACATATCAAATGTGAATAAAAAATTTCTAAAAAATAAGCAATAGAAAGTTAATAAAATTTATGTCAAGTTTTCTTTGAAAATTTTATTTTTCTTACCGAAATTTGAAAAACTTCTAAAAATGATATTTTTTTCTCAAAAAAGGGCCAAAGTGTAACCCACCTTCACATTTTCACCCTCAAACCAAAATACCGCGGACAACATCGAAAGGAAAGAAGTGCAAAGGATTTGTTAATACTTTTTCCTCCTCAAGATCAAATAAATTAAAGGCAAAAGGCCTCCAGGTATACAATTTTTTTCATGGCTTTTTTTATTAATGCAACACCTTTATCCATAAGGCCATTGTTTTTTAATCTTATGTAAAAGGAAGCTTGAGAATGTTGTTGGGAAAGAATAGGTCATTTTTGGATAGAAGTAGCAGAAGAGATGAGTCATTCCCTCCTTTTCTCAGTCACATAAAATGTTATAAATGTGATAATTAATGCCACAAAGCATTATATTGCAGTTATGGAATGTTTAGATCTCACTTTCATTTCAAGAAACCAAAAGAGGAAGCATTGTCCATGAAGGATAAGAATCAAAAGAAGAATTCATACCATTGTTTGGTTACCCCCATCATAGTATGTCAAAGCAGATTGCCAAGGGAATGTAAGAGAATTTGGAAAAGGAAAGAGGTGCTAGAAAAATGAGCACATATCAGAGATAAAACCATTAAAGTTTGGAAGGAAAAGTTGCAGCAAGTGGCTTCAAAGAGAAATTGAAGCCAAATTGTTCTAAGGGGGAGCAAAGAGTAGAAGGTGCATGAGCTCAGGGGAAGGTGCATGAGCTCAGGGGCAGCTGCATAAGGATTTTGAGGTTTGCATTTCATTTTGTCCTCATCTCGATCTCAATCTATTATCATATGTCTATTTTCAGTAGTATATGGTTCGAATTCATCTACATCATGGGTATCAAGAGAGTAATCACTAAAGACCTAATGCTATTATATGTGATCTGGCCTAGATTATGAAATAATTCATTGATCTTCTCTTATTTAATGTCAATCTAAGTGATGGTCAATGGTGATGATCATCAAAATGGTGCAGATTGATGCGATCAATTATGATGTGGATCCATGATCGATATGTTGTTAAGTGTTGTCCAATGGTAATGTTCTAATCTAATGTAGCGTGATCTATGTGATATTTCATCCTTGTTCTGATGTAATGCATGGAAGCAATTGGATGGGAGAAATTTTGACTAATTTTACTCATGGTTTGAGAAATGATGTGAAGCAAACAGTGATGAACAAGTGCTTAGTTAGTGATCCTGCAATCGATGGAACTTTGTATAGTAGGTATCTATGGAATCGATGCCTATGCTTGTGCAATCACATTGTTTTAATATCTACCTGTTAGTTTTGGTGTGTCGACAAAAAATTGTGATCAATTGGTGTGTTTGATCCAAAGCATAGTGCATTCATAAATTTGATGGTCATGGGCCAATAAATGAGCATGATGGCATTGATCTGGTGTCTAAAACATTTAATAAATATTTTTTTAAGTTTGTAATTGGCATTTTTGTACAATGCAAAAATGCTCTACATCTTCTGGAGCATCTTGATTCGGTTAAGTTTAACTTGTTGATTTGGTCCCATGAGAATAATTCAATGAGTTGATTACCTAACACTCTGATTGATCTGAAAATTGTTTGTTGAATCATTTTTCTAGAGGTATGGATGCAATGAATGTAGTAAATATATTTTATGTGGTTTAGAATGGCGGGGGCTTAGTGGTTGGTGTGTTCGTGTTGATAATCAAAGATTTGGCTTCATAATTGTATAAAATCCATTAATCATTGGGGTGTTTAATTGATCTAGTCTCAAACTTGAAGCATTATTGATCCTATCTATCGTTCAACGCCTTCCATAGTGTAAATGCGTTAATTTTGGTCATGTAGTAACACATTAATCATCGACCTAGTATTCAATGTATAATTGATTTGGTCTTTCCTGCTCAACATGGTCTTTCCTGCTCAACACTTTGTTTTGGTCATTGAAATTAGTTATTGAGCAATGAATGAATATGTGGATTTGGTCAATACGTAGAGATGGTTGGTTGGCCCAATGTGAGTATTGGGCATCGCTTGTAAATATCATTTTTTGTGGATCGATCTAGTTTTTAGTGTGTAAGAGATTGGAACCAATGGAAATATTTTTGAGAAATGATATAATGGTTGAAGGATCGTCATTACAGAGTTTTTTGATCGAGTGTGTCTACATATGGAGTGAGAAAAAGAGATTGTGGTGTGCACCTCAGTAACAAAAACATAACATGTTTGAATTTTTTACGCATAGCTTAAAGAGTGAGTTGATCAGATGCATTTAGTAATCTGGTTTGTATAACAAAAAGGTTCAAAAAGAATGGTTTAAGGGAAATTGCAGAATATTTTTTCGTTAAAGAATCAGAGAGTATGAAGAAAATGTTTAAGAAGATAGACATGAAGAACCATGGTACAATATCCTTTAAGGAACTCAAAATTGGTATTCAAAAGCTTGGCTCTCAATTATCAAAGCAAGAAATGAAACTTTTAATGGAATATGCAGATCATGATAATAATGGCATGCTAGATTACGGTGAATTTATAGTTGTCACAATTCATTTGTAGTGGATGGACAATGATGATCATTTGCATAAGGAATTTAAATTCTTTGTGAAGAATGATAGTGGCTATATTGAAGTTGATGAGCTTAAATAAGCCTTGATTGATGACAAAAAATGTTGTAAGGGTGTTGAATGACATTGTCTGGGAAGTACATACAGACAAGGATGGCCACATCAGTTATGAAGAGTTTGTTGTAATGATGAAAACTGGTACTGAATGAAGAAAAGTCTCCCAAAATCATTCACGAAACAAGTTCAGTAGTATCAATATGAGATTGGTGAAGGGCGACTCGTTGCAAATGGATAATGAAGATAAAATATAAATGTAGCTCTATAAGGATTGTATAGCATAAGGGTTCCAAGGATACTAGTAGTTTCCATGAGCATTAATAATCATGATTTGATGTTAGAATTGTATTTCATTTTGTGCCTCAACAATCATGTTCTTGATATTGTTGTGAGGTTTTTGTGGTGCCAAGGCTTTGCATAAGTTCTAATGCAACTTGTGTCTACAAGGCACATGACAAACAATTTCATGTTTAAAGGTTGTCCATTTATCCATACCAAGCCAATCCTTGTGCAGTTGGAAGCCAATAATTCAACATGAAAGTTTGTGATATGCAAGGAGAATGTAGTCATGGAAATTGACCCACTGCGTGCATGAGGCTATAGGAGTGACCAATTCCATTGACAAGGTGAATTAAAGTTGTTGTATGCATATTGAGTTAATGTGAGCACCTGCAGTAGACTGGAGGTTGAGCTATTAGCTGATTGTCGAGATTGAATTGATGGGAGAACAATGTGCTAGTGTGAGTGAAGTTCAAGCATTAGAGTAAAGATATATTTTTGGTGCAATTAACATGAGAACCACTGTGCATTCAACAAAGAATGAAGTGATGTGTTATAATGCTCAAATGGTGATTGGTCTGTGTTGAATTTGGGCAAAGTATGTGGCTTGATCTTAAGGAGATAGAGTAATTTGTGTACCCTTGAACATGTTGTGGAGTGCATCCCTTGTATGGTGTTCCATAAGAATGAATTTGATGGAAAAGTTGAAAATAGAGGCCCTCCCATGATTATGGGTCTAGTTGTTTGGCTTAAGAAGTATGAAGATGTTGAATTGAAAGCTTGGCAATTTTTTTTGATGGGGGTGATTCTATTGAAGAACCAGAACAAGTTGTAATTAAAATGTCAGAAGGGGTGAAAAGGAAATCCATATTTTATTAGCTCACATATTAGAAGGATCTATTAATATCTCACCTATTAGATTCCATTCACATCTTCAAAAATGTCCCAGATCCAATTTTTCGATATATAGCAGGCAAAGAGAAGGACACCTTGTCTTCGAGGAGAGATATTGCTCTTTCATGTACCAAATTTGATAGAAAACATTTGTGGCCAAACAGGGAAAATGAAAAATATGCATAAGCTCCATGGATTTTGAAAAAGAAAGAGCTAGACCAACTAAAAATTGTCTTACATTTAATAAGGACACCTACTCGATATGGGTCATCATTAATAAAAGATTTTACAGTTGATGAACATATCACATGATTTAAAACACATGATTTTCATAATTTTATGAAGGTACTACATATCATCATTTAAAATTTATTGGTAAAATTGATTAGGTACTAAATATATTATGATATTCTATTGTGTGACAAAAATAACTAATGATGATCTTTGATAAATGTGTTTGACAACATATCATGCCATTGGAAATTAGGGGGGATCCATGTCTTACCGTTGACTTGAGGAATGTCATAAGTCGATTGTCAGCATTTGCAAGGTATGTGGTATGGAATGTTCATGTGTGAGAGACATAGAGATATTGTATTTCATTTTATTTTTTTCCTAAATGTTCATACTAATTTAGTATTCTTATATTAGGTGGGCGACATCCAAGGATATCTGGGAATGTGAAGTGCCAAAATGGAAGAAGGAAATTACATAAATTGTATGTGTATTTTAGAAGAGCTCCCTACAAGTTTCATGGACCTACAAATCCATTTACTTATTCACCTAGACGATGACATTGAATTGGCAGGTGTCATATCAACGAGGTGGATGTTTTTCTTTGAGAGGTATATGAAAACTCTAAAAAGATATGTCCGACAAAAGGCACATCCAGAGGGTTGCATGGCTAAAGGGTATGTATTGAATGAAGAATTTTTCTTCCTATGTGAATTATTTGGTAAGGATTTCGAAGATGGGCCATGCTTCTGGGATGAATAACTAGCATTAGATATTATTGATGGAGAAAAACCACAATCTAATGGTGTTCAAGTAGAAATTAGTAAGTAAACTAATGATCATTGTGGTTTTGTTTTTATTGTGATTATTAATTCCCTATAATTTATTTGTCAAATTAACAACATGGCCTTTGGAGTTTGAAATAAGGATGTTGACATGTAATAGGTGCAGACAAAAGTGTGATACTCCACAAGTTCATTTTGTACCACATGGACTTTATGAACAAATGAATTGATTTGTACGATAAAAAGAGAGAAGAAGTGTTAGAATCAAGGAGACAATTTAAGACACTGAACCCAAGGAACACCCCATTTGCTATTGATCTACAAGGGTAATGGGCCAAGGATTGCAAACTAGAATGGGTTACTGAACCAATTCAAAATCAAATAGAAGATGCACATATAGATTCAAACATAACAGAGGATGAAATCAGCATGTCTAGAGAATGTCAAAGAAAGGTACAGTTGGAATTTTATAGAATGTTGTTTCCTTACATTTTTGACACTATTAACTATTTTAATATTTGTCATTACATTTGTTTTAACCGAAATAAATGGTCTTTCATAAGAAAGGAAATATCCATGGGGGCATATGCTCTACATTATTGTGTAGAACGTGTAGAAGTAAAGAGACAATCCTTCGATTGTGGCATCATGGTTGACTTCAAGCAATCCAGTCGATCAAGCTCAAAAGATAAGAATATTATTGAATGGAATCTACAATATATTGGGAAAATAGAAGAAATTATTGAGTTGGATTATCTCTCTTTTAAAGGTTGTATTTTAAAGTGTAGATGGTATGAATCATTTGAGAGGACACGAAGACATGATACCCATAGTGGATTTTTTTCTATAGATTCCTCAAAGTTCCTATGAGAGGATAAGGAGCCTTATGTTCTACCAATTCATTGTGAGTAGGTACTTCTTTAACTCAATGAATTAGAAGTTGTAGTGATCAATAATATATTAATACATTATTTATTGCAAATATATACATGTGTTTATTAATCAATAAAATTGTTATAACATACATCTAATATATGTATGTACTCATTCATGTGCAAGTATTTTTCTATGAAGATATTCTGGACCCGAAATGGATATTTTTCATACATTATGATCTAAGATTAAGCCATGTATTTGATGATGCATTAGTGGATACTGAGAAAAAAAATGATGGCCAATAAAATGAGATAGATGGAGTAGATAACATCTAAGAAATTCATGTGTTTATTAATCAATAAAATTGTTATAACATACATCTAATATATGTATGTACTCGTTCATGTGCAAGTATTTTTCTATGAAGATATTCTGGACCCGAAATGGATATTTTTCATACATTATGATCCAAGATTAAGGCATGTATTTGATGATGCATTAGTGGATACTGAGAAAAACAATGATGGCCAACAAAATGAGAGAGATGGATTAGATAACATCTAAGAAATTTACATCCATGATGATGCTGAAGATCATTATGTTCAGGCACAAGAAGACAACATTAATACAAACTTAGTTACATGATGTTACAGAAGACAGCAATATGGATGGTATAGAAAATGATGATCCAAATACATCTGGTAACAATATGGATGGTCTACAGTTAGATTTCAATGACGATGAATATGATGCAAGTCAAGATGAGGATGATGATAATATTAACTACTTGAAAGATCATATGGACATTGACAATGATACACTGGATAACGTTTTTGCAGGCAATGATGTTAATGACCAAGGCTTCTAAATTTTTAGAATTATTTGTAATCCGTGTTTAAAAAATGATGATTCTTATAGCCTAAAATTTGAAATGCTTCAGTATTATTTGTGTCAATACAAATTACCTATTGCAATATCATTAAAATGTTCAAGATATGGTATGAATTGTTGGCAAAAAAAATTAGGATTACTTGAATGCTTCTTCAATTCATTTGTATCAACATATGTTCGTAAAGACATAAAAGTTAATAAAATATTAATACTTCTATCTCACAATGATTTGAATAAGCAACTTTGTTAATTTCAGTGTTTTTATATTGGTTGCATTTTAATGTTGGTCTACCCACTCTTACATTTAATTATTGATCCAGGTAGGCTTTAATTTTTACAAGACTGTCGCGTAAAGTCTATGCTAAGGAAAATGATGACTAGCATAAAATAATCTCAACCCAAAATTGTTCACGCACACTCTCCGCAATCAACAAAGTTGTTACACACTCCACACATATTTAATGAGAAAAAATACAATAGAATAAGCTACTTTGTCATTCAACCACTCTCATAGCAATCCTGGAAACCATCACTCATTCAATCTGCACATGTAAAAGGAAGTGCAATCCAAACTATAACAACAAAGAAAATAATTAACTGCCACACTAAACTGAAGGATCGACCCAGGGCTTAAGTTGTCGCACTATCCAAAGCTTACTACAATTAATTAAATTACACAGAATTAAATATAATAGTAGCAGTAGTTCAACAATCACATAAATGAGAAATATTTATGCAATTTGTCATTCAACCACTCTCATAACACTCCTAAAAACCATGACTCATTCAATTTGCACACATAAAAGGAAGTGCAAAGAAAATAATTCACTACCACACTAAACTGAGGGAATGATCCAAGGCTTAAGTTGTCACACCATTCAAATATTAATGCAAATAATTAAAATACACACAAAATTAACTGTAACAACAATAGTAACAAGAATCACATAACTGAGAAATATTATGAAATTTTTCATTCAACAACTCTCACAGCACTTCTGAAACCATCACTCATTCAATCTGCACACATCAAAGGAAGTGAAATCCAAAATTTAACAACAAAGCAAATAATTCAGTGTCACAATAAACTTAGGGACCGGTCGAGGAATTAAGCTATCACGCCATCCAAACTTTACTGCAATTAATTAAGTTACACATATAATTAACTATAACAGTAGTAGTACTAACAATCAAATAACTGAGAAATATTTATGCAATTTTGTATTCCACTATAACTAACCAGTGATCCCTACAAAGAAGGAGGGCCCTTCCTCCTCAACAGGGGCTGGTGTACTAAAAATCACACAAACTACTCAAAGAAAATCATTGAACCACAAAGTTGAGATTTGCATTAATAAAAGTATTAGGATTACAGAGCTGTGTTGTTTCCCCTTTCCAATCCTATAATCCAATTCTTCACTATAGCCCTCGTGGGAAAACAATCTTCTCTTTTAGAGATCTTAATTACAATGAGAATATCATCATGAGAATCTTTCTATTTTCATGTGATCTTAAAATAAAATGATATCTTAACACTTACACAACGATTTCCATGGAAGTTATAAAACTATAACAATTTCCTCTAATTAAAAATAGAGTTGTAAAAGATCTAAAACATATGATCGGGATGCTCCACAAATATCTCAAATTGATGAGCTATTTCTTTTGACTTTGACGCACTCATAGATCTAGTATGATTAGGAAAGAAACATGTGCTTCAATAAAATATTTTTGTATCAACAACAACTCCTGAAACCTTAATTAATCCAAATCGGTAAAGGAACTGAAATGTAATCCTATAACAACAACCTTTGACAGACCATCCAAACCTAAAACAAACCATACATTAATTTTATGATAAAAAGAAACCTAAGAAAGTAGTTCTAATGTCAAATTATAAGTAAAATTGGACTAAGAAAGTGACAAGTGAAAAAGGACATACTTAGGTGAATAAGGGTTGTTACAGTAATAATATATGGTCCTGTTGGTCAAAAAGGGATAAAAGAAATAGGAAAATAAGTAGGAAAAATATGACAATTTTGTGACCCAACATCTCCCCCCAGCTTAAGCTTCTGCATGTCCTCATGCAAACTCATGTCACTAATGCCTGACATGTTGAGAGTGAAGTTGTGTGAGGTTGTATTTTCCTGTAATGTCTTCACCTTTGACCCTGTATCCTAAAAAATAAACCAATTATGCCTCCCAAAATTTATTAGTAATATTGTATGGATTTTGATACTGATAGGTGGGTAGCCAAACAAGAGGGAACTTGAAACTAAGTCTTATCTAGCTTGCGCCAATCCTCTTAATACAATCAACATACTAATGAACTCTAGAAAGGGCTTGGTCAAAATTCTTATAACAATAGGGGTCTCCCTTCTTCAATTATTGTCAGGAAAGATCCCATCTCAACTTGCTTCCTTCTAAGGCATCGGTTCTCATTCCTTCTATATTTATCTCGCATCTTCGTAGAACTAATTCTCGATGGTCCATTAGCAGTGTCTTAATAGCTGGAAGCTGCCATATTTTATTGTATTTGTGTGCAACAACTTCAACTGAACCAGGTTTTTCTCTAATAAACAATTCTTCCCATTTTTCATTAATTGTTACAGTATCATGGGAAACTTTCTAGCCTATTTGATTTTACATAAAAGAAACAAAAGCCCTAAGTTGCACATCTCCCACATAGGGTGTCAGATTGAATGAGTTTCCCCCAACAAAAGTGAGATCATGCAGGTACAACTCGCACAATAAATGTTGTTATGAGAAATTAGCACTTTTAAATGTTTCTAGGAATTTGTGTATCTCCCTTGTCTTATATGGTTGCTTTTCCTTCAGGGCTGTTAATTGGAAGAGATAATGTTTTTCTTGAAAATATAAAGGATAAGAAGGAGAAGGAATCCTATCACACAATAAGCCATTAATGATCTCATAAATGAGATCCTTTTCTTGTTGTAACAACTTAACCTCTCCTTGCAGTTCCTTCACCTGTTTCATTGCTTGATTCTTCTCCTTCTGAATTTTCACAAATTCTACAATTCTTAATTTTTCAGCCCACTCCTTCTTAAGATTATTAACCATTTCCTCGTGCTACTTTAGGAATATGACTTCATCTTTGGGAAAGAGCGTTAATTTCTCCCACTGCTCTAGTACCCTCATCAAATCTTCAAATTTAATTTGAGTTGTTTCAAAATCCTCCTTTTGAACCCTTTTCTCCTCCCACTACTCTATCTCAACTGTTGGTTCTTGTGTAATAACATCATCATCGATAGGTTCTTATTTTACAACAATATTTTTATTTTCAGCCCTATTTGTTTCAACTATTGGTTCTTGTGTAACAACAACATCATAGACATGTTTTTGTGGATTAGCAGACTATTGTTTTCTTCCTAGTCTGCTTTGACTTCTAGTTCTTGTGTAACAACAACGTCATCAACAGGTTCTTGTGGAATAACAAGTTGAACTTATTTATCCTATTCCCCCACTTGTACCCCAACTAAAATAGTAACAGTCTCCATGATTTTAGCCTCTCAAGGATTTTTGGGAAGCCCTTACAAAGTTTTTCTGAGACAATAGAAGATGCCATTTCTATAGCCTCTGCCAAAATATCTAATCTAGTTTCATTCTTAAAATGACGTTCTTCTTTAACTAAGGCAAGTTTTTTCTTCAACTCCTCATTTTCCTTTCCTAGATTATCAATTTGAATAAGAGGGTCAATTTTTGTCTTACTTGGTGAAGTAACAACATCTTGTTCTTTTGTCTGTTTTTCCTGTTACCAGTCCTTCTATCTCCCGTTGTTTCTCTAGTTCTTATTAAGGCTTTGGTGTAACAACCATGATTTTAGATGTAGAGGGGCCTTCCTTTGTAGACTTCTCCTACTTTTCTTTGTCCTATTTCTCCTCAAACCCATCAAGTCTAGCCATATCAGCACTTTCCCCCTTAGCTATAGCAATAGGTTTTTGAGTCTCTTATGGTACAACATCTTCTCACACCCTTTTCCTAGGGGTTCTTCCACCAATTCGATTTATCAATTTCCTTTTTATTACCTTCATTGATACTCCTGGCCTAGTCCCTTTAGGTGTATTCACTTCCTCAGCTCCAGTTTCAGGCATAGTTGTTGTTCCAACAATTTCTTCCTCCAACACATCCTCTAGAATCGAGCACCCACCACGTCTTTCCTCTAATGAGTCACTAGACACCACCACAGGTTCTTCTATTTGTGTCTCCTTTCCTTGTGAAGATGAACTAGGGGCCTTTCTAATGGAACTCCAACTCTTAGGGTTCTTTAGACCAATCATAGGAGGTGTATCAGCCCTACTTCGCCTAAAGCCTGCAGTTGTATTTCTCTTGGAAGATGTAGCATTTTTAGCAACAGGTGTTGTTTCAATGCTAGGTGTTGTTTTAGCGCTAGGGGTTTCTTTAACACTATGTGCTACTTCAACACTCTCTTCATGATCCTCATTCACACCAGCACAAGGTCTCACTATTAAAGAATGCCACAAGCTCCCTTGTCTTTATAATGAATACATTATGATTAATTTAATGAGTGCATGGTTAGTGATGCAAGTTTCTGGATGTTTTTCCCATTTTACAACCTCTACCATGTGTTGTAATGAATTCAACAAGTAGTATGGTAAATTAATCAACTGCTTTGTCCTCAGGTGTGCCAACAATTGAAAGTGATAATTGAAAATAATCCCAAAACGACCCTCAAAAGTAATGAATTTTTGGATGAAAAGGGCTACTCCTTCCCAAGGGTGAGGAAGATATGTTCTATCAAAACCCCTATGCTTGGACATCAATTGTTCTCCCTCTTGCAATAATATATCCTTAGCTCCAAGATTGGCCACATTCCTTGGGAACCACCGTTCTCTTGTTCTAGGTAGCCCTGTCACTTTTGCAATAACTTCTTCTGTAGTAGAAATTCTAAAGCCCTTGTCCATAGATTGTTGTTCAACTAAGGCTTGGGAAAATTCTAAAGCAACCAATTCATTGAAAACTTATCATTTTTCAAAGTAACTCAGTCATCCATCCCTTCAAAAAATTTCCAATGCTTCCGGATGTTGTAACAACACATTAATAGAGTCAGGTTCGTGTCTCGTCATTGATCCACCCATAGCTTCTCACAAACACACTACTCAACAATGTTAGTAACTTTTTATAGAGTTTCTTCAGTGCACACACATGATTTCCTAGGAGAGAATATCAAAGTGTTGGAATTATAGGGGTTACTCCTCCTTATTACCTATTCAGAACTTTTAAATCAAAATGATATTTTGAACATTTGCACTGATCTATAGATGTAACAACACAAATAATAAAGAAAAAAAAGTAATAATGATGGAGGAAGTTACATCAATTTAATTGTAAAATTTAATGGTGTCAAAACAATTTAATCACGCATTATTATGGTAGGGTGAGGTGTGTATTAATTAGACGAATAATTGGATTTCTTAGATCTGGTCTCATTAGGAAAGGAAACACATGTTTAAGAAACTGCTTGTGTAACAACAACAACTCCCCAAACTTTAATTGATCCAAATCAGTAAAGAACCTAAAAATGTAATCCTGTAAAAACAAGCTTCAATAGACCATCCAAACTTGAAACAACCCAAACATTAACCATTAAACTACCTAACCCATAAGCACCAAATCCCTTAACTCTTGACCCCTAATCCCTTAAACCCTAACGCCTAAACCCTTAACCCTTAATCCATGTACCCTAAATCCCTAAATCCCATAATCCTCAAAGCCCCTATCAACTTAACCTGCAACACCTCAATTAATTAACTATTTAGGCACA
This sequence comes from Pinus tabuliformis, assembly GCA_031772625.1. NCBI lineage: Eukaryota > Viridiplantae > Streptophyta > Pinopsida > Pinales > Pinaceae > Pinus > Pinus tabuliformis. The sequence continues at coordinate 891,917,456 of CM062806.1, read as the reverse complement.
TTCGACGCTAATTTAGGGGCTAAAAAGGGAGTTAACCAAGGAGGTATTGTAGGTGAAAAAAATGAGCTAAATTTGATGTTATCACTAGATCTATTTCTGGGAAAACTGATGGCACCATTTTCAGTGTTATTTAAGATGCTACTTTCGGTGCTAATTTTTGACGCTATTATTTTATGAATTAATGCCTAAATGTTTTGCTCGAGCAAAGTAACACCAAAAATTGTGCCACCCCAATAAATAGCGCCGACTTTTTCAAAAAATTGGAGAAAAATACACTAAAACGGTCCTTGGAAGCAAAAAAAAGGAGCTAATCACAAGGATTTGTTATAGTAAAGCCTAATGGATTTCATAGCAGGATATCATTAGAGTTATGCTCTCCCTGAATTCTCTTAGTCCTAATATTCTTGTATGTTTGCTCAATTATTCATCTTGACCATCTAAGAGCCTCATGGCCTCCCTTTTTTATTGTTCCCTTCTCTGCTTGTGCATATGAGTCATGGGTATTTTCCACAGTCCTTTTAATCTCTTATTCTTCTTTCTTCAACATGAGCCTTTTGACCTCCTCAATTCATTTTTCTTTCATATGTTCATCTTGTCTCTTCCTTCAACGTGTGAGAGAATGTGCATAGGCAGAGTACCCCCACTCCTCCCGTCATTTTTCTTTATAACTTCTTGAAGGAGTCTGCCTTACATGCTCTATCCAGACCAATAACGCTAGGCAACATGACCCATACTCCCCATTAATTTTTGTCATTTTTTGCTTGTACTGTTTCTTGAAGAGAACACGAGAATGTCCTTGTTTTTGTAGCTGAGTTAATACATAGTCAGCTCATTCAAAACCACTCAATCAACCCATGACTGATATTTAAACAAACCAACTCCTCAAGCAATGGAATCTATGTTCCTCTCTCAACCATTTAAAATTTTATTTTTACATAATTACAAAGAATTAATTTAAATGTTTACAAGGAGAATTAACCCGTAAGGGATGTCACACAAGGAAATGATGTCATATTTTGGTCATACAAGTGGAAGGCCATTCACAAGAAACAAAAACTAAATCCTTGGATGATTTGGAAGTTATTCAAGATTACCAAGATGTATTCCCAAATGAGATTCATGGTTTTCCACCTAAGAGAGACATACTTTTTTCTACAAAATTAATACCAGGAGCTGCACCGATATCAAAAGAACCTTACCAGATGAGTACTAGAATTAGTAGAGTTAAAAATGGAGTTACAAGTGTTATTAAATAATTGGTACATTGGACCGAGTGTTTCACCTTGGGGTGAACTAGTCTTATTTGTTAAAAAGAAGGATGGAACATTCAGATTATGCATTGATTACTGTCAACTGAATCAATTGTCAATTAAGAATCAGTTCCCATTGCCTAGAATCGACGATTTATTTGACTAATTAAGGGGAGAAACTATTTTTTCTGAAATAGAGTTAATGTTTGGTTATCAGCAGCTAAGGTTTAAAGAAAAATATATTCCTAAAATAGATTTTCGAACTTGATATGGGCATTATGATTTTACATTGCTTCCCTTCGAACTTACAAATGCACCTGTTACCTTTATATGCTTGAATGATAGTGTTTTTAGCAAATTTATGGATAAATTCATACTAATGTTTATCGATGATATATTGATTTATTTGAAGACACTGGAGGAGTACAAACAACATTTAGAAATAGTATTACAGAGTTTACAGGAACATCATTTTTATGCTAAGTTTAGCAAGTGCAAATTTTATCAAGATAAAATATAATATTTAGGACATGTGATATCTTAGGGATGGAATAGTGGTGGATACCAAAAAGGTAAAAGCCATTCTTAACTGGCCAACACCTAAACATCTGGTAGATGTTAGATTGTTCATGGGTATCACATGATACTATCAAAAATTTATAGAGGGGTTTTTTAAATTGGCTTACCTCATAACCTCCCTACAAATGAAAGGGGTTAAATTTGAGTGGACTCCAAAATTTCAAGAGAGCTTTGAACTGTTAAAACATTTACTTACTATTGCACTTGTGCTAAAAATAACATACCCTAATAAAAACTTTATAATGTGTATTGACACTTGTTTGGAAGGTTTGGGAGGAGTACTCATGCAGGAAAATCATGTGGTAGCTTATGAATCTCGTAAATTAAATTATCATGAAATAAATTATGTAGTTTATGACCTTAAATTAGTTGCAGTCATTCACACACTCAAGATGTGGAGGCACTAATTAATTGGTAAGAAATTTACCTTAATTACTGATTTTGTGTTCAATTTTTTTTTTAGCCAACCTGACATGAATTCTAGGCAAGCTAGATGGATGGATGTCTTGAGTGAATATGACTTTGATATTAAGCATATTAAAGGGAAAGAAAACAAAGTGGGAGACAAACTAAGTCGAAGTCTAAATCAGATTTGTGAGGTAACAATAAGTAGTGCTAAAACAAATTTCCTAGAATGGATTAAGAGAACAACATTAGAAGATAAAGATTATAATGAGATTTATGAAAGACAAAAAAATAGAATTGATCATGGATAATAGTCAGATTATGCAATTAATGAAAATTGATTAATAACACTTAAAAACAAAATCTATGTCCCTGATGTGGCTAGGGTTAAACAATTGATATTAGGTGAGCATCATAAAAGACACTTTTCAGCCCACCCGGGTTATCAGAAAATCATTACAACTCTTAAAAAGGAATTCTTCTAGCCTGGTATGAAGAAGGAGGTAGTCGAGTACTTGGAAAAATTCCAAGAATGTCATCAAGTAAAAGTAGAGCATCGACACCTAGCATGATTATTGAACCCCCTGTGTATACCAGAATGGAAATGGGAGGTAATTTCGTTAGAATTTATTACTGGCTTAACAAAAACTAGAAATCAACATGATTTGATTATGGTTGTTGTAGAAAAAATGTCAAAGGATGCTCATTTTACACCTATTCAATCTACTTATAGAGCTACACAGGTGGCAGAAGCTTTAATGAAGGAAATTTTCAGACTTCATAAGATACCAAAGACTGTCATATTAGATAAGGATACAAAATTCACTTCTAACTTTTGGAAGGAATTTGTTACTAGAATGGGCACATCGTTGAATTTCAACACTGTGTATCACCCACAAATATATGGGAAAACTGAAAGGATCAATCAGGTCCTTGAAGGCATGCTACACATGTATGTAATGAACTAACCCATTAAATGGGAGGACTATCTACATTTAGTTGAGTATGCCTATCACAATAGTTATCAGACATCACTCAAGACGAGTCCTTTTGAAGTTATGTATCGAAGGAAATGCCATATCCCCTTAAGTTAGAGTCGACCTTAAGAGAGGCTTATGTTAGGACCACATCCGCTACAAGAAATGGAGAAAATGGTGAAGAAAATTAGACAGAACCTAAAATAAATGTAGGATGAACAAAAGAGTTATGCATATTTAAAAAGGACACATAGAGAATTTCAGGTGGGGAAACATGTATATATTAAAGTATGATTGAAAAATAGTTTTTTAAAATTGGAAAATTGTGCAAAACTAGCTCCTTAGTTCTGTGGGTAGTTTGAAATACGTATCAAGGTAGGGCCAGTGGCCTACCAACTAGCATTGCCAACCCACATTAGGGTTCATAATATATTTCATGTGTCTCTTTTGAAAAATAATATTCATGATCCTACTCATATTATCGATTGGAATGTTTTACAGGTCGAACTGGATGGTGAGTTCTAGCTTGAGCCTCTACAAATTTTGGATCGGAGAGAAATTGCACTCCGGTATCGAGCCATTGCCCAGGTAAAAGTGCAATGGAAACACTTTGGGCTTAAGGAAGCCACCTGGGAGATGCATGATGAAATCAAAGAATATTTTCGTATGCTATGTCAAAGGAAATGAGAGTGTGAAAACATTGAGGATGGTGTTCCCTTTTAAGGGAGGGGAGATGTAATACCCCTGGTAAATTAGTTTTTAAATGAATTTATGATTTTTAATTGGACACGTGGCTAAAAAAATAAACAGTAAAAAGTAAATATTTATTTTGTGAATAAAAAGTAATTGTTTTCCTTATTATTATTTTCAGAAATACATTAGAAGCTATCATGTGAGAGATTAGACTCCTAACCATTAGGGAAACAATTGGAATCAGTTATCTTCTAAGAAGGGATATGAAAGAAAGGCAGTGAAAATAAAAAATCATCCATTTTGGCCACAGAGGGTACTATTGGTTGAGAAAACCACCAAAAAAATACATGACTATAGATAAATGTCACGGATGGAAGCTATATGAAAAATAGGTATGGGAGATAAATGTAGTTTGAACAAAAAAAAGTGCTAGTGGGAGAGAAAGACTAGACTTGAACCTAGAATTAGCAAGATGTTACTTGTGTTAAGGAGGTGTAAGTTGTGAAAGGCTACTGAGTTTCTTTCTTGGAAGGAATGAGCATAAATCTCAGGGGAACTACTAGAATTTTAGTTCAATGGTTGGGAGGAACATGGCATCCTCTAATATATTTCTAGGAATTCTATATAAGTATATGAGTATTTGGGATCTTTATTTACTATGTTTAGTTTAAAGTTTAGAAATAATAGTGTATAAATTTTTTATGGATATGTGTTACCATTATGTGTGTTAATGAATTAGAATGGTTAAGATAAATAATGATTTTTGTGGATTATATATATATATTTTCTTATGTAGGGTTCTATGCAAGAGTGTAGATTTTCCTGTAGATTCACAAGCTCGTGCAATTTACTAAAGCATAGGACAAGAATCTACTTCTACTTTCAACCAACATAAGCCAATAGATCGATGAAAACAATATGAACAAGAAGAAGACAAGCAATGGCACATAACACAATAAGTTTTCTTGGGGAAATCCACAACTCAAAATCCCGCCTATCTGTATTGCATTAAATTAGAAATATGAGTGAAGATACAAAGCTTGTTCTCACAAGAACAATTCTGCACAAGTATGCTCAACTCTCTACCTCACAAGCCTGCTATTAGCCAACACTTAGCCAATTTCCACTGCCTACCAAGCCCCTATTTCCTTGCACAATTCCTAGGATGAATAGCCTGTATTTAAAGGGAATTCATGCTTCCAAAACTGCGCAATCCAAACATAGGTCCTTCTCTGATTGCATGCATGATATTTACAACTCAGTAAATCATACAAATGATAGTACATTGTCCTTGTACTCTAGTCTCAACTGGGTATTTCTCTGAATTGACATGCATGAGTTTCTCATGAGGGAATCTTCAGTTAACTGGAGTAACACTTGTGGATGCACTAGTGCACCAACTGGCTGTTAGTCCTCTATTAGTTCCACAAACAGTTAGAACTAATTTAACTAACCATAAATCGATAAACTAATCTGATCTAATTACAACTCAAATAAACTCATCCTGGACCCCTAAAACTCTGGGAGAACATATACATGACTACCGAAATAATTCCAAATCGAAATTCCTAAGCTAATTAAGTCAATTAAACTTAATTAACTATTTACAAGTTGTTATGAGAATAGAATTCTATTTTAATTCACAATTTAATTCAAGGACACATTAAACCAGAATTTCTTATTGCCATTTCTGAACACTCCCTCTCAGCAAGAAAGGGATTATTTGCTACCACAATCTTGTTGTTTTGAAACTCGAATTTACATCTTGACAATGCCTTTGTCAAAATGTCAGTGTCTTTCTCCTTTGTGGGAATGTACTCTAACAACATGATCCACCTCAATACATAATCTCTAAGATGATGATATCGGATATCAATGTGCTTGGACCTATCATGAAAAATTGGATTTTTAGAGAGTTTGATACAACTCTGATTATCACAGTAAATCACAATCGGATCCATCTACTATCCAAACAAACCAACCAAAATCTTCCTCATCGAGAAGGCCTCACATGTTGCCTCACTTGCAACTATGTACTCTACCTCTGCCAAGCTAAGCGCAATCGATCTTTGTTTCCTACTGTACCAAGAAATTGTCGATGACCCAATATTGAATATCCCTCCTGATGCGCTCTTCATGTCGGATGGACTCCCTTCCCAATCTACATTGGTGAAGCCTTGAAGCTTCACTCCCTTTGTCCATCTGTACAACAATCTGTACTGAGTAGTGCCCCTGAGGTATCTCAATACATGCTTTGTCGCCTTCCAATACAGCTTGGTAGGCCTAACCATCGCTTGACTAAGCTGGTTAACTGCATAGCATAAATCCGGTCATGTGTTCACCAAGTACATGAGTGAACCCACAAGCTACCTATAAACAATAGATTCCACTACCTCTCTCAAAGTAGTATCCTACTTCCTCCAGTTACTAGCTAGAGGAGTCTCCATAGGCTTTCAACTCTCCATGCGAAACCTCCTGAGTATCTCATTGGCATACTTTCCTTGAGACAAAAACAACTCCCCATCACCCTAATATACTTCCATGCCTAGAAAGTAATGCATGAGCCCAAAGTCCTTCATCTCAAACTCTCTTCCAAGGTCCTCCTTGCAAGATTTGATCAGATGATCATCACCGGTTAGTATGAGATCATCAACATAAAGTACAATGATCAACAATTTACCTTCCACCACTATGTGGGTACAAGTTTGCATCCTCTTCACTCTTTGTGAAGCCCAACCTGGTGAAGTAGCTATCTAACCTGGTGTACCAAGCATGAGGTTCTTTCTTCATCCCATACAATGCTCTCTTGAGCCGACACACATGCGACTCACGATCGAAGGTTTCAAAACCTTCAAGATGCTCTATGTGCACCTCTTCTTCAACTGTGCCATTAAGGAAGGTTTTATTTACATCCATCTGATGTATCTTCCAACCCACCTGCACTGATAGTGCTAATATAGATCTGATTGACGAGTACCTTGCAACAAGAGAAAATGTCTCATCATAGTCAATCCCCTCTACCTGTGAAAAGCCACAGACCACAAATCTATCCTTATGCTTATCCATACTACCATCTACAACTTGCTTTACCTTGTAAGTCCAATGGGAGCTCACCATGGACTTATCCTTTGGTCTCGGGACCACATTCCAAACCCTGTTACGAAATATGGAGTCATACTCCAAAACCATGGCATCAACCCAAATCAATTGTTGCACTACCTCCTCAAAGGAAGATGGTTCTGTCACAACACATCCACTCATAAGAGCCATGTATCCAGTGTACCTGTTAGGTGACCTCCTCTGTCTGCGTTGTGATGTGGGTGCTCCCACTTTCTCTATAGCATCCAACAAAAATCTATCTACCTCTCTCCTGCGCTTTCTCCAATCTCTGGAAGACTATGCCTGAGTGAATGTCTCCACTCCCGGATCCTCTGCATGTGGCTCCTCAACATTAGGAGCTAAAAGCTCCTCAATTGCATGTAGCTGAAGCTCCCTCTCAAGGGAAACTTGCATAACCTTCTCCTCATTGAATCTAACATCCCTGCAAACCACTATCATCCTGTTGGTCCGCAAATACACTCGATAGTTGTGAGGTGTATCAGTGTACCGCACAAATATCCCAAACTATGTTGTGGACTCAAGCTTCTTCCATGGATCTTTGGTCACATGGAAATATACCGATGACCCAAAAATCTTGAAGTAACCAACATCTAGCCTCTTACCAAAATAAGCCTCCTCTCGTGTCTTCATCCCAAGTATCCGATGTGGGCTACGACTCTGAACATAAACCGTTGTGTTACATGCCTCGACCCACAAGTGTAGTGGTAGACCTTGATCATGCAACATCACCCTCACTACCCATACTATGCTTATTTTCTTCCTCTTGTCCACCCCATTCTGCTGAGGGTTATGGGGTGTCATCAACTCTCATTTAATCCCTTCCACTGCATAGAAGTTCTTCAACTCATTTGAGACATACTCACCACCGTTATCACTCCATAGAGCTTTAACCTTCTTTCCAGACTCTTTCTCCACCAATTATTTAAACTCACAAAACTTTGTGAAGGTCTAATCCTTTTTCTGCATGAAAAATATCAAGCATTTTCAAGAAAAGTCATCAACAAATATAACATAATACCTGTTTTTGGCTGTGGATGATGTCGAGAATGGTACACACACATCTGAATGGACTCGCTCTAGAATAGCCTCTACTCAACTGCCTTTATCGTTAAAGGAAGACTTGGTGTATTTACCAAAAGTACACCCCTTGCATGTATCAACTTGCTCTAGTGTACATTTGGGCAAACCGGTGGAGATCTGTTGCATGATCTTCAAATCCCCATGATGCAAGTGGCCCAATTGCCTATACCACAACTCATTAACATCTCGGCTCTACACCATCTCTTCTTTCTTTCTCAAAGCAGCACAATCTTCTACCTCCAACTTATAGAGATTCTTAAGCTGAATCCTTATCTTCTTTACTTCACCCATGGCTATGTGTCGAAGGAACACCTTTCCTTTTGATAAGATCACATCATAGCCTCTATCCTCAAGCATGGAAACAGATACCAAGTTCTTCTTCAGCCCCAGAACATACATAACATTATTCAAGGTGAGTGGAGCCCCATGCTCCCTATAAAACGTAACCATGCCCAATCTAGTAGCACTATACCTCCCGTCATCACCCATCTTGATATGCATTGGGAGATCTTTCTCCTCCAAGTCACTGAATAACTCCTTGTTGCCAGTCATGTGGAATGAAGCTCCACTATCTAAGTATCATACACTTCCCATCATTTATGACACCATGCATGCAATGAGGGAAAAGTCAAATTTGAATTGAGAGGCCAAAGCCTCACCCGTCACTCCTCTTGAGGACTTCTTCTTAGACTTATTGAGTGGACAATTTGTAGCAAAATGGCTCAACTCATGACAATGAAAGCATTTCACTTTCGTCATGTCTTTCTTCTTACCTCCATGGAAAGAATCTTATTTGGAATGGGAAGCTTTCCCTTTCCCCTTATTTTCCTTAATCACTAAGGCATGGTTCTCTTCATCATCAGTCTTTGATGAAGAGCCATCCCTGGTGTTTCTCCTGATCTCCTCTTGCATCAAGTTCGACCACGGTCTTTCCCAATCTGGAAACTTCTCTTGAACATTGAAAGGGTCCTGATAAGTATGCCAACTCTTTGGGAGTCCTAGAAGAGAAAGACTCGCCATATCATCCTTGGCAACCATGATTCCAACACTTCCAATTTCATCACAACATTGAGTGAACTTGGTCAAGTATTTTGGAATAGTCTCGCCTTTCTCCATTTTGATTTTTCGAAGTTTGTCCTTTAGTGCCAATTTCCTTTGGTCACTGTTGTTCTGATACAAGTCCATCAATGCTTTCCACATAGCATACGGAGTTTCCTTTCCATGGAGACTCGAGACAATGTGGTCTCAAACTCCCTCAAGGATTATCTACCTCACCTTCACCACACACTTCTTCCATTCAACCAGAATCTGTGCATCTGATGTTGCTGGCTTAGGAATGTCTTGATCAAAGAATTCCATCTGAAGTATGTATTACAAACTCAAACTTCACCTGTAAACTAAAACTCAAAACTTCGAATTCTCCTCTAGTATATTGAATTCAGCTCCGATACCATGTATATTTTCCGGTAGATTCACAAGCTCATGCAATTTACTAAAGAATAGGACAAGAATCTACTTCTACTTTCAACCAGTGGAAGTCAATAGATCGATGAAAACAATATGAACAAGAAGAAGACAAATCAATGGCACATAACACAATAAGTTTTCCTGGGGAAAGCCACAGCTCAAAACCCCGCCTATCTGTATTGCATTAAATCAGAAATATGAGTGAAGATACAAAGCTTTTTCTCACAAGAACAATTTCACACAAGTATGCTCAACTCTCTACCTCACAAGCCCGCTATTAGCCAACACTTAGCCAATTTCCATTGTCTGCCAAGCCCCTATTTCCTTACGCAATTCCTAGGATGAATGTCCTGTATTTAAAGGGAATTCATGCTTACAAAATTGTGCAATCCAAACATAGGTCCTTCTCTGATTGCATGCGTGATATTTACAACTCAGTAAATCATACAACTGATAGTACAATGTCCCTACACTCTAGTCTCAACTGGATATTTCTCTGAATTGACATGCATGAGTTTCTCACGAGGGAATCTTTAGTTAACTAGAGTAACACTTGTGGATGCACCAGTGCACCAACTAACTGTTAGTCCTCTATTAGTTCCACAAATAGTTAGAACTAATTTAACTGATCATAACTCAGTAAACTGAGTTAATCTAATTACAAGTCAAATAAACTCATCCTAGACCCCTAAAATTTAGGGAGAACATATACATGACTACAGAAAAACTTCCAAATCGAAATTCCTAAGCTAATTAAGTTAATTAAACTTAATTAACTATTTACAAGTTGCTATGAGAATAGAATTCGATTTTAATTCACAGTTTAATTCAAGGACAAATTAAACTGGAATTTCTTGTCGTCATTTCTCAACAAAGAGAACTGATAGTTGGTGAAAGAAGATTTAAAATGGGGTATCTGAAAATTTAATCTCTAAATGTTCCTCTTACTATAGAAATTTGAGTGAGGGAACACCACCCAAGAGCCAAGAAATGACATCTATTGTATAGGTAAATATTAGAGTAGGAAAGCCAAATCAACCCAGTTGGATTAGGTGTTACCCATAAAACAATAAAATAAATACATGTGAACAATTAGCACTAGATGGTTATCATTCCACTTGCTTATGAACTAATATGCATATCTAAGTTATAGAGAAAGAGAAAGATTAGAGAACAAAAAAACTATAGCCAAGGTTGGCATATCTTGGGCTATTAACGAGAAAATAAAAACCTCATCAACCTACCAATAACATGCATTCATTGAATATAATAATATTAAGGCTCTAAATAAAACCCTATGTAGAAACCCTTGACAGGATCCTATGAGACCTTTTGGCCTATAAACTTACTTCTAAACCAAGATAATAATCATACTATCTGTATAGGTATGTGATGCATAAAAGGACTGTAACTATTTATATTGACAAAATGGCATAATAAAATCTTAGTGCATGATGAAAGCGTCTTAAAGAAAGTCATTTTACACATGAATAGACAAAAGTAAAGAACTATCAAATATTTCCATAAAACTCATAGTCCTTATGATATTAAAGTTTACATTAGAATAAAATAAATGTGTACAATATAGTCATTCTTGAAAAAGGAGTTACAATAGTTGGCAATAAAAGTCTAAGTCGTAACCAAAACTAAAAATATATAAGAAATTTTGTCAACATTAAAGTGGAAACCCTTATGTAAAAATTATAGCCACTCTAGCTATCGAAGTTGGGTTCTCTGCCCTGTGTCTAAATGGAACCCTCAAGGGATTTACACAAATTAAATAGGAATTAACCTTTATAAAAATAATGCAATTTGACGGGACAAAGCCGAACACATGAGTAATTGCCTCGAGACCTGCGAGAAGCACAAAGAAAGATGAGTACCCAGAAGAGCTAGGATGAAAATGAGCAACCTCAAAAGCAAATGAACCCTACACGCACCTTTTGAATGAAACCCAAAATATGGGTCAAGGGCTAACCTATAAGCATAAACCCTTAGTCAAACTTTGGGCCATGAAGAAATCTATATAAGAATAATTATAAATGAAGTTTTTTTTCAAAACCAGTGCCTTACCTTGGAGAAGGGTAAGCGAAAATCCCAAGATTACTTCCAAATCTGAATGGGAATCACACCCAATTAACATAAAAAAAATAGAGGGAAACCCAACTAGTAAGAAGGCTGAGCTATCTTTAAAGATTTAAGTTGTCGGTTAGAGTGTTTACCTACCATGAAGCCATGAGAAAGGGGGGGTGAGGCCAGAATGCCATAGAAGGCCTGGTTTCTATGACTGAACCCCAAAAAGAATTCACGATTTTTCCCTGCCAAGAATAAAAATGTCAAGAATTAGAAGTTCGACTCTATGCTAAAATTCATGCCAAGAAATTAAAAAGAAAACCAACTAAAAGAGGAAGCACAAAGTCGGTATGGACATGGTTCGAAAAACCTGCTTTTGTCGGTAGACATAAACTTGGTCTTCGTCGAAAACCTTTCAAAACAAACGAAACCATGGAGGTAACCTTGAAAGCATGTGGATTTACCTTCTATTTTCCCATGTTTCCTCCAGAGTTGCAGAGACCAGCTCTCGTGTAGGAAAATGCAGATGACACAATGCAGAGAGAGCAGAGGGTATGTGATTTACCCTAATGGTACCAAATTCCATGCCTGTCACCAATTAAGACTAAGTTGATCGTTGCCATCAAGAGTACGAGATTGTGTGGATGGGCGTGGTCCAGCATTCGATCTCCTATCGCATGGCTCCTTCACATCGACTACGAACCATAGTTACCAAGTTCGGTCGTTCCGACAATTTTTTGTTTGTAAATTCATTGATTTGGTTTGGTATAGTGAATAATTCATCCCATTCGGATTTGATATTGTGTGTTGCCACCCATAGATTCCAATTTCAATGGGCTCAAAGCTTTCCACCAGCTGGAGTGGGCTGTCACCTCCGACATTCACAGTTCCAACAGCCACCGCAATTCGTGCCTTTGCTAGTTTGAACTCATAAAAGAGAAAAGGCAAAGATCCAACATTTTAATGGAACTTGGTAGCCTTCATGAAAAATTAAAATAATGGAAAGACAAAGTTAATGGAACTCCGTAGCCTTCATGAAAAATTAAAATAATGGAAAGACAAGTTAATGGCAGGATTAGTAAATTAGTAATTCTAATATGAAATTACAAAAACATGCTAATTTTTATAAGGGAAAAATTAAAAACAATAATTTCTATATTAGGAAAAATTATAAAATGGCAAAGTGCTTAAAAAAAGATAATTCCTAATTTACCAAAAATTATAAAATAGCAAATTAGTTGCAAGCGAGTAACTTTTCTTTAAAAATTAAAGAATGGTAACTTTTATATTGGAAAAAATAATAAAATGACAAATTTTAGTGCAATATTAGAAAAAATTATAAAATGGCAAACCTTAACTGCAAATCCATATCATTGTTGAGGAAAAATTTAATGAATTTTCATTAAAGTTTGAAATATAATGATTTTTCATATATATATATATATATGAGATGTAATATCGCTTTTTTTTTATTAAATTTTATAAAGTCAAAATGATTTTTATCTTATCTTGAATTGGAATTTTGTAATATCCCTAAATAACTTGGTGGAAAATTATATAGTTGAGTAAATAGTAATTTTTAAAAAAGAGTTACCAATCAGTTCAAAAACTGATTCTTGATTTCCGCTAATTCGGAATAAGGATGCATATAGGCTTAACCACTACTGAGAACATGGGGGAAGTTATGAACATTTAGCGTGGTATCCAGTGAGGACTGGCGGGAGGTTGCAGTGCTTTTTACTTATGAAGCATTAACATATTATTATTTCTCCACCATCTTTTCGCATGCCTAGGTTGCCGACCCAACCTTCTGGGTGCATGTTGCTTATCCCTCTGCTCTGCTAGTTTAGAGGTTCAAGGATCGATCCTATGCGAGGGACTGTCAATGTCTTCATCGGCGAAGATTGACGGTGAAAATGTGACGAAGATCGAGGGCGCTGTTGCGGATAGCAGCGGCGGCTCTTCTTTAAGTAATATTGTCAAGAACAAGGGTTCTAGACAAATGAGAAATAGGGTAAGAAGGAGCGTTGTTTTTGTTTTGATAGTAAAGACACTAGGCATGCCGAGACTTATTCATGTCTTTGTCACAGCTCTTTACTACCATAATTTTCTTAGTTTAGCTAATGGTGTTACCATGAATTCGCCCATCCACTGGCACACTAATATAGTGGTCAAGCAAAGAGAGTACCTTTCAGGGCAGTATCGTTGGCAATTGGTTTTCTGCCGCATAACCTGAAGTATAAATGGCGGTGGGCGACAATTTTGGCGAGGGTTTTCATAGCCGGTGGAAGCCCCTTCCGCGAAGAGGGCAGGTGAAGGCTGCCATTGCCGCAGCTCTTGTGCGCTCCATATCTACTGTCGCTTCAGCTTGATGGTGGTGCAACTGACGAGGTAAGTATCTATGACAAATCTTGGAAAATATAGGAGCTTGTGTTAGTATTTGAAATGAATATATGTTTATTTTGCTCATAGAAATAGCTATTTTGGTAAGGAGAACAATTGCATTTATGAAAAAGAGAATGCATATAAAAGAAATAGAAGTTAAGTTGGATTTTATCGAAAAGGGATATATGCTTTATTGCATTGGCATACTAGTTAATTTCGAAGTTTCTTGTGAAATAATTATACATCGCATGCAAGATAGAAATTGCTATATGATGTGCTTCTAGGCACATAGATAATCATTCTAACTTTCTTGAAGGAAAACGTATGTTTTATATACACAAATATAGTTTCTTTTTAGAAAAAGAGTGCATTCCTCATGCATGAAAATAATGACTTTATGAGAGATTTCTTGAAAACAAAGATAGAGATTCTTTCCTTAAAAGACACATATGAAAAGTGTTCATGCAAGAGCAAGAATCCATACTTGTTTCATGAAAAGTTTATGTGCATTGAAGTAAAAGTAATTGTGTTAGGAAAAACACATGTTGCATGCACATAAGGGTAGCTATTGTGACTTTGGAAATATGATTTTGTGTGTACATAGAGAAAGTGATTATGTTAACTTTCTTGAAAATAATAAATCTCTTGGAAAGATTGTCTTGTTAGATGAGTTGTGTCAATTTCTTGATTTTGATGCATAAAAGGGTAAGTTAACCTTGTTATTGTATCTTGATTTTTATGCATAAAGATGGATATCTATAATAATTTCTTGAAAGGGAAGCATGAGAAACCTTCATATAGGAAGATAGAGAAATGAGGTTATAATAACTTACTTTAATAAAGAATTATGTAATTGTTTACATGAAATGTTGATAGAATTCTAGAAAAGGGAATATGCGTTGCATACATTAAAGGAGGGCTCTTATGATAAGCTATTGGATGTGCAAAGAATAGTCATTGTGTTCTAGAGATATGTTCTTTGTATGGCTAGAAGAACTATTGGGCCATACTTCTTTAGGAAAATGATATGTGATTACTGTTATGCTAACATAACTATTATCTTAGCTTCTTGTTGAATGAGATGTGTATGCACACGAGAATTGTGTTAGCTTTCATTAGAAAGAATATATATTCGCATGCAGGAAAAGACTACAGGTTGTGTGAGAATGCTTTATATATTTGCATGCATCAAAAGTAATAGGTAAAGGACTAGATCTTTTGATAAAGTTTATGTAAATTATCATGTAAGAAGGTTATAACTGATGTTTTAGTTACTCCCTTCAAAGGAATGCCTTAGTGTTTTTCCTCTAAGAATATGTGCTTATGCGAAGGAAAATGTTAGTTAATAAGATTATTTATAAATGTAATCATGATGTCAATGTTGATAGTGATAACATTGGCAGGTAAAGTTGGATTACTTGCGCAAGGCATAGATTATATTTAACGTTGTGGCAGGAAAAGGATTAATGGTCCATGCAAATGAGTACGAGTTGCGGGATTGTACATTGCTAGAACAATCATGCCACAAGGAATGTTGCATGTGGCGGTATGTAAGTAAAGGGTTTCATGGAAACTGTATTAGCTTTTAGCTAGTTATGTGACAACTTAATGGTAATTTATTGTAATAATTTTATAACAATAGTTAAGGGGTGGAATCCCTTATAAGCCATTGAGTGAGGGTTGAAAACCCTCACGAGTGTTTAATAATAATATTAAATGTTTGCTAGTTTTCACCCTATGGGGTTTCCAAGGTATATCGGTGTTTAATGGTGTGATTGCCTTTTGTGTCAGTTTGATGATGTTGAATCCTTAATGATGATGATTCTTTATTTGATGTGATAATCATAATGTCCAAAGTATGTGACTAATTAATATGGTTAAGGAAAATCACGAAATGGACACAAGGTTCACGAGACAATTTATGTTGTTACACTACCACAGTGGTGGTTACTGATTATGCAAATGGTTCTGCAACTTACTGTCTTCTATTGCAATTTACTTCATGTACTAATGAACATTATATCTAATATTTAATGAGGAATGTGGAGTTGTGAACTGGATAATTACTTGTGGATAATTTGTATACAAAAATTCGAACTCCCTGCTTTTACATGTGAAGTTACCAGAGTATGTTACAAATTTGGTAACTATACTACTTCCACATAAAAGCCAAAGCTCCACAAAGTCATTCAAAACATTTACACTTCAAACACAATTCATATATGTATATCAAAACCCATGAACCAGAACCAAGGAAAACAAAGTATCAATGATATCTTTTGCCCAGCGATATAGGTATTATAAGGTTATCACGATGATATGATACGTGTGGCGGGATAATATTAGAAGGTTATCATACTGATATGCTCAACATTAGTAAGCTAATAATTATTATTTACAATATATGTGTGAATTTATGTTAGGTCATTTACCTAGCATAACCACGACCTTGAGTCTAGCAAAAGTGTGTTGTTATGAATACAAGTACTAGTGTGTAGCCCAGAATAACTCAATACTTTGCCGAGAATAACTCAATACTTTTTTCGAGTGCAAATTGGGTAAAAGATATTACATGGTTTCCTGATACAGGAAAACGAAATAGACATTGAGACGGTGATAAAATGGTTTCTCTTCAAGTAAATTCTTGGTTTAACCTTTAATTATAACAAGCAATGTAAATATTCGTTTAAAAAAGTACTTTTGGAAATTAAAAATTTATATTAAATTAAACAAAATAACTTTAATAATAGTTTGTTTGTTTCGGGTAGTTCAACTATTAATGGTCGTGGAAATAAAGTCTCACTGAACTGAAAGTCTTGGGTTCAAATCATGATCTATCCCCTAAATTTATTGAGGTGAGAAATTGGACATAATGAAAATGTAGTCTTACCAAGCTTACAAAAAAACTTTAATAATAGAATATATATCCCTAATAATGGATGAAGTATCCACTTTAAATCAAAATACACAGTTTGTCTATATATATATATAATATGGAGATTTCCAATTTTTTAATTTTGATAAATTAATAGATGGATGACATCTCCACTAAAAATTTCTCATAATAGTAGAGGTAGAGGGTTGATATTTAAGTCAAACTCGGTGATACCCTCTTTGCTTTTCAATTTAATTAAAAAAAATTATAAAATTAAAGTAAACTAAAATATATATTTTTGACCATGGTGGATCTATGAGTAATCTAGGGAAGACAAGAGTATATCTAGTTCCCTATAAACCGAATACCAAGAATATATCTAATTGCCTATAAATGGAATATAACGAGGCCTCATGTATTGACCACGAGCCAAGTATTCTTCTAGCTTCATCAACAATAGACTAAACATGTCGTTTCAGGAATCAAACACTAGTGAACTCACATGTACCAATGAATTCTTTTTTAGGTTGATAAGTGGGTGAATCCTGAAAATCACGCTTATCCTGTGGCTGAGAGGCCACGAATCAGGGGCGAATACCAAGAATATATCTAATTGCCTATAAACGGAATATAACGAGGCCTCATGTATTGACCACGAGCCAAGTATTCTTCTAGCTTCATCAATAATAGACTAAACATGTTGTTTCATGTATTGACCACGAGCCAAGTATTCTTCTAGCTTCATCAACAATAGACTAAACATGTTGTTTCAGGAATCAAACATGAACTCACATGTACCAATGAATTCTTTTTTAGGTTGATAAGTGGGTGAATCCTGAAAATCACGCTTACCCTGTGGCTGAGAGGCCACGAACTCACATGTACCAATGAATTCTTTTTTAGGTTGATAAGTGGGTGAATACTGAAAATCACGCTTACCTTGTGGCTGAGAGGCCACGACTCAGGGGCATCTAAGCCGTCAAAGTCATCCACCCGGGGATCACACCCCTGTGGCTGAGAGGCCACGACTCAGGGGCGAATACCAAGAATATATCTAATTGCCTATAAACGGAATATAACGAGGCCTCATGTATTGACCACGAGCCAAGTATTCTTCTAGCTTCATCAACAATAGACTAAACATGTTGTCTCATGTATTGACCACGAGCCAAGTATTCTTCTAACTTCATCAACAATAGACTAAACATGTTGTTTCAGGAATCAAACACGAACTCACATGTACCAATGAATTCTTTTTTAGGTTGATAAGTGGGTGAATCCTGAAAATCAGGTTTACCCTGTCGCTGAGAGGCCATGAACTCACATGTACCAATGAATTCTTTTTTAGGTTGACAAGTGGGTGAATACTGAAAATCACGCTTACCTTGTGGCTGAGAGGCCACGACTCAGGGGCATCTAAGCCGTCAAAGTCATCCACCCGGGGATCACACCCGGCTTGAGCCGCACCACATGAAACCATGCTGGATTTTTTGGTATCAGTGAGACTAGAACTGGTGACCTTTACTTACGAAGCGCCTTAACAGCGCACTCCTTCCCCAACTATTCTAAATCTCTTTGATACATGTACCAATGAATTCAATATTAAACTCGGATGAAAATTAAATTGCCAGCGAAAAAATAGTCAGAGAAAGGAGAAATTCGATCAAATGAAATTGTCGTTCGCTGCTGCGTCAAGGCGAAGAGTACTGACAAGTGCCACGAAAGAGGGAGTCCCTTCGCAAGGTCAGCTGGTACAGAACATGGCGTATTTGGACTTAACATTGAGTGCCTTTTGAATTTCTACATGCGGCGATTGAAGTGGCCGCGCCGACCGGCACGTCTCTGTGCCGGCCAACTTTTTGTTTTGAAACGCACTAAAATTAAAACGAAATGAAATATTTCGACATCGGGTTAAAGTTATTCCGGGGTATTTACGTACGGAGACATAGGCGGAGGTGGGATTTAGTTTATGGCGAAAAATGCGGTGTCTGTGTGTCAGAGGTTGAGATAAAAGAGACGCGTTTATCAAGGCTGTTCGAGGGAATAATTGAAGAAACATGCGTCCTCTTTTACATGGCGAAAAATGCGGTGTCTGTGTGTCAGAGGTTGAGATAAAAGAGACGCGTTTATCAAGGCTGTTCGAGGGAATAATTGAAGAAACATGCGTCCTCTTTTACATGGGAAAGAACATTGCAATTAATTTATGATTTAAGTGGTCCTTAACAAAAATTTTAAGCTCCAATATTAATAGTACAAATTTGTAATTTCTTACATCTCCAACGTGCAATGCTCCAATGCCATTAATGCAAATTTGTTTTATTTATTTTAATTTTTTACAGTTAATATAAGTTTATTTAAATTGTTTTTATTTTCAATTTTTTTGCAACGTCAAGGTTGTAATATTTTTGCTAAATATATTTTTAGGACGCGATTGTTTTGTAAGTAAATGTTAATGAATGTAAGAGGCGATTGTTTAGTATGTAAATGTTAATGACGGTTTGATAATAAATTTATTATTATTTATTTTAAATATTAATAAATTCACTTTTATATTTAATTTACCATATTAAAATAAAAAAATAAAAAATATTATAATAATTTTAAAATTAAAATTTAATAAGTAATTTAATATTATATCAAAATATATTTTTTATTATATATAATTTTATGTAAACTTTAGTTTTATTATGAAAGTGGTTTCTATTTTAGAATGTTAGTTTTAGATATCATTTTTGGGATTCAACTGCCTTAAGTAAGTCATTCATCTATGACCATTTCCATAGATGAATGACTTACTTAACATAGTTGAATTCCAAAAATGATATCTAATATAACGCAGTGAGGAAACCCCTTAATACTTAAATGTTAGTTTTATTTATTATATTATTAAATTTTGGAATATGATTTAAAAATATTTTTAGGGTGTTAGTTAGAAGATCATTTTGTTGGAATGTAAAAAATTCAAATTTATTACATAGGTTTTTTTTTATAATATTGATGAGTTCGCTAATATTAATGGAGTTTAAACTATTTTTATTCCTAATTATTAGTTATTTTTTTTTTTTGGTCAAGTAAGAATGGAGCTTTCTATTAACCGAACAAGTACGTTAATATGTTACAGGGTAAACCAAAGTCCTTTCGTTTACCAAAAAATGGTCCACATAACCTATCAAAAGCGTTATTAGCTTTAAACCTCTAAAACTCGGAACCATTCACTCTATTACACAGGAAATACACAAAATCTGACCCATAACCCATAAGGTTTGACATCAAAAATAATACATTGGGGACCATAAAAAACTGCCATTCATCACATTCAATGATCCAACAGCGAAAGTCGAAACGCTAAATTGCATATCGGCGAAACGCAGTTTCAACTCCACCTCCTTCCTCCGAACGCCGAACAACCACTAGCACGACCGAACCTCCACTGTTGATCTGCCCTTCGTGGATCCAACGGTCCATGCTGATTTCGGGTGGACAAGTAGCACAAGGATTAACCCCCTGAAAAGCGATTTTCTCTCTCCTCCTCTCTACTACATGTCGCTTGAAGAGTGGAATCGGAGGCCTTTTTTGAAAAATCAGTTACCACTTAGACCCCTCTCGAAATACCACTTGTGCTTCGAGAAACCATTTCCGGGCGAATTAATTTGTGCACTCTTCCACCAAGCGAAGATCGTCGATCTATCCCATCGGATGGTTCTCGTTCCTTCCGCCCTGTGCCGTTAATCTTCCGCTGATCACTGGATTTGCGCTTAAAACCCAGTTTAATTATTAGTTTTTACTTTAAAGTGTGGTCGTGAATTTTGAAAATTAAATTAAATACAAAGCAAATAATTTAAATTTCAATAATTTTGCAATTTTTCTTGTAAATTTTAAATTTAATAATAAAAATTAAATCACATAGTCAAAATCATTTCGGATTGTTTGGGCAATACTATCTCTATTATGGTAGGATTTTTTCATATGGAATTTCTAACTGATAACTAATTTTCCTATGGATTTTTAAAATTTTATGTTGTTTAAAATACATTTTTGAATGTATAAATAGATTCAACACTCTTGAAAATTCATTGGGCACTCTAATTATGCAGATTTTTTAAAATCTGTCAACTTTTAATTAAAATTAACTTAAAAAATAATAACAAAAAAAATAATTTCATCTATAAATTAAAGTAAACCAAAACCAAATAATCTAAATATTTTTATAACAACTTTGATTTCTTATAACTATTTTAACTTAATTTCAATCACATATCTTCATCACACCCCATGTTCTATTAAAAAACTTTATAATTTATTATCAATAAAAAAAAAATCCATCCAATCATACTAAGAGATTGGTATGCCCAAACCAAATACTATTCCAAATGATTTTAACACCGGACTTTGCAGCACCAGATTTCAGAGTCAGGCTAAAATTCAAAGTCGTATTCTTTAAAAATTAAATATTTTTCCTCAATGGACTTTGCAGCACCAGATTTCAGAGTCAGGGTAAAATCCGAAGTCGTATTCTTTAAATATTAATCTGTTTTTACTCAATGGACTTTGCAGCACCAGATTTCAATGGTCAATCGTGTCGATTATAATAAGAGCTGGAGGAACGCCGAGGGGTAAACAACTGCTGCAACAAATTATTGTCAGGGCAGTGCAGAGAAAGAATAATGGTTATGAAGATGATCATAAGCTTGCCAGTACTATTGCAGTTCTTCATTGTCGTTAAGGGGAGCGGGGCTTCATGTCCCACGGATTTTAACTACGTCCACCGAATTCCATGGAACTCGGGTTGCTGCCAGGCAGATGATGCGAACTGCTGCCAGTCATTATTCAGTCTATTTTCCATAGGCGTAGCTCAGCATCTCAGAGACTCCTCCATGTTCGGGTTCCCCGACCATGCCTCCGCCGATGCTTGCCTCAATGAATTCCAGCACCAGGTTTCTTCACTGCGCAGGGCGGCTCTTTCCCCGACCTTGGTTCCCCTTTGCCTCAACGACACATCAAAGTTTGTGTTCAGACCTAGTCTGTGCGATGGCATACAGACGAAACGGGATTGGATTGATCGGTTGGGTTTCACAGCAATTGATTCGTCGTGCAAGGGGGATCTCTCCGACTTACGTGCTTGTAGTTTATGCGTTAATGGCATTCAGCAGGTCACCAGCAGATTAATCCGAATGAATAGAAATGCCACCAATACTACCAGTCACCCATGCTTCGACTTTGCAGTTCGCTATGCTACCGATGTGAATGAATTGGGGCCAAAGAACCCAAAAACCGCTTCCTGTGTAATCAGATTGCCCATTCTCCTGCCCAAATCGAAGAATAACAACCGTCTGATTTTAATTTCCGCGTCTGCGGCAGCTGTGGTGGTCATTTCTCTTTCGGCATTTGTGAGTATTTATCTGTTGAGCGTGAGGAGAAACCGCGATGCCGCACACACGCAGTTCGTAAAGAGGAACAGAGACCTTTTGCAGGCAACCATGAAAGTGAAACCTTCCACGGACTTAGTATGGTTCAACATAGAAGAGATCAAGGCTGCGACCCACAATTTCAGCTGGGACAACCTCATCGGTCAAGGGGGTTTCGGGACTGTGTATAGGGGAACGCTTCTCAACGGCCAGCCGGTAGCCGTGAAGTGCATCAGAAACTGCTCTGCCGAAGGGGATGCAGAATTCTTAAACGAAGTGGAGATTATCAACCACATCAGGCACCGAAATCTGGTTGCCTTGAAAGGCTGCTGCGTTGCCAGTGACGACAACGCAGGGCACCAGCGGTTTCTGATTTATGATTACATGCCCAATGGAAGTCTGGATGAACATCTGTTTGGACGAAAGTCGAAGGATTCACTGAGCTGGACGCAACGGAAGAACATCGTCATGGGGACTGCGAAGGGCTTAGCTTATCTTCACGGCAGTGTTCAACCCCCGATTTATCACAGAGACATCAAACCTGCTAACATTCTGCTGGACGGCGAGATGAATGCCTGCGTATCCGACTTCGGGCTCGCAAAAAAATTAGTAGAGGGAGAATCCCATATGACGACTAAAGTAGCAGGAACGCACGGCTACTTAGCCCCCGAATACTCTCTCTATGGCCGCCTCACAGAAAAGAGTGATGTCTATAGCTTTGGCGCTGTGTTATTGGAGCTCATAAGCGGCAGAAAAGCTTTGGATACCTCCCTGGAATCAGCCTCCGATTACCTTATTACAGATTGGGCATGGAAGCTCGTCAAAGCAGGCAAAGGTGTTGAAGTAATCGATGAAAGGATTCGGAACCGTGGGCCTGTGAACGTCATGGCGAGGTTCGTTTCAGTGGGTATTCTGTGTTCCCATGTTATGGTGGCTCACAGACCGACGATTGCAGAAGCACTGAAGATGTTGGAAGGGGACATAGAGATTCCTGAGATACCGGACAGGCCTTTGCCTATTTCTTACCAATCTCTCAGCCGTGAAAACAGCACCACTTGAAGGACTCACAACAATTTCATTCGCCTGCCTTAGGGTTTTGGTTTATTCTTCACCGAAGCATTGTTGGCCGACATCAATTCAAGCATGCGAAAATTGTAATAGAAAGCATTTTTTTAGGTAACCAAATGACTGCGTATGTTCCAGAGATATTCTATCGCACTCCCGTTGTGATTTTACTGGCATTGTAGTAACCAGATGACTGTGTATGCGAAATTTGTAATAGAAAGCATTTTTTTTAGGTAACCAGATGACTGTGTATGTTCCAGAGATATTCTATCGCACTACCATTGTGATTTTACTGGCATTGTAGTAACCAGATGACTGTGTATGCGAAATTTGTAATAGAAAGCATTTTGTTTTAGGTAACCAGATGACTGTGTATGTTCCAGAGATATTCTATCGCACTCCCGTTGGATTTTACTGGCATTGTAGTAACCAGATGACTGTGTATGTTCAAGAGATATTCTGTCCAACTCCTGTTGTGATTTTACCAAAGCTCGACGGATACAATGTCATCCCATTTTTTTTAACTCGGTGGATGGATATTCAGAATCAGATAGATAGAAGTGAGGTTAAAAGTTAACTTTGTACGGATGGCATTGATGGATGATAATTTAATTTTCATTTTTTATCCGACGGAATTTCATAAATAAATTGCTTTTATATAAATGTAATTATTTATAAATAAATTTATTTTCAAATAAAAATTTACGCTGAATTATTTGTAATTATTATTTTATAAAACAAAAAATTCTAAATTTATTAAATTAGCGAAACCTAATATTTTTTTTTGAATTCTTAGCATCCTGTCACATATATCTGTGATATTTTTCAAAGTATAAAAAGCAATTTTTTATGGATTAAATCCAGATGACTATGAGCTCAATTGACTTTATTATTAACCTAAACATATTTTATTTAAAATTTTGAATTATATATATGTATATAAAATATTTTATACTATTTAAAAATATTTAAATTTGGAAAAAGACTCCTCTCATATATAAGCAGATCTCTCCAGCGACTCATTCAATCTTTTCAACCGTCCTCCATAATTCAAATAAAAATACTCCATCTCAAGAAAAATGCTTTCGTTTTCATAGAGGGATATGTTTCCTAATCAACTGTAACAAGTCTACCCCTTAAAAATATAAAAGTACCGGCATGCAACTAAAAAATTTAAAAGTACCGGCCTACAACTAAAAATATTTAATGATGTTTATAATAGCTAGTATTTTATTTATTTTATTGATGTACATTGTGTTTAAACAAGATTGCATAGCTAGTGTTTTCTTGCAGCTTAGTTCAATTATTGAATTTTGAAATGTATGAACTAACTATTGTATTCGAACAAGGGCTACTTAGTAGATATTCTTGCTTATTTTAAGTTTAAATATTAAATTAGCTTGTTTATACACCCTAATATAAATAACATTATTAGCTTGTTTATACACCCTAATATAAATAACATTATAATATCAAATAATAGATATTAAATAATTTAACGTGAATTTTAGTAAATTAACCATTTGTTATACATGGTTTAGGATAATATGTAATTTCGCTGATTTGTACATAAACACAATAATATTATAATATTATTATCTCGATAGGCTATTATATGCGTTTAAGTATGGAATAGTCTGTCAACTTTTTCAACTTTTAGTAGGTGTTATTCTTCGTGATGTATACTCTATTATGCTCACCTCTAGCAGGTATTATGCATTAGGTTTTTGTTTTACCATCTATTTTGGTAAAAAATGTTAAATAATTTTCAATTTTATAAAATTTTAACAATTACTTTTTTATTTATTGCAATATTTTTAATTCGCATTTATTTGGTGTAATTTTAAAAATCTTATTATTCCATACTTCTTACTTAATTCGTGATTGCACAATAATAAATAATAACTTATAAGTAAATGTTAATAACATTTACCATTATTTGTACCTAAACATTAATGGTTCCACTAAAACACTGATTTCAAAAATTCGATAAATTGCAAACACCAATAAATTATTGTATCTCAATGAATACATTATTAAAGATTGAACGCTTATTATGCTTGCCCCACTCTAAGATTTTTGTATATTTCCGGTAGCTGTTAGATCACATTTATTAGGATATTTTTCCTCCTAAATATAAAGGAAACTTGTGGGCTAGGAAATGTGTGCCCATTGTAATTTATTGAACTTTGCCATCGCTTTTATTGGAGTACATGTCCTTAGAATTTGTGCACATTAATGCTTATTAGACTCTATGACCAGATGTTGCAACAACCCTTTACCTTTTGCGCAATCTAGTATTACACTTGGTTAGGATATGTAAGGACTTACTGCAGAAACAAGATGGGGACTCATAAAATATAAATTATATTAGTGATAGAGTACATTTGTTATTTTATAGTGGAAGTTGTACATTAAATTGTACGATATTAATTAATAGTGAAGTACATCTGCCATCATTACATAATAAGAGGTGAAATAATTGAACCAGTAGTATTTTAGATAAATGAATTTAAATATGGTTTAAAAATAATAAATTTTAATTTATAATGTTAAAATTTGGAAAAATTTCATAAATTTTTGGACAACTTAGATTTATATCAACATTAATTTTGTTTTTAATATGTTATTATTGCAAGGAATAATAATAAACGTACAAATAATCCAAGAATGTGCTATAAGGTGCTCTTTCCAAGGCAGTTTATTACTAATTTAATTAACCTCATAAAATGGTGCATGCACGGAGACATGGAAAGTTTATATTCTAATTTATTACTCCAGTATGAGCTTGTTTGGAATTAATCATAGAGGACACTTGGACTTATCTATATTGTCCATCCGTAGGGTTTCTAGATCTACGGTGTTGGTTCTCGGGACTTCGAATAAAGTAACTGCTTCCACCTTAAGCCTTGAAGTCATCAATGATTATGCACCTTTCCTATTAGGAGTATGGCTCTGCAACATTTTTTCTAGCGAGACATTTGCACCCTCTGAGCATCATATCCACCAACATGCTAGTGTGTCTTTATGATTATTCTCTTTCGCTGATGAGTTCGCTATGTTGTGGTGTATTTCGCTAAATTTATCTTCCTTCTGTAGGGTTTCATTCTCTTTTCCAATGATGGCGTCCCCTCTTCTGGCAGGATCCAGAATTGGTTGCATATGGACTTCTTCAGGTACTGTACTTCGAAAACTCTTCAATGATTTCATCACATTCTATTCTCAATTACACAGTCATTCTAATACCATAGCCCTCCAGGACTCGATGGCGAGATGTTGGCATACTTGTTTTATCAGGTAAGGCTCAGATTGTTTCATTTAATTGTAATTGTATTAGATACTTCTATCACTTAGCAGGTAACAGTTAGGGTTTGACTGGTTTGTTTCCTTGTTGAACATGTGTGTGCCTCAGTACTGCTCCAATGGCAGCGTTGTGACACCAAACCTGCTTTAACAATCACTTTCCCTTTGATTTCCAAGTTTTTACTTCTTCTTCTTCTATATGGTTAAAGAGTTTATACCCTTTTGTTTTGGGTTTGTTTGAAATAGGGTAATTTGACAAGTTCCTTACTTCGACTTCTGAGTGTGCCCAGATTCTCCTAAGTTGAAAGAGAATTGCTCCGTCTGAAAGTTTTTTCGACTGTTTGAACTAGTGTTTTCTTTTGGGAAAGATTGTATATAATTGAACCTCCATAGGCGGCTAGACCTTCTATCTCTTTTCAATTGTATACAATTATCTTCAATTAAATTCTCATTTTGTTCATAATTATGTGTATTGATTTGGTTTTTCTTTGTTACAGAGTTGATGGTTTATGTGTATCGTTATATTCATTTGCTTCTCGAATAATACTTTTTGTTTACAGAGTTTGTTTAGAAGAAAGAAATAAAGGGTGACTGTACTGGTGAAAACTCGTTCATAAGGATATCTAGTAGGGTTGAATCTCTGCTGGGTTCTTCTTCGACCCACACGGTCCTACATAGAATTGTTGGGAAAGGGACTATTTGGTCCCTTGAGCTCTGCCTGGGATCGAACTAACCCAACCCGTTACGCCCCAGTTCTCAAATCTTCTTTGTGTACCAAAATTTATTATGGGAATTGCTACTGTATCTTGCAACATTTATCATCTTATTTACTCAAATGAATAGAACCGAGCCTTTTGCAGTGTTTGTCCTTTTGTTTATCAAAAAGGATTATAGCAGAGTCCATTTTTTGTTTAAAAATAAGAACATGCATCACACCCTTGTAATTTCTTTAGTAATGGTATTCCTTCATCTTGCTTGAGTCCGTTCAATTTTAAAGAATCGCTATTACTATTTCTTTCATGACAAATATATATATATATATATATATATACATACACACACACACACATATATATACATATTCAAAGAGATTTGCATCATACAATTTTCAGTTATTGGTATAATAAATTTACGTAGTCTCTTGTGATTTCCTAGGTTATAAATCAGAAATTGTTTTTTTTTCAAAAGAAAAGAAACACAGTCGATTCCCTATTTTTAATATTAACCTACTTGATATTTCTCCTCCCCGACTATAGCTAGACCTAGGTTAACCAGGACCAATTCACCGCCCACGGGGGTGTTTCTAATAGTTATGTTGGGTCCGTACTGCCTATGAGCAAGTTTAACATTGCAGTCCAAGAAGCTTAACCGATATCCCGTTTTTTGTTATAAGTCCTACACTAATTTTACCTGTTCAGTACTCACATCTGAAACAGATTTTGCCTAGAAACTTCTGGTTGAAGTTATATATATAGAGGTCCAATTATCATACTTTTTTTTTAAGGAAGACCATTTCCTATGTCAAATAGGGTCCTCCTTATTTTTCTTTTAAGAGTAAACACAAAACTCTTCTCTTTCACATACATAAAAAAAACACAAAAATCCTCTTTTCTTTTTTCTAGTACAACAAAAAAGAAATTAATCAATTCTGAAAAAACTAGGAGGTATACTTATCTTTTCGAATAGATTATAATAATTATCAACAGGAAAGTCTCACCACCCAGCCTCGAAGCTAGAAATTACGCTAAACACAGTTGATTCCCTATTTTTAATATTAACCTACTTGATATTTCTAATCCTCGACCGTAGCTGGACCTAGGTTAACCAGGACCAATTCATTGCATAAGGGGGTGTTTCTAATAGATATGTTGGGTCCGTACTGCCTCTGAGAAAGTTTAACATTGCAGTCCAAGAAGCTTAACCGATATCCCATTTTTTGTTATAAGTCTTATACTATTTTTACGTGTTCAGTCCTCACATCTGAAACAAATTTTGCTGAGAAACTTCTGGTTGAATTTATATTATATGGAGGTCCAATCATCATACTTTTTTTTTAAGGAAGACCATTTCCTATGTCAAATAGAGTCCTGCTTATTTTTCTTTTAAGAGTAAACACGAAAATCTTCTCTTTCAAATACAAAAAAGAAATAGAAAAAGCCTCTTTTCTTTTTTCTAGTACAACAGAAAAGAAATTAAATAGTTCTCATAAAACTAGGAGGTATACTTATCTTTTTGAATAGATTATAACAATTATCAGCAGGAAAGTCTCACCACCTAGCCTCGAAGCTAGAAATTACATCCAACACTGTCGATTCCCTATTTTTAATATTAACCTACTTGATATTTCTAATCCTCGACCGTAGTTGTACCTAGCCTAACCAAGGCCAATTCATTGCCTAGGGGGGTGTTTCTAATAGTTATGTTGGGTCCGTATAGCCTCTGAGAAAGTTTAACATTGCAGTCCAAGAAGCTTAACCGATATCCCGTTTTTTGTTATAAGTCCTACATTATTTTTACCTATTCAGTCCTCACATCTGAAACAAATTTTGCCGAGAAACTTCTGGTTGAATTTATATTATATAGAGGTCCAATTATCATACCTTTTTTTTAAGGAAGACCATTTCCTATGTCAAATAAAGTCCTACTTATTTTTCTTTTAAGAGTAAACACAAAACTCTTCTCTTTCAAATACATAAAAGAAACACAAAAAGCCTCTTTTCTTTTTTCTAGTACAAGAGAAAAGAAATTAAACAGTTCTCAGAAAACTAGCAGGTATACTTATCTTTTCGAATAGATTATAATAATTATCAGCAGGAAAGTCTCACCACCCAGCCTCGAAGCTAGAAATTACGTCCAACCTCTCCCCCAAGCCTTTTCCACACCTGATAGTTTGGAATTTCAAATTCCAGTTCTTGAGGTAACCTGTACCTGGGCCTCAAGACTACTCCAATACAATCCAATATTGTACACTCATGAATCAATTTGATGATTCCACTAACTCTAGGTTCATCTCAAGAATACCTCCATCTAGTAGCATTTTGCTTTTTCAAATTGAATCTCTTCAGTTTCAACATATCCTCCAACCTATAGATAACCTTGGATTTTTCCCACTGAGATTTGGGGATTTTGGTCCCCCTTTAGGAAAAGAGGAAAGATTGATAATTGATTCTAACTATCTAGGAATTTGGGATTTTGTTTTTTATTAACTATTTTTGGTTCACAACCGTAACCTCCACACATCATATCATTGTGTTATTTAATTTTCATCCACTTATCCTAATGTAAAGTTTTCTTATCATGTCTTATCGACAATTATAAATAACTTAGTTATTCAAAATAAAAAGAATTAACTGTGAGCAACTACTCATAGCATCGAGGTGTTACATAAACTCATTTTATCCTCAATGGGATTGTTTCTTGCCATCCCATCTACTCAAATCTTGCTTTCCTGTCAAAAACCAAAACCTTGGTGCCACATCTCCCATTAAGAAAATCCATAAATTAAAAAAAGATAAAAATAAAAAATAAAAAAATAAAAATAAAAATTATCTAACACAATACATTAGAACTAGTTGAGTACAGTCACGCCAGATGTTAGCTATAAGCAACAAAAAATATTATTTATTTTACAGGCATTAGGCATGTTATCAATTTTTTTGTTAATTAAACACCCTTACATATTCATGCCAGAAATTACAAGACCTAACAAATAGCACCAAACTTACCTTTATGTTTGTGCATTCTAACTACACATAATCGTGGGTTAGGTTACTTTGGTAATAGGATAGGTAGTGGTTAATGAGTGAACTCTTTGGAAATTGCTTTCCAGCCATACACCTAACACTACAGATCTCGAGACCTCAGAAACATCTACGACTCTCCTTCTAACCCTAAAGATCGATGGTCTAGATTCAGAGAATTCAATTGACGTAACCGACTTCCCTCCCCAGCACCACAGATGGCTCATTCTACACTCATCGTTCCAGGAAACTAGCTCTGCAACTCAAGGTATCTGCGAAGTTCCAAGGCGTTCTTGTATCTGTCAGTTATTTCCACATCAAGTAAGTTACTTGTAGAGCCCCTTCTTTTATCAAACCCTCTATAAAAAATGGTAAATTCTCAGGATAAATTATTCGCGCGTTCCACAAAACTAGGATGAAGTTCACTAGATGTTTCCAATGGTCGCATTTTAAAAATCGACCTCAATACAATCGGCTTCTTTCTACACAAGTTGAGTGATTCATATGGTTTCTAATTCAACTTATTGACTAATATGCCTTTACTTGAATTCTGAATTGATATCCATTTCTGTTTCTAGTTGCAGGGTTTGCATGAGATTTCTTTCCTTTTATTCAGGTAAAGGTTATTATTTAATTTTTCTTCTTTAATTCATTCTTTACTCTACTTATCATTAAACCCACCAAACTTATGGCAACCTTTGTTTGATTTTGTTGACATGTGAGGTTTATGTTCGGTTGCGAGTGTTGTTTGTAGTTACAGAACCACTGGTCACATCGACTCATAGTTCTTTCCCTTCCAGATTAGCCATTCGACCTCCTCCTGCTAGGGTTTATTTTTGATATCACTGGTTCAGTAGTACTTTTACTGCTACTAATCTATTATGCAAACTTGAACGCAATGGAAAAATTTGCAAGTAAAATTTTATGTATTTTAGGCTATGGATCACTTTACAAAACACATAAAATAATGGTTTTAAAACTTAGTTAACAACATAAAACAAAGACAAATATACCATATCAAAAACACATGAAAGAAAAAATGATAAATGAGTTCACCCCTATTAGGCTACATCTCCTGGTCCAGCTTCCAATGTTGGGCCTCTTTCATTAAGTGCTAAAGTTTATGTTTACATGGATTTACAGTGCTCATAGTTTAAAAATTATGTCTCCAATGACACCAGAACAATAAAAAACCCCTAGCTGGGCTCTTGTGGGTCTCAATTTTGCAAAAAACTAAAGAAAATATGCTCTCTAGAAGTTTTTCTGCTAACCACTCTACAAACTACACGGACATGGTAACCATTCTACAAATCTTCCTTTTCTAGAACTGTTAAGT
Organism: Pinus tabuliformis; assembly: GCA_031772625.1. NCBI lineage: Eukaryota > Viridiplantae > Streptophyta > Pinopsida > Pinales > Pinaceae > Pinus > Pinus tabuliformis. The sequence goes on along the minus strand of CM062806.1, from coordinate 891,885,703 downwards.
GATAAATTCGCCCAGCGCCTGCGAGATTCGTGCTGAATTGAGTGCTATTTTTTGCCTCATTTAAATTCTCAATGACCCCCGTGACCTGGAAATATGCCCTCTTGTCCATCATTGGATCCGGGTTTGGTATAACTCCACACCAACCATTATAACTCTGCTCTGCACCATGGTTTGGTTACATGCCATAGGGGTGTATTAACCCTCCTCGAACCGTGGTAAGTTGATATGCTATCGGGGCTTCTGGGTCAGCGTTAATCCCGATCCCTCGGCTCCCCCACCTGTGGTCTCATGGGTGTGGGGGTGACCGGTGACTAGGGCTTAACCCTGGCCCCATCCCCCAAATGCCAATCTTAGAAACTTTTAAAAAAAGTTTGGAACTATAGTGGTTAAGACCCACCCAACAATGAAGCGGTAAGGCTTTGTGCTACCACTCCATAGGTCTCACGTTCGATTCACCCACAGGCTCATTGGACCATAAAAAAATTTTGCAAGCCCATTGGGAGGCCACGTGACTGGCCACCATTCACCCACGTGGCTCCCATCCATTGGGCCAACAAACCACAAATTCGACCAATAAAAAAAAACAACAAATTCAACCAATACGGTGAGGCCACTTGGCAACTTGCCATTGGCCCAAGAAACATAGTAAACTTGCCGAGTCGCCCTGCCCGGTCAACATACGGACCGCCCAGTCAATGTAGCTACATCCAACCATGATTTTTTTTAGCTTTTTAGGAAAACTATAAGAACGTGATATTAGGAGCATACGATATTAGTTTTGAGCGATTCAAGTTGCGTTGGATTCAAGGCATCAAGATCTACATTTTAGCAATGTTTTCGAGTACTTTTGAACACTTCGAATTTTGAGCACTTTACAGATCCCTTGGATCACTCCTCCCCATTGGAAGCTTTTGGACCTCCAAAAGAATAGTTTTAGTCAATAAATAGATGAGGGTATAGTTTCCTCACCCTTCCACTCTCAATCCATTTGGATTTGCTTCGATTTGTGCCTTTAAGCCCCAGTGCATGAAGGTGCTCCAAGTTCCCTCTTTTTGAAGTTATTTTTTTTTTGTCAAGAATAGTATCCTGTTGTAATTATTCAAGAAATTCAAGAGAGAAATATTCTACTGAAGGAATCTAAACATACTCTCCTTCATATTCAATCAAAGGAGGCTCATATACTCTCAAATTCTCAACATTAACAACTACATACATTTCCATATATGGAGGCAAATCCAACCAGAAGGCACTATTACCAATCTTTTCTAAAATCTTAAAAGGTCTATACCTTATTGGATTCAATCTTTTACCTTCTCCTTTAAGCCTCTCCTTGCTAATGTAAATCCAAACTTCATCTCCAACCTGAAAATTTGTGGTCAACAAATCATGCCTTGTCTTGTACTTGGCCTGATTCGTTTCCAACTGTTCTTGAACCATCTGATGCACCAATTGAACTTGTTCAGTAAATCACTTGGCCTTACCAATGTCACTATGTCCATCAATAGCAACATCTTTCCCAAAGAGAAAATCTAAAGGAGATTTTGGTAAGTATCCAAAGCATGCCTCAAATGGAGATGTTTGAATCGATGAATTCTTTGCCCGGTTGTAAGCATGTTGAATGTAGTGTAAGTGTTCATCCCAAAGCTTAGGATATTTGCAACAATAACCAAGAAGAAGATGTACTATTGTTTTGCTCACCACTTATGTCTGACCATCGTTTTGTGGATGGAATGATGTGCTCTTTTTCAACTTGGTGTCCATCAGCCCCCATAATCTTGACCAAAATTTCTTGACAAATCAAGAATCTCGATAAGAAATAATTGATTTGAGCAACCCAAAATGCACCCATACATTTTGAAAGAACATTTATGCAATCTGTTCAACTGTAACCTACTTCTTACAAGGAATCAAAATACACAGCTTGTTGAAACGATCCACCACAACATAAAGATAATCATGTTTTTTTTAGACATAGGTAGCCCTCCTAAAAAGTCCATAGAAACACTTTCCCAAGGACAATAAGGAACCAGAAGTGGAGTATAAAATCATAACTTTCTATTGCTAGGATTAATAGTAGCACATAAAGAACATACTCTTACATATCGTGACACACTTTCATTCATACGAGGCCAATAACAATACCTTTGTAATTGTGCCACCGTCTTGCCTACACCAAAATGGACAGCAATAAGAGAAGTATTCACTTCCCTTATGATGTTGCCTCTTTCACCCTGTGTAATGCATAACTTTCCAAGATGATACAAAATTTTATCATGAACATGGTAATATAATTCCTATACTTGGTTTCCTTGACACAAAGTTCTATATACATCTTTAAAATCATCGTCTAAAGCATATTGTTCAACATAATTCTCATGCATGATAGAATTATGCTTAAGAATAATTGATGCACTAACATCTAGTCTAGAAATCATGTCAATAACTTTGTTATAGATACCTTTCTTATACCTTATTACCAAGTGGAATTTCTGCAAGAAACCCATCCCTCTGAAATGCCTCGCTTGTTGTAGCTTGGTTTGTGATTGCAAGTATTTCAATGGTTGATGATTAGTGTGAATGATAGTTTCCTTTTCCATCAAATAGTGTTTCCTTTTTTTCACACTTTACACCAATGCATACAATTCTTTGTCATATGTAGGATAGTTAACTACTACACCATTAAAAGTTTCAAATTGGTAAGAGATGGGCTTACTATGTTGCATCAAGACCGCTCCCATGGCATAGCCACTTGCATTGATTTGTATCTAAAATGGTTGTCTTAAATCAGGAGGTGAAAGAATTGGAGCTGTACTAATTCTCTCTTTCAATGCATCGAAGGATTTCTCCTACTTTCCTCCCCACTGAAAAACATGTTTCCAACTTGTTAAGGCATGTAATGGAGTTGCAATTGACGGAAAGTTAGAAATAAAATTTCTCCAATATTGGGTTACTCCCAAAAATCTCCTAACCTCTATTACATTATTGGGTTTAGGCCAATCTACAATGACTTTGAGCTTTGATGGATCTATCTTCAGTTCATCCTGTCCAACAATATGTCACAAATACAGTAGCAAGGTCTTTCCAAATTCACATTTAGACATCTTTAAGAATAAATTTTCTTTCTTAAAGACATCTAAGACTTTCCTAGCATGTCTGACATTTTCTTCACGAGTTTTGCTTAAAATCAATATGTCGTTTAAGTAGACAATTACAAAGTCATCAAGAAAAGGCCTTAAGACATCATGCATAACTCTCATGAATGTTGCAGGAGCATTATAAATCCCAAATGGAATAACCAACCATTCAAACAAACCTTGCTTTGTTTTGAGAGTTGTCTTCCATATGTCTCCTTCAGCAATCGTAATCTGATGATAACCACTTCTCAAGTACAACTTAGTGAAATACATAACATTTTTCAACTGATTAAGTAAATCATAAATTCAAGGAAGAGAGTAACGATTCTTTATTGTAACCTTGTTCAAGGCTCTGAAATCCACACATATGCACCATGCACCATCTTTATTTGGTACTAAAACAATTGGTGACCCACATGAAAATGTGCTTGGTCTGATGACCCCTTTATCAAGCAACTCTTGGATTTGTTTCTTGATTTCTGCATTCATGACTGACATTCTATATATGCCAATGTTTGGAAGAGGACAATCTTGCTGCAATTGGATCTCATGTTGGATTCCTCTTTTAGGAGGCAATCCTTTGGGTTCCTACAACATCTCATGCTAGGTGTTAACAACCTCATTAAAATCAGATTTTAATCTTGCATCACATTCTTGGAATGCTTCATTTTCAACATTCATTTTGGGTTTGATCATCAAGAGTACAAAATTATCACTAGCATTAACAAGCCTCCTCATTTGTCCAACATTCACAAGTGATAAATTCAACTTCTTTCTATGTGCTCTAACAATGTACTCAATCCCATCTTTAAACAAATGATATTTGTTCTCATGGTGATGAAAAGTGGCTCTCCTATCATATAGATATGGGCTTCCCAAAACAATACCACAACTTTCAAGTGGAATTACATCAAGTTATACTTCATTTATAAAGTTTGCAGTGATGTAAAATAACAATTTAAGTCCTTTTGTCACATATCCAACCTAAAGGATAAGGTTTAGGATTAGGAGTGGTTTCCAAATTTAATTTCTTAACAAAGTCTTCTGAAATAAGGTTTTCTTGTGATCCACTATCAAACAAAGTATCTATCTTGGTATGTTTTGAAATGACTCTAATGTGGAAAATGTTTATTCTTTCTTTTCCATGTTGAGTTTCATTGAGGCTACTTGAAAAATAGTACTTGCAATAGAGTCCTTACCTTTAAATCCCATGGTTGTGATCTTTGTTTCATGCTCGGAATTGGATCCTAAATCATGTTGTGTAGTTGTAGTAGTCTTTTTTTTCCCTTTATTGTTAAAGTTTTTAGGTCTCTTTTCAGGATGAAGTTTCCAAAAATGGTCTTCATCTTGGCCATCTTTTGAACAGTGTTTACATGTGATATTTTCTCCCTCTTTCTTGACTGAAGCATTATTCTTCCATTTTCCTTTGTATCCACTCTTGAATGGATTTTTTCTACCTTCTTGGGGAACATTGTTCCCTCTTTTTTCTAAACGAGTTTCCTGTAGACAAACTTCATCTAGTTTTGTAGGGTTAAACATGAAAATTGTGTGTCTCAAATAACTATGTAAACCTCCAATGTATTTGAGTAGAGTGTCTTGAGAGGATAAATCTATACCCAAAATCAAAGCTTTTTTCCTAAATTATTGAGTATAGCTTTGCACATTTTGACCCTTAGCTTGCCTAAAGTTTTTCCAATCCATTATAGCTTTTGCATGTATGCTAATGGATAAAATTGTCTTCTTATTGCAACAACAAAATAATTCCAAGAGGATAAAACCTTACCACTTTTCTTCATGTCCTCTTGAGTTTTGGCCTCCCACCAAATGAGTGCTGCACTTTCCAAACTAAGGGAAGCAAGTTGAATTTTGATCTCATCATCTTTGATTCTTTGTATCCTGCAATACACTTCAATATGTTGAACCCAATTATCTAATTTCTCAGCATTTACGTCTCCATTGTACATATGAAATTCAAACATTATGTCAAGCTTTAACAAAGGAGTTTTACCATGTCCCTTTGGAGAATTTGGAGGTGTTTGTGAAGGGGTAGAAGTAGAAGAAGATGAGGATGAAGATGGAGGTGAAGGTAATGGCTTGTCACCATTCCCTCCATTCCCATTTGGAGGTTTGTCAAAGGATCCATTGAGCTGGACGCAATAAAAGAACATCGTCGTGGGGACTGCGAAGGACTTAACTTATCTTCATAGCAGTTTCCAACCCTCATTTTATCACAAAGACATCAACCTTCTAACATTTTGTTGGGCAATGCGATGAATTCCCTTGTGTGGATGGCTTCGGGCTCGCAAAGATAATGAATAAATTAGTAGAGGGAGAATCCCATATGACAACTAAAGTAGCAGGAACACACAACTACTTAGTCCCCAAATACTCTCTCTATGGTCGCCTTACATAAAAGAGTGATGTCTATAGTTGTGGTGCTATGTTATTGGAACTCATAAGTGGAAAAAAGGCTTTGGATACCTCCTTGGAATCAACCTTCGATTACCTTATTACGGATTGGGCATGGAAGCTCATTAAAGCAGACAATTATGTTGAAGTAATTGATGAAATAATTCGTAACAGTGAGCATGTCAACATCATGGCAAGGTTCGTTTCAGTTGGTATTCTATGTTCGCATGTTATGGTAGCTTCATACCCACGATTGTAGAATCGTTGAAGATATTGGAAGGGGACATTGAGATTCCTGAAATACGGATAGACCTTTGCCTATTTCTTACCAATCTCTCAGCCGTGAAAACAACACCACTTGAAGGATTCACAACAATTTCATTGGCATGCCTTGGGATTTTGGTTTATTTTTCACCGAAACATTGTTGGACGACATCGATTCAAGAATGTGAAATTTGTAATAGAAAGAATTTTTTTAAGTAACTAGATGACTGTGTATGTTCCAGAGATATTTTGTCCCACTCTTGTTGTGATTTTACCAAAGCTCGACAAATACAATCTAATCCCATTTTTTGAAATCGATGGAGGATATTCAGAAGTCAGATAGATAAAAGTGAGGTTAAAAAGATATACTTAGAATATTTCCAGAGTCTGAAGCTCCAAAGTTAACTTTGTTTGGATGAGGTTGATTAATGATAAGTTTAATTTTCGCTTTTTAATCCGACAAAATTTGATAAATAAATTGTTTTTATATAAATGTAATTATTTATAAATAAATTTATTTTTCAAATAAAAATTTATGATGAATGATTGGAAATTATTTTTATAATATAATTTTATTTTTTTATAAATTTATGTAATTATCTAATGCTAATAATTTTTTTTTGGGGATTTGTACCATCCTTGTAACATATACCTATGATACTTTTCACAAGTATAGAAAGCAATTTTTTATGGATTAAATCTATCTGACCATGAGTTCATATCAAAAATTTTAGAGTAAATATAAAACGAAATTAACAATTAACTTTATTATTAACATAAAAATATTTTATTTAAAAATTTGAATTATATATATATATATATATATATCTATTATTTAAAAATATTTAAATTTTTAAAACTACTCCTCTCGTATAAAAGCATATCTCTCTTAGTCAACTCATTCAATCTTTTTAACCATCCTCCATAATTCAAATAAAATACCCCATGTCAAGAAAAATGCTGAAAAATACCCCATGTCAAGAAAAATGCTTTCGTTTTCATAAAGGCATATGTTTCTTAATCAACTCATATTATCCTCAACGGGATTATGGCTTGCCATCCCATCTACTAAGGTTTCTTTCTTATGAAAAAAAAAAACAAAACCTTGGTGTCACATTTCCCATTAAGAAAATCTATAAATTTTAAAAAATATCTAACACAATACATTACAACTAGTTGAGTCATGCCCACTATTAGAAATAAGCAACAAAAAATATATTAATTATTTTACAGGTGTTAAGCATGTTATAATTTTTTTGTTAATTAAACACCCTTACATCTTCATCCCAATAATTACATGACCTAAAAACTAGCACCAAACTTACCCTTATTTTTGCATGCATTGTAACTACACATAATCGTGGGTTAGATTACTCCGGTAATAGTTGAGGTAGTGGTTAATGAATGAACTCTCTGGAAACCTCTTTCCGGCCATACAACTTGCACTACAGATCTCGAGACCTGGGAAACATCCACGACTCTCCTGCTAACCCTAAAGATCGACACTCTGGATTCAGACTCCAGAGAAGTTAGTTGAGATAACTGAATTCCCTCCCCAACGCCGTAGATGGCTCATTCTACACTTGTCTTTCTAGGAAACCATCTCTGCAACTCAAGGTATTTATGGTGTCACGTCCCCACACTAGTGGTGACTCAATTTCCACTTATGGGAAGTGCGCAGTATCGACCAACCTTTTCATTTTCTTACTACTACAGTTCACGGGCTACACCTATCACCAACACTTATATTATTTTTCGTTAAGTGTTGACTTCTTCATATAAATGCAACAAAAATACATTCATCAAAATTCACTTCAAAACATGTGTGATCCAATATAAACATAAACACACATTTACGAAGGAAGGGGAAACTCTCGAACAAGTCTGCCCAATACACTTATAAAATTCTTAAAATAATGTACAAGTACAATTTTACAAGTTTACAATACTTTGGCAGTGGTCTGGTTGCACCAGCAACTCGCCCACAAAGTTATGCCCAAATCATACAGCTTGCTACCCACACTGGTGACTCTATCGTGTTGTTTACGCACCGTTCAAACGCGCCCAACGTTGCCCACACTAATATTTCACCCTTGGTGCACTTACCAACACTTCTTGGAAACCTAAAACTTTAGTCCTGCAAAACTCCATTCAGTCTGCCCTAGGAACATGACTTGACTATTCAGGCGGGCACCCCACCACACCTTTGCACAACCCAAACAACTCACCCAACACGGATTTTATGCACAACTCACCCGAATGATTTTCCTACACAACCCGACCAAAATGAGTTTCCTCCATGACCAAACCTGAATGAGTTTCCTTCACGACCCAACTGGAACGTGTTTCCTGCATGCCTCGACTTGAACTAGTTTCCTGCACGATCTGACCTGAATGAGTTTCTCACACAACTCGTCCCCAACAACCCACATGGGTTATGTGCACGACTCGGTCACACGACTCGAACATCTGCACATGACCCACATGACTCGATTATGTACTCAACCTGAAAGACTGAACATGAACCGAACTTTCACACGACTCAACCAACCCATTCACTCAACTTCTACCCAAAATCCATCTGTGGTTGTCTTCATTTGAGGGTTGGTTGCTCAAATGAACTTTCCTCACAGTTACTTATACACTTTACTCCAAACTACTCTCATCAAATGACACATCTATTCAACCACGTCCAGGTCAACCTCAATGTGTTGCCTTTCCGACACACTTGAACACCCTTGAATGTGTCTCTTGCCTGCACAAGCTAACCCGTCCACTAGGGAGGGAACCCACCGTCGAGTCCACACACATGCATGTTTGTAAGAATTCACCTGTCGCACCACTTGGTCACACATCACGCACCTTTAACCGAACGCTCCTACCCAAGTCACCTTTAACCAAACACGGGCACTCGTCGCACGTCATGGGCATGCACGTACTACAGTCGCATACCTTTAACCGAACTCCTTGAATACACATGCCTTTAATCGAAGTATTTCATTTTTTGACTCTTTGCCTGCTAGTGGTTGTCAAGGGTGCTCGCCCAACTAGAGGCCGTGACATTCTCCCCCATGATAAAAACGTTGTCGTCCTCGACAACACATAATCTCGGAAAACTCTATTACCAAGACCAAAATGTAGCAAAGTATCATAATCTCCAACATCTAATGCTCATGTTGAATGTACTCCCTGCTCTACATTGCATGAACCTCAACTAGGGCCCATGACTCAATGTATGGGTAAGAATCCTCAATCCATGGTCATCAACCACAACTATTGCATGCCTCCATACTACTCCATCATGTGGAAGGATGCTCCCTCCAACTTGGTTGCATGCTACGATTGCAACTCATATCCTGATAACCCACCATGTATTGTCATCATCATGTGAACTGCTACTAGAGACTCCAACTCAAATAAAACACATCTCAACACATTGAGATCCCCTATGACTCGAACTAGTTAGGTGATCAGTCCAACTATCGCATTCAACCCATGAGAATTCACCTCCTCATGCCTTCATTAGTTGTTTCTCCAACATTCCATCAGATCCTCAACTCGATCAAGAACTCTCTCCGTCAATCCAATGTGCCATTCCTAGGTCCATGAAGAAATATCCATCTCCTTTGTGATAATGTTGTCTATAAATGCTATCAATGTGGCAAGTCCACACCTATTTCATCATCTCATCCATGTGTTACCCATGGTCATAGACCAAAAACCTCCATGCCCATAAAAATTACTAAGTATCAACTCAGCCCATGCCCAAGTGCTTCCACTAAGGCATATCCATTGCCATGAGCTGCGATGAACCATCTCCATCCAACTCTTCATCAAGAACACTTGTCTTAGTCTCAAGTGCCATCACAAGTTGCCTCACGAACAAAACCCATACTATGTTCCAAGGTATGCGTCCCATACCACATCAATGTCAATTACAACATCTAACCCCAGCTCCTCAACGATCCAGATACTCCAAAAACACCGCAGTATGATGTCTTCAATGACTGCAACTCTCTCAAGTCACTATGAGCTCCAGCATACTTGTCTTGGTCTCAATTTCCATTTCAAGTTGCCTCTGCCCTCTCTGTCACATAAATACTCTCATAGGCTTCCCATGTATCCTCAAAAAAACCATGGCCTTGTTGTGAAAATGTGCACAACATCCCCATCGGTCCATTTCTAAAATGTCTCCATGTCGCACCAACAATTTCATTCTCACAACATCCTCACCTTGGTACTTCTCCTTTGATGCCCATAAATAACATCTTTATAAGTGCTCCCGCATAATGGCCCTGCATGAAGTCTACCAAGCGCCCATCTATCCAACTCGATGCCCATGACTTCGGTTGCCTCTCTTGTCCACTCTAGCAGACTCAACACAACTCTTGTCATCACATCCTTACTCTTTTTCAGGTTAGTGCCCTCCATCACTCTACCCTCATAATGATGTGACAAGTCTCTTCCTCCAGTGTTGCCTCCCCCACTAAAGGTCCACCAAGACTGCCTCTTGGTCTCATCCATGAAGAAGTCTACCCAAGTATCATGTATCATAACTCTGGTGTGCCCTTCCTTCATTCTGTCCATGAGTCATGCCAAGCACTTAGCCAATTCTCCACTTGGTTAAGAATGACTCATCCATTGCAAAGCACATCATGTTCCACCCTTATCACGAGCATTTGCACCTCCTGCCATAAGGTCAAAAACTACCCCAACAAGTCTTGCAACAAACAATGTTCTTTGTTTCCTCAACACACAAGGTCTCATCGTAATCATCCATGGAAATGTTGTCCATCACATTGGCAAACTTCCTTTTCCCATCCCTGCATATGGCCCATCCTCCAAAAGCTCCAATTAAACACAAATCATGACAATACTTATATTTTCATGAGGTCTTTCCATGTGAGTGCATCCTTCCATTAATGGCTACATTATGCATGAACCTGGCTCAACTTGGGCAAGTAAGGGTGCCCTTATGAAACACATATTATAGCTTCTTCCTCTTTATCACAATTTGTTGTCTCATCCTGCTCCACTTCTCAGCCAATTCGAATAAGTTCCCCTATAACATTTTCTTCCAAGACTTCAATTTCAACTTGAATTCCTAGTCTTTCTTCCTTCATGTACCTCAACCTGTAAAATATCTGCACAAGTCTCTCACAACAATCTTCCATCGTTCAGCTTGGCCCAAGCTTGTTGCTTTTCCCCTACTCAACTTCCTAATGTCGCACTGCGATCAACTAATGCTTCAGTTTCAATACCAAATGCAACCACTACTATTGTATTCTTGCTTCAAATTCAAATCAGCTTGGTCCACCCTGAACTAAGCTCTGATACCATCTGCCATGCCCCCACACTAGTGGTGACTCAATTTACACTTGTGGGCAGCGTGCGGCACTAGCCAACCTTTTCATTTTCTTACTACTACAGTTCACGGGCTACACCTATCACCAACAATTAGATTATTTTTCGTTAAGTGTTCACTTCTTCATATAAATGTAGTGGAAATACATTCATCAATATTCACTTCATAGGATGTGTGATCCAATATAAACATAAACACACATTTACGAAGGAAGGGGAAACTCTTGAATAAGTCTACCCAATACACTTATAAAATTCTTCAAATAATGTACAAGTACAATTTTACAAGTTTACAATACTTTGGTAGTTTCTTGGTTGCACCAGCAACTCACCCACAAAGTTCTGCCCAAACCATTCATCTTGCTGCCCACATCGGTGACTCTATCATGTTGCTTCCCGCACCGTTCAAACATGCTCAATGTTGCCCACACTATTGTTGCACCCATGTTGAAATTGCCTACACTTTTTGGAAACCTCAAATTTCAGTCCTGCAAAAATTTGTTCACTTTGCCATGGGCACACGACTCGACTATTCATGCAGGTGCCCTGTCGTGCCTCTGCATGACTTGAACGACTCACCCGACATGGGTTTTCTGCATGACTCACCCGAATGAGTTTCCTGCATGACCTGACTTGAATGAGTTTCCTACAAAACCCGACCTGAATGAGTTTACTGCATGAGCCTGTACGAGTTTCCTGCACGACCAGTCATGAACGACTAATAGGTGTTTTGTGCACAACCCGAACATCTACACATGACCTACACAACCCGGTTTTGTACTCCACCTGAACGACTGTACATGACGTGAACTTTCACACGACACAATCAACCCATTCCCCCGACTTCTACCTGAAATCCATCTGTGGTTGTCTTCAATTGATGGTTGGTTTCTCAAACAAACTTCCCTCATGGTTACTTATTCACTTCACTCCAAACGACTTTCATCAAACGGCATGTTCATTTAACCACGTTTAGGTCAGCTTGAATGTGTTTCCCTACCGACACACCTAAATTCCCTTGAATGTATCTCTTGCTTACATGAGCCGACCTGTCCACCTGAGTGGGTGCCCACTATCAAGTACACACACTCACACGTCTACACGCCTTCACCCATTGAACCACTCGGTTGCTCATTGCACATCGCGCACCTTTAACTATATTCCTTTAACCGAACAAAGGCAGCCATTGCACATCATGGGTGTGCCCATACTACGGTCGCATGCTTTTAACCAAACTCATCAATTGCACACGCCTTTAACTGAAGTCTTTGGTTTTTCGACTCTCTCATCCATTAGTGGTCTTCATGGGCGCTCGATGAACTTGATGCCCTGACATATGAGGTTCCAAGGCATTCTTGTATCTATAAGTTATTTCCATATCAAGTAAGTTACTTATAGAGCCCCTTTTTTTGTCAAACCCTCTATCAACAATGTTAAATACTCAAGATAAATTATTCGCCTATTCCACACAACTAGGATGAAGTTCACTGGGTGCTTCTGGTGGTCCCTTTTTCACAGTAGGCCTCAATACAATAGACTTCTTTCTACACAGGTTGAGGGATTCATATGGTTTCTAGTTCAACATACTAACTAATATGCCTTTACTCGAATTCTTATTTGATTTCCATTTTTGTTTTTAGTTGCAAGGTTTGCATGAGATTTCTTTCCCTTTATTCAGGTAAAGGTTATTATTTAATTCTTCTTCTTTAATTTTTTCTGTACTTTACTTATCATTAAACCCACGAAACTTACGGTGACCTTTATTTCATTATGTTGACAGGTGAGGTTTATGGTCTGTTGTGAGTGTTGTTTATACTTACAGAACCACCGGTCACATTGATTTCCCTTTCATGTTAGCCATTCAGCCTCCTCCGGCTAGGTTTTATTCCTGATATCATTGATTTAGTAGTACTTTAGAGCTATGAGGAGTTAAGATCTCAAGAGAGATTTATAGTTAGGGTTTTTGAACTTGATGAGTAGTTTCAAAATGGAAATTTTAACTTCTTTGTCAAGAAATGGCTATGACCTACTTGTTTAAATGTATAAATTGAAATTGTTTATACAATGCTTGGCATGACCATACTTTATTAGGCCACTAGACTCGCTATATATGTAATTCTATATAATAGTTTGTTATGGCTTCTATTAATTTTGTTTGAGCACTATATAGTTTTTAAAGAGCTTTTATGTGGAACAATTGTAATATAATTCTTGTTTTATCCAGGGTTTGATACAGAGTTCCATTAATCGATATTATTGTTATTCATTCATTTATTTTCCATAACTCTCGGCATACTTTTCTAGTATACTCATTTTCTGTTCATATATTATCTTAGAATATTCCTCCCTTCCAATGAGATTAGTCTCAACACTGCATATCCCCCTGAGATATCCTCACAAGAAGGGTGTTTTACTTCAACAATATTGCACAAAATAATATTCCAGTGACTATCTAGCCCCAACTAGACTTATCCAAGGATGATTCCAAACTCAAGAGGTTTCCTCTAGCCAACCAGCAGGAAATTCGTCTTTATCTATCAATTCTCCTCAATTCTTACAGTTCTTCTCCTTCAGGTCACCTAAGGTTCGTTGTACCCTCTCGGTTTCCTTTTTTTTGAAAAAAAATTCCCAAAGAGAAGTTTGGGCAGGTAATTTTCTGGACCATAACTATCCAACTACCCTGACCAATGGGTCTCTTTGAACCTTACTCTCCTATGTGGTTTGCCTCATAATCCTTGCGTAAGCATTCATATATTTCATAATAAAACTAAATATTTCTTAATTATTATTTAACATTTGTCTGGTTTACAAAGTAACACAATGTCTTTAACTGTATTGAATCAATATTTAAAAGTTACCAGGGGATGTTACACTTGGCGTACAAATATAAGAAACATTTTAATTTTAATTTATTTTAAACATAATAAATATATTATTTTTCTTTTACAAATATGTGATTAAAAAAATTATATCAAAGTAAAAACAAATTGATTTATTATCTTTACTAAAAAATTAAGAAAAAATAACATAATTTGTTTAATTTAAATATATTTTAAAATAAAATAATAAAATAATATTTTTATTTTATTTTTTATACAATAATACATTATAATTCATTGTTTAAGCAATAATATGTTAATATTATTTTAGTGTACATATAATTTTTTAAATTTTTTATCTTAACAAATCGTAATTATTACACCGTAAGGCGTTCCCTTTGGGATGAACTCCCCTCTTGTCTTTAGTGTCATTGCATAGGTTGTTAGATGAGTGTTAGATGATTGAAATGTTTCCCTCGATTGATCCCATGTGAAATGTCAACTAACTGAACTCCCGTCTCATTTATTTGTTTAGACACGCTAGGGTTCAAGACTGAGACTTTTGATCAATTTTTTCTTTTTATTACCAGATGCATCTCTTGGAGCGATTTTTCATATGGGAGAATATGCAAGAATATTATGCCTTATTCGAAACATTTCTAGGTATCCCTGAGAAAATATTGTTCTTTTGTAATTTTTATTATTCCATAGGGTATCACTGTGCAAGAAAGTTGTCGTAGATTCTCATTCCTGACTAGATTGCTAGGTAGTTCGACACTTTATTTACATATTTTTTTCCTCTACCAGTGGTTAGAATCTTATACTTCTTTTTTATTTGTACACAAATTACCACTACTCGTTAGATAATTATTCATTGGCATTCGTTTGCACAAGTAATGGGGGTTCCTTATCAAAATTGTCGAGGGTTATTCAAACCTTAGCACAAATTGATGTACTCACCCAAATCCTTGTCTCAATGAGAATGTTTCCTGGAAATTTACCTAACCAAAAATAATTTTGTAGTTAGCTACAACTGAAAGTTCCTACTTGCATTTAACATATTTCCTTGAGTAATTTAGAATGATGGGTTCATTTGCTTTTTAGAAATGTCACAAAAACGATCGAGAAGGGTGACCAAGACCAAGTAAACTCCTTTCCTTAATTACTCCTTGCATTAGTTCATTTATTTAGTTTAAAATTTGAACAAACTTTGCTCTGACATTTATTCCTTGGTTCCGTAACATGTATTTCTATGAAATCTGCCAATATTTCTAGTATTTCATCATAAGAAAAACAGGTGCATTACACTACACTAGAAGTCACTAAATTTGGCTCACCAGCCTCACTGTATTTACCTATGGCACAATTCATCAACCATTAAAATGTAAAAACACTAATGAATCTACTACAGATTGTTTCATCTACTCATATTCTTCGCAAAAACTACAGAAACACAAAAACTCACTAAGAATGATTAACTCACAATAGCTTAATAAAAAAGATAGCATCAAAAATTCGTCATTAATCTCGCTCTTCTTCGGCCAACCCTCAAACTGTGATGGAATAGTCTTATTATTGGTCTCCTCTAGCTTCTCGATCATCCTTGACTTGATTCCTCTCCAATTTGGTAGTTCTTCCATCCCTGCTAAATGTTTATATTTTCTCTGACAACTTCTCTCCAAGTGTCCCATGTTGTTTAACCGCGTAGTAATGCCCGTTGAAAATATCTTCTACCAACTCATTACCATTCTGTTGATTTCTTTCCCTCTGCAAATAGATTCAGATACTTCTACCATGTCAACCTTCCTTTATCTCTCCAACCATTCCAAACTCCTAACTACCATATTTGCTTGCACGCATTCTCTCTTGCTCGATGTTGTGGTCTTCCTCCCACGGTGCCTTTCTACGCCACATATCCCTTTCCTATGCTAGAATTTATACTGCATGTTGGACACTCCTCTTTTGTGCCACTCTTTTTTGTGTTTTCCCCTGCACTAATACAACAAAAAATTCAAAAATATTTCGACCTCAAACACCTAATATTAAATATAGGTTTTAAAATATAAGGTTTATACTAATGTGTTTAATATATATAAGGTTTAATATATAGGGTTTAATATATAGATTTTATACTATTAGGGTTTATAATATTCGATTTATAATATTGGGTTTAATATTAGGGTTTATAATATTGGGTTTGTTGTCACTATGACAAACACCCTCCAAAATTTCACCTACACTCAAATTTTGGAGCCTACTGTGGATCTTGCAATTGGTCGTTCCGTAGTCACTTCATGGTCAGTTGATTCTTTTGAGCTCCCTTCTTGGATTGGAAGTTTCAAAGTCACTTGCTCACACATGCTCAATCTACAACAAGTTCATGAGCACATTCTTTTATGCAATCTTGAACAAGCATAGCACGGTCCATCAAGATTGTGCATGTATGATGTCCAATCCATGTTGGCAGTCAGTGCACCTGACATCAATAGTTTCTCACTTCTAGCTAGGCATGTACTTATATTTCGGCGAATTTTGCAAAATGTCGCTTCACACACCTTTGTTTTCACAAGTGTCAATTTCATTTTTTCGATTGTCTCTTTCGATTGCTTTACCTTTAATTAGTGCCATTTTCATGTTATCTTTGCCCTGGCATGTGTTGTTTTCACCGTCGTTCGCATATCGCAAGTGTCATTTGCGCTTTTATTTTTATAGCAAGTGTCGTCTTTTGGCGTGAGAATTGTCGCTTATCATGTAAAGTGGAGATTTGGTTTGTTTCAAGGGGAAATATTTGTGATAATGAGTTTTTCTTATCATGTAGACATGTTACACACTCATTTCTAAAGTTTCACACACTATCGCACAAGTATTGTCATTGTCGTTGAAAAGTTTATCTTTAGTGTCACACTTGGAATGGGTTGTCGCAATGTTGTTGCAATGAGGAAAGTGTGCTTTTCATTTTTTTTAGAGTTTCGTGTTGTGTCATCAAGTGAACTAAGTGTGTGATGATGTTAATGTCTTTCTTTTATTCAACTTCCACTCACTGATTCAACACTTAGTCAAAATTGAAAAAACTCTCGACCGAGCCACTTAACCTATACAACCCTCCTGAATTGCGCACTGCGCAGTCTCAATCCTCAAGAAGAAACTTTGTCTCTTAGCACTAGGTAATGCCCCATATCTTCCTCTCATAACTGTGTATTTTGCAACCTCAGTGCTCAAGCCCAGCCCCTGAGTCCCACAATTGTGCAATCTTTCTCTCCAGCCAAGCCAACACTAGGCATTGTGCAGTCTTAGTCCTCAAGCCTCAGTACTGAGCACCTAAAGTGCACAACTACAAAATCAATTGGTTTCCTATCCTTCCAGTACTATGCATTTCACAATTCTAGTGCTCAAGCCCAGGTCTTGGCCTTTAAAACTACACAATCATGCCCTCCATCCAGGCTTGAACTATGCATTGCATAGTCTCAAACCTCAAGTCCAAACCTTGAGCTCTTGATATGCACAAATACGTAGTCACCTAACCTTCTCTACCTTCCAAATTCGCGCATTTGGATGAAATAAGGAAAAACCCCTCATCCTGGCTCACTAACTCCCAAAACTGCGCAATCTTCTTGCCCAATCCATCCTGAACTGCATATTGTGCAGTCTCAAGGATCAAGCTTCACACCTGGTTGTTTGAGTTGCGCAACTGCGCAGTCACTAAGCCTCCCTCTCATCCTGTCCCAACTTAGTCACTGGAAAATCATCCCACATCTAAGACTAGGGGTTTATCCGAGTGATATCATCTTGTCATGAGTTGATTGCAGATGTAGGCACTCTATCATGTTATGGAAAGATGATGAATAAGGACATGGAGAAGGAGGACATGTTATAAGACACATATGCAATTGAAGATATAAGATAATCATTAGACAAGAAGACGTAAGAACATTAGATTACAACAAAATATAAAAGATTAGGACTGCATGAAGAATCCATCTGATTCACAACCCTTTGGAGGGTGGATATGACGAAAAAGCATATCTCTCATGAAGATGAAGCATTGCACATCTCCTTTTGAATACAAAGGAGCAACAAGAATGGATTGGTGTTTCCATGTCATCAAGAAGTCCTTGTCAAGAGTTTCATGCCATTTCATGTCATGAGTCATCATATGCCACATCATTATCGTGGATTATGTAATTTACTATTCAAAAATGTATTGTAAAGTGGAAGTCCAAAGGACATGTACAGAAGATGAAGAGTCATGTAAAGTTGAAAAGTCATAGGAATTCAAATAGTCATGAGGGTAGTTAAAGAGTCACAAAGTAGGTGAGGCGTCACCCAATTGGTTATATATACATGCTCATTGTATGAGAAAAGGATTTTTTTTTCACCTTGGCTCCTCCCGCAAGGCATTAGAGAGACAAGCTAGTTCATTTGGGAAGTAAGGAGTGGCTCCAATGCTCCACTATTGAGGCTAGTGGTATTCGTTGTATACATTGTTCTTGTGACTTTTACTTAATATCAGAAGCCTCATGATCGACACATTCTTCCTGCATGGATTATAAATTTGTAAGACTATTCTGTGGATGTTTGTAATTCATGTTTTCTTTCATTTGTGCTAAACTAGTTTATCTATTTCGATTATTTTAGTACTTATCATATTGAGAATGTGTTGTAATGGTTGTTATAACTATCACATATTTATGGACTATTCAGCTGGATGTTGGACATATCTTTCATGTTTATAATGGTTGCCATGACTACCACACCTTATGGATTATGTCGCTGGATGTTAGACATATATTTTATGTGTGTGTTTCTTTACTAGGGTGGTACTATTACCTCTCTCCTAGAGGTTCACTTTCCTTTCCCTCCGTAGTAGAAGAATATTAACACACATACAACTGAAAACTCACTAAGCATACACACTTACTGATCTGAGATTACCTGTGCATAAATTTCTTGTGTTGAAATTTGTAGCCAAGGAAAACCTATAACAATACATGGAAGTCGGGTCCTATTCCAAACATGTGATGTCTAATTGGGACTTCATATTAGGGAGACCCCTTGTTTGATGGATTTCCATCACCCTCAATAGGTTTATAAACCCTAAAATTATAATTCCTAAATTGTAAACCCTAATATTAAACTAAATACTAAAAAACTAATGTTATAAACCCTAATATATATAAACCCAATATAAAACCCTAATATTATAAACCATATATATATTAAACCCTTGTATTGAGCACTAGTATTATAAACCCTATATATATTAAACATCTTATTTATAAAACGAATATTATAAATCATAATATTAAATCGAATATTATAAACACACATTATAAATCCCATATATTAAACCGCAATATTATAATCCACATATTATAATTTTCAAATGTCGTAATGTGACATTGGATAAATTGAAATCTAATGTAACATTATGGAAATTATAGGCATATAGTGATAATGTTTGCCACAATGTGATGTTGGATAGGTTTTTGTTGCATTGCAATGTAACGACATATTTGAATATTAATGTTAATCAATAATATTAAAAAGTGAATATGTTTGATAAGAGTTGAGGATCGTTGATTGTCAAACATAAGCATTGGTAAATGTGGTTGATTAAATGTGTAATGTCGTACTGTGACATTAGATAAATTTCAATTTAATGTAACATTGTGATGATGATTGTCACATTGGGAAAATGTTTGGAAAAATGGCACATTAGATAGATTTATGTACTATTTCCAATGTAGTTTTTCTTATTGGACATCATTTTCTCCATAATAGGCGAGCATGGATGCCTTTTATGCAAATAATGACTAATTCTTCATTTCATACCCCATGGTTGACCATTCTAACCATGTTGGTCTTGGATGACCTTGGTTGATCATGATTGATCATGGTTGGCCATGTTTGACCTTGGTTGAGCATTATTACTCATTGTTAGTCATGGTTGACCATGGTTGGCCATTGTTGACTTTGAAGGAGAATGATTGCTCATGGGTGGCCATCATTGGCCATGGAGACCTTGATTCACTATTATGGTTGACTATGTTTAACTAATGTTTACCTTTTTTTACTATGTTCTTCTATGTTTGACTAATGTGGTTGACTATGTCTTATTATTAATATTAATCATTAATATTAAAAGGCAATAATGTTTAACTGAAGTTGAAGAGTGTTTCATTTTAGGAGGCTTATCTATTAACAACATGGAGGGAATTTCAGTAGGGAACATGGAGGAGAATGGGAATGGAAAGGCATATGAAAGATATTTAAAATCAAAATGGAATAAAAAAAATGTGCAAGATAATATCAACCATCAATTTTTGTATTTGACTAAGAATATTCCTCAACTTCAAATCTAAACTCTACACCTAATTTCCCCTCCTAATAGAATTAAAATTTTGTAAGCCCAATTCTGAAACAGATACACCTATCAACATAATTATTGTTAATAATAATAAAATAATAATTTTAAACAATAGTGAAGTTTATTAAATTGTAACACCCCCCCAGATCTACCCAAAATAACCATGAAATTTGGGGTAAACATGGGACGAGAGGCTACTATGATCAGATTCAACCTTAAATATGACCTTAAGGAAGTGGAATCGACGGAACATCACGCATAATCATCAAAAATCATCAACAAACTCCTTAGGAGACAAGTCAACCACTTAGACAACCTATCCCTAGGTCCCACTATTCTTATAGATCTCTTAGGCCATACTCACTCTCATGCTATGGGAAAGGGAGCAATCAGAAACCTAGAGTCGCTCTCACAGGCCTGCCTGCTAGCCACTGTGGACCAAAATTTCCAGTTTTGTGCCATCGACCTTGGGATTTAAGCCACTTTTCTAGCCCATAATCCAAACCTTTGCCCAGAACTTGCTACAACCTTTAGAATTCATTAAGGAAATGATAACAATGTTGATCAATCAAAATCAACCTCAGCACTAGGCCTAAGCATCCCTAACCAGGACTAACATTATGTCAAACACTTGGCATCAATGCAACCTATAGGTCTAGGATACAAGACATAACATAAATGACTAAAACAACTTATGAAACATAACCACAAGGATCACCTCCTTCTCCATTGAACTACTACATCATCAATTAGGTATTACATGCATCCATTTAATAGTTAAAAGTAAATACATGAAATAACCATGATGTGAACTAGTCATTTAACCATGCTTATAACTAGCATAAAACCATGTAAATATCAGAGATAACACAACCATTAAATCCACATACAAATTAGTGAAAAAGTAAGAGAAGTTAGATTTTATTAATCATAGGCGAATTTGACCAGTTTTGGGACTTCCACGTACCACCCAACCATAGACATGGCTGAACCAAATCTCTCTTTCGACCAGTCACCCTCATGCCATATTCCAAGCATAAACATGGGATCTCATAGAACAAAAAATCCAATAAAAACGAAGGAAATACAAAGGTTCAACCACCTCCACCCTCATCAAACCGTTATCACACCAAAATCGGTGCTCTGATCACAACTGAACAGAACTTAGAATTCCATCCAGAATCCATCACTATCCTTGAGGAATTTTCTGTCTCCTTGTCTCTCAGACTTTACCGCAATCCAAACCTATATCACTGATCCCTAAACTAAGACATCGCCCTTAGGATTTACCATGTATCCCGCCAAAACTAGTCAAAGTACTCCCAGGCCTTCGGGAATGGAATTTGAGACCACCTTTGCCCTGGATTCTGAAATCCTTCTAACAAACCAAATCTCAAAACTAAAATAAACATCCCAACACCATGGAATCTAAAAAAATGCAAGTATAGGCTTAAAACCACTTTCATAACCCGAAAAAACCATGCCACCAACAACAAGAGAGCCATAGACCTACATGCAAAACCATGCATGTCCAAACCAGCTAGGAAATCAAACATGCAAAAGGTTACTTGCAAGTATTCCTGCTAAAGCTACTGGATCCTACTCTTCTTCCATGATCCTTTCTTTCCTTCCTTTCCCTTTGCTTTCATTTCCTTCCTTGATCTAAAGCTAGAGTGCTCCAAGAAAACTCTAAGTGACCAAGAGAGAGAGAGAGAGAGAGATAGAGAGAGAGAGAGAGAATAATGAGAGAGATCAAAACTTGAGCTTGAGAAAAGCCATGAACTAATCCTCAGAAGCCTTTTTATGCATGAGGCCTCTAATTTCTTCATTTTCCATTATATTCCTTCATTTTTCTCCTCACATGCAACTTGTGACCTTTCACCTTACTTTTCTCCTAATTTCATTTATTTTCATAAATAAATGTGCCAAAACACCTTTTTTCCTTTTAATGCCTTTGCCTTAGCTTTTGCCAATTTTCCTTAGCCAAAACACACATCGAGTGATGCATCCTAGGATATCTTTGCCCAACATTAAGCTTGGAATATGTTTCCCTTACCTGTGGTATTATTTTTGCCTTTATTTACATTATTACATGAACTTTTCACTAGGGTTATTACAAATCCTTCCTCGTTGGGGAACACCATCCTCAGTGTTAAACCACACCAAGACCTTAGGAACACCGCTAAAAAGAAAACATACTGCCCATGAAGCTTTATAACTTAGCTCGTTGAATTATTTACAATGAAAGACCTACTCAAAAGAAAAACATCATGAGAACATGACCAAATAACAATCATACTACATACTGGAGCTTTATAACACAACTCATTACTATATTTACAATAACCCCTATACACATATGTACATTTTCTAAACTAGAAAATAAAGGATACGATGCCCATATCAATCAACAAGGGAGTCTAGAGGCTCAAACCTCCACCCTCAAAGTAATACCAGGATTCACCTCCTACCCAAGAAGTACAGAATCCACTACCATAGTCAAACGCGTCCAATATCTAGCGCTACAATCCTACACTGCTTATCCCCTCAGAAAAAATTTATCGAATCTGCTTCTGTCGGGCAATACTAATGACAAAACCCGATATATTCACAACCTACCCTTCTCTGCTACACATTCCATCGAGAAATCCGGTCACCCCTTCCGTGTAGTCACTCACCTTCCAAGTTCCCCGACATCCCCTATCTCGGGCAATCCATCCCTTAGAAAGGCTTCCTCGCATCAGAAGATCAAACAACCAAGGCATATACCTACCTCAACCATCATATTGGTCATAGAGTGCTCATGGAAATCAATGTACACTATTGGGGACCAGTGTCCCACAATGGCCCTGCTCCTGAAGTACTCTACTAGCATACTGTTGCATGTTCCAATTTCTTTTGTTGTTGCTGCCAATTCTTGAAGTCTATTACAACCACCCAATCAGGCATGTTCAAGCATTCCTGTTCTAAGCACATAATTTCCATTAAATTCAAATAAATTGAAATAACCACAAATCATACCTCATTGGTAGCTCATCAATAAGCTATAATTGCAATCCTTTTTACTCTATGTCACAAAAAGTCAAACTAACATCTTTGATTAAATTGTCATGCATAAACATATCACAATAGGTTAGCTCAAAACACAACCATCATAGATCAACATCATGAATCAAATGTAACCATCATAAACCATAATCATAGATCACATATAATCATCATATACCATAATCATAAATCACTTTCATGATATAACTAAAATAAAATGTTGATACTTATCCTTTCACCAATCCTTAGCTTCTACCTTTGTCTTTATTTTGTACGCACTATGGATCAATTTCCACACTAGACAAACACCCAATGCCTTCTCCTAAACTATGTGCACATACACATAGTGTGCATCACACACATATAGCTACACATGTCATACAACACCATGCAATACATGCATCTACACCAGTACCATATTTACCACATGTACACAGTACCACATGTACACTACAACCACCTGCACAAGGTGTACATAACATCACACGTACACGGAACCACCTACACAAAGTGTACACAACGCCACATGTACACTGTACCACTATACAACACACACACAATACCACATGTACATAGTACCACACACACGACATGTACGTGAAACCATATGTACACAGTGCCACATGCATGACATGTACACATAATCAACTATACATAATGCCACTTGTACAACATGTACACAACACCACATGCACACAACACCATATGTACAATCATGCACACAACACCATATGTACATAGTGACACATGTACAACATGCATGCAACACAACCTGTACATATCACTACATATCTAACATACACAAAACACCATATGCACACACACTATATATACATCATGCACAGTGTACAATATGTATACAACACTACATATGCAACACTCGCACAACACTATATGTACCATATTGTACATAACATTGCATAAACAACATGTACACACACTATATATACAAATCACCACATTTGCACACATCATCGTTGCAACATGTACAACATATAAAACATATGCACAACAATAGTACCACACATCGACAACCACACTATATTAACCAAGAAACCTTGCTTCAAGTGTCGTATTCGTGTTTGTCCAGCATGTCACAAAACACACTGCTTTCATTTGGCTATTGTATCCCTCGATATACCCTGTCCATAAGATAGACATAATACACTCAAGTAATATCAACTAAAAAACACAAGATACCGACCTCATAGATTTGTCATGACTACTCTTCCCACTTGATTCCTCATAGCTAGGAACATCTTCCTGTCATTCGCTTATGTAAGGAATCATTCCTCCACAAGGACGATTTCTGATGACCTTGTCAAATAGTGACATAGATACATGGATACATGCATATATATACATAAACATTATCATAAAACAATCATGGTCATGTCAAACAATGATATACATACATACATGTATACATATAAACATCAGCATCATGATCACAACAAAATTGCCAAATATTATAAGGTCTAGGTTAGAAAACTTCCTTGTTCATGCACAACATTGAGAACAATCATTCCCAATGTAGCCAAGGCATCTGACACCTCAGATACATTTACTTTACCTTTTCTAGTTACCTTTCACATGTCTATACTTCCATCGTCTGTTTACCACTATGGACCAACTAGTCCAACCGATTGTCATATTCTTACCTTCCACTGCATTTACTCATGCACAAAGCTTCATATGAGTCTTACATTACCATTTGGGTACCACACAGCTCTCCCAAAACTCCATTAACTTTCCTCTTTCCCAAACAATTCGCAAGGCTCAAAGCAAAAAAGACAATACCAAGAAACAACCAAAAAGAAAACCATGAAAACCAATAACAACACGATACCGCAATAAAGTGTCATAGTTATGCACCAGACACACGCAAAATTGAAAATAAAATGCAACAATCACTAAAGACCAAAAGCACAAGACTAACCACGAACATCATGACTCAGTCCCCATGGTTCCCAAGGAAATCTCAACCAGAGACTTCTTCAAGATTCATGGCGATCTCTCTTGCCATGCAACTCCCCACATCATACTTCCATAAACACATAATGTCATTGCATAACTAAACATAACAATACATCGGTTACCTTACATTGTTGTGCCAAGTATGGTGCCTTGCAACTAAACACATCCATGCCATCTCTCATGGAACTCCAATTCCTTGACAGACCCACCTATAATTAGAAACTTGCTAACATATCTGTCAAGTACATGTTCATGAATCTAGCACATATCCACATAATGTCAAACAATATTAAGGTCAAGAATATTTATTGTATGCGAAACACTCATTCGTTTGGAACTAGGGTTTCCAAACCTAGCCAAATAAATTCTTTTCCAATTCCTTCCTTTTACCTTTTTACATGATTGTAATCGAGGCTTACTATGTATTGTCACATCACCCAGCTATTAGTTTTAAAACACATTAAGTGTTACCTTGTCAAGATAGTACCTATCATGTTACCCTGCCACTGCTCACACATGCTAACCACATGTTCCAGCTATCAAGACAATCATATCTACCAATTTGAAATCAACTTTTACAAATAATCATGTCATAACCCATAGTTGACTCATAGTCATTAGACATAATGCTACAACTGTCAACTACATTCAAGTACATATCAACTGTCTCAACACATATGTGTTAGTATAATCATCTTAAAAAAGGATCATTTGAACACATATTCATATTATACAATTCATCAAACATTCAACCAACTTGCAACGTACCATGTTAAATAAATTAACTAGACAATATAATCAAACAGTCAAGCACCAAATATACAACATAAGCAAACTCGTACCTTACTGTATTTCAGGTGAGGATATCTTTTCTTCACAATCAATCTATTTAGCATGATATAACTTCATGAGATATTTACTCAAACATAAATAAGATCACGATATCCAAATAGTCACTAGATAACATGTTTACATCATAACTCATACACAATTATCATTTATGCATAGCAATCACATATGTATGATCGGTCTAGATTAGTACAACAAAATGTAACATAGTAAGTCGACTCATACCTAAATCTCGTAACCCTAACCATCTACATAGGCCAACCCAACCATAGACATGGCTGAACCAAATCTCTCTTTCGACCAATCACCCTCATGCCATATTCCAAGCATAAACGTGGGATCTCATATAACAAAAAATCCAAGAACAACCAAGGGAATACAAAGGTTCAACCACCTCCACCCTCATCAAACCGTGATCACACCAAAACCGGTGCTTTGATCACAACTGAACAAAACTTAGAATTCCATCCAGAATCCATCACTATCCTTGAGGAATTTTCTGTCTCCTTGTCTCTCAGACTTTACTGCAATCCAAACCTGGATCACTGTAATGTCACAGTACGACACATTCGGAAAATGTTTGGAAAAATGGCACATTGGATAGATTTATGTACTATTTCCAATGTAGTTGTTCTTATTGGACATCATTTTCTCCATAATAGGTGAGCATTGATGCCTTTTATGCAAATAATGACTAATTCTTCATTTCATACCCCATGGTTGACCATTCTAACCATGTTGATCTTGGATGACCTTGGTTGATCATGATTGATCATGGTTGGCCATGTTTGACCTTGGTTGAGCATTGTTACTCATTGTTAGTCATGGTTGACCATGGTTGGCCATTGTTGACTTTGGAGGAGCATGATTGCTCATGGGTGGCCATCATTGGCCATGGAGACCTTGATTCACTATTATTGTTGACTATGTTTAACTAATGTTTACCTTTTTTTACTATGTTTTTCTATGTTTGACTAATGTGGTTGACTATGTCTTATTATTAATATTAATCATTAATATTAAAAGGCAATAATGTTTAATTGAAGTTGAAGAGTGTTTCATTTTAGGAGGCCTATCGATCAACAATGTGGAGGGAATTTCAGTAGGGAACATGGAGGAGAATGGGAATGGAAAGGCATGTGAAAGATATTTAAAATCAAAATGGAATAAAAAAAATGTGCAAGATAATCTCAACCATCAATTTTTGTATTTGACTAAGAATATTCCTCAACTTCAAATCTAAACTCTACACTTAATTTTCCCTCCTAATAGAATTAAAATCTTGTAAGCCCAATTCTGAAATAGATACACCTATCAACATAATTATTGTTAATAATAATAATAATAATCTTAAACAATGGTGAAGTTTATTAAATTGTAACACCCCCTCCCAGGTCTACCCAAAGTAACCATGAAAACTGGGGTAAACATGAGACGAGAGGCTACTATGATCAGATTCGACCTTCTATCTATCCTTAAGGAAGTGGAATCGACGGAACATCACGCATAATCATCAAAAATCATCAACAAACTCCTTAGGAGACAAGTCAACCACTCAGACAACCTATCCCTAGGTCCCATTGTTGTTCTAGATCTCTTAGGCCATAGCCACTCTCATGCTATGGGAAAGGGAGCAATCAGAAACCTAGAGTCGCTCTCAGAGGCCTGCCTGCCAGCGACTGTAGACCAAAATTTCCAGTTTTTTCCATCGACCTCGGGATTTAAGCCATTTTTCTAGCCCATAATCCAAAACTCTGCCCAGAACTTGCTACAACCTTTAGAATTCATTAAGGACATGATAACAATGTTGATCAATCAAAATCAACCTCAGCACTAGGCCTGAGCATCCCTAACCGGGACTAACATTAAGTCAAACACTTGGCATAAATGCAACCTATAGGTCTAGGATACAAGACATAGCATAAATGACTAAAAAACCTTATGAAACATAACCACAAGGATCACCTCCTTCTCCATTGAACTACTACATCATCAATTAGGTCTTACATGCATCCATTTAATAGTACAAGTAAATACACGAAATAACCATGATGTGAACTAGTCATTTAACCATGCTTATAACTAGATTAAAACCACGTAAATATCAGAGATAACACAACCATTAAATCCACATACAAATTAGTGCAAAAGTAAGAGAAGTTAGATTTTATTAATCATAGGCAAATTCGACCAGGTTTGGGACTTCCACGTACCACCTAACCATAGACATGGCTGAACCAAATCTCTCTTTCGACCAGTCACCCTCATGCCATATTCCAAGCATAAACGTGGGATCTCATAGAGCAAAAAATACAAGAACAACCAAGGGAATACAAAGGTTCAACCACCTCCACCCTAATCAAACCATGATCACACCAAAACCAGTGCTCTGATCACGACTAAACAAAACTTAGAATTCTATCCAGAATCCATCACTATCCTTGAGGAATTTTCTGTTTCCTTGTCTCTCAGACTTTACTGCAATCCAAACCTGGATCACTGATCCCTAAACTGAGACATCGCCCTTAGGCTTTACCGTGTATCTCGCCAAAACTAGTTAAGGTACTTCCAGGCCTTCGGGAATGGAATTTGAGACCACCTCCGCCCCGGATTCTGAAATCCATCTAACAAACCAAATCTCAAAACTGAAATAAACATCCCAACACCATGGCATCGAAAAAAATGCAAGGCTAGGCTTAAAACCACTTTCATAACCCGGAAAAACCATGCCACCGACAACAATAGAGCCATACACCTACATGCAAAGCCGTGCATGTCCAAACCAGCTAGGAAATCACACATGCAAAATTTTACCTGCAAGTATTCCTGCTGAAGCTGCTTGATCCTACTCTTCTTCCTTGATCCTTTCTTTCCTTCCTTTCCCTTTGATTTCTTTTCCTTCCTTGATCTAAAGCTAGAGTGCTCCAAGAAAACTCTAAGTGACCAAGAGCGAGAGAGAGAGAGAGAGAGAATAATGAGAGAGATCCGAACTTGAACTTGAGAAAAGCCATGAACTAATCCTCAGAAGCCTTTTTATGCATGAGGCCTCTAATTTTTTCATTTTCCATTATATTCCTTTATTTTCCTCCTCACATGCAACTTGTGACCTTTCACCTTACTTTTCTCCTAATTTCATTTATTTTCATGAATAAATGTGCCAAAAAAACCTTTTTTCCTTTTAATGCCTTTGCCTTAGCTTTTGCCAATTTTCCTTAACCAAAACACATATCGAGTGATGCATCCTAAGATATCTTTGCCCAACATTAAGCTTGGAATACGTGTCCCTTACCTATGGTCTTATTTTTGCCTTTATTTACATTATTACATGAAATTTTCACTGGGGTTGTTACAAAACCCTCCTCGTTGGGGAACACCATCCTCGGTGTTAAACCACACCAAGACCTCAGGAAGACCACTAAAAGAAAACATACTGCCCATGAAGCTTTATAACTTATCTTGTTGCAGTATTTACAATGAAAGACCTACTCAAAAGAAAAATGTCATGACAACATGACCAAATAACAATCATACTGCATACTCGAGCTTTATAACACAACTCATTACTATATTTACAATAACCCCTATACACATATGTACATTTTCTAAACCAGAAAATAAAGGATACGATGCTCTTATCAATCAACAAGGGAGTCTAGAGGCTCAAACCTCCACCCTCAAAGTAATACCAAGATTCACCTCCTGCCTAGGAAGTCCATAATCCACTACCACAATAAAACACGTCCAATATCCAGCGCTACAATCTTACGCCGCTTGTCCCCTCAGAAAAATTTTACCGTCTCATTGTTCCAGGGCGCAATCCCAATGTGCATCTGCTGCTGTCGGGCAATACTAATGACAAAAACCAATATATCTGCAACCTTCCCTTCTCTGCTACACATTCCATCGAGAAATCCGCTCACCCCTTCCGTGCAGTCACTCACCTTCCAAGTTCCCCAACGTCCCCTATCTCAGGCAATCCATCCCTTGGCAAGGCTTCCTCGCATCAGAAGATCAAACAACCAAGGCATATACCTGCCTCAATCATCATATTGGTCATAGAATTCTCATGGAAATCAATCAATACTATTGGGTACCAGTGTCCCACAATGGCCCTGCTCTTGAAGTACTCTACTAGCATATTGTTGCATGTTCCAATTTCTTTTGTTGCTGCTGCCAATTCTTGAAGTCGATTTCAACCACCCAACCAGGCATGTTCAAGCATTCTTGTTCTAAGCACATAATTTCCATTAAATTCAAATAAAATTAAATAACCACAAATGATACCTCATTGGTAGCTCAGCAATAAGCTATAATTGCAATCCTATTTACTCTGTGTCACAACAAGTCAAACTAACATCTTTGATCAAATTGTCATGTATAAACATATCACATTAGGTTAGCTCAAAACACAACCATCATAGATCAACATCATGAATCACATGTAACCATCATAAACCATAATCATAGATCACATATAATCATCATATACCATAATCATAAATCACTTTCATGATATAGCTAAAATAAAATGTTGATACTTATCCTTTCATCAATCCTTAGCTTCTACCTTTGTCTTTATTCTGTACGCACTATGGATCGGTTTCCACACCAGACAAACACCCAATGCCTTCTCCTAAACTGTGTGCACATACACATAGTGTGCATCACATACATATAGCTACACATGTCATACAACACCATGCAATACATGCATCTATACCAGTACCATATTTACCACATGTACACTGTACCACATTTACACTACAACCACTTGCACAATGTGTACATAACATCACACGTACACGAAACCACCTACACAAAGTGTACATAACGCCACATGTACACTGTACCACTGTACAACACACACACAATACCACATGTACACAGTACCACACATATGACATGTATGTGACACCATATGTACACAGTGCCACATGCATGACATGTACACATAATCACCTATACATAATGCCACTTGTACCACATGTACACAACACCACATGCACACAGCACCACCTGTACAATCATGCACAAAACACCATATGTACATAGTGCCACATGTACAACATGCATGCAACACATCCTGTACATATCACTACATATCTAACATGCACAGAGCACCATATGCACACATGCTACATATACATCATGAACATTGTACAATATGTATACAACACTGCATATGCAACACTCGCACAACACTATATGTACCATCTTGTACATAACATTGCATAAACAACATGTACACACACTGTATATACAAAACATCACATGTGCACACATCATCGATGCAACATGTACAACATAAAAAACATATGCACAACAATAGTACCACACATCGACAACCACACTATATTTACCAAGAAACCTTGCTTCCAATGTCTTATCCGTGTTTGTCTAGCATGTCACAAAACACATTGCTTTCATTTCGCTATTGTATCCCTGAATATAACCTGTCCATAACATAGACATAATACACTCAAATAATATCAACTCATAAACACATGATACTAACCTCATAGATTTGTCATGACTACTCTTCCCACTTGATTCCTCATAGCCAGGAACATCTTCCTGTCATTCGCTTATGTAAGCAATCATTCCTCCACAAGGACGATTTCTGATGACCTTGTCAAATAGTGATATAGATACATGGATACATGCATATATATACATAAACATTATCATAAAACAATCATGGTCAGGTCAAAAAATGATATACATACATATATACATGTATACATATAAACATCAGCATCATGATCACAACAAAATTGCTAGATATTATAAGGTCTAGGTTAGAAAACTTCCTTGTTCATGCACAACATTGAGAACAATCATTCCCAATGTAGCCAAGGAATCTGACACCTCAGATACATTTACTTTACCTTTTCTAGTTACCTTTCACATGTTTATACTTCCACCATCTATTTACCACTATGGACCAACTAGTCCAACCGATTGTCATAGTCTTACCTTCCACTGCATTTACTCATGCACAAAGTTTCATGTGAGTCTTACATTACCTTTTGGGTACCACACAGATCTTCCCAAACTCCATTAACTTTCCTCTTTCCCAAACAATTCCCAAGGCTCAAAGCAAAAAAGACAATGACAAGAAACAACCAAAAAGAAAACCAATAACAACAAGATACCGCAATAAAGTGTCATAGTTATGCACCAAACGCACGCAAAATTGAAAATAAAATGCGACAATCGCTAAAGAACAAAAGCACAAGACTAACCATGAACACCATGACTCAGTCTCCATGGTTCCCAAGGAAATCTCAACCAGAGACTTCTTCAAGATTCATGGCGATCTCTCTTGCCATGCAACTCCCCACATCATACTTCCATAAACACATAATGTCAGTGCATAACTAAACATAACAATACACCGGTTACCTTACATTGTTGTGCCAAGTATGGTGCCTTGCAACTAAACACATCCATGCCATCTCTCATGGAACTCCAATTCCTTGACAGACCCACCTATAACTAGAAACTAGCTAACATATCTGTCAAGTACATGTTCATGAATCTAGCACATATCCACATAATGTCAAACAATATTAAGGTCAAGAATATTTCCTGTATGCGAAGCACTCATTCGTTTGGAACTAGGGTTTCCAAACCTAGCCAAAGAAATTCTTGTCCAATTCCTTCCTTTTACCTTTTTACATGATTGTAATCGAGGCTTACTATGTATTGTCACATCACCTAACTATTAGTTTTAAAACACATTAAGCGTTACCTTGTCAAGATAGTACCTATCATGTTACCTTACCACTGCTCACACATGCTAACCACATGTTCCAGCTATCAAGACAATCATATCTATCAATTTGAAATCAACTTTTACAAATAATCATGTCATAACCCATAGTCGACTCATAGTCATTAGACATAATGCTACAACTGTCAACTACATTCAAGTACATATCAACTGTTTCAACACATATGTGTTAGTATAATCATCTTAAAACAAGATCATTTGAACACATACTCATATTATAAAATTCATCAAACATTCAACCAACTTGCAATGTACCATGTTAAATAAATTAACTAGACAACATAATCAAACAGTCAAGCACAACATAAGCAAACTCGTACCTTATTGTATTTCAGGTGAGGATATCTTTTCTTCACAATCAATCTAGTTAGCATGATATAACTTCATGAGATATTAACTCAAACATAAATAAGAACATGATATCCAAATAGTCAGTAGATAACATGTTTACATCATAACTCATACACAATTATCATTTATTCACAGCAATCACATATGTATGATCAGTCTAGACTAGTACAACACAATGTAACATAATAAGTCGACTCATACCTAAATCTCGTAACCCTAACCATCTCCATAGGCCAATCCAACTTAGTGTGATACATATAACATCAAGGTATAAATGTTATAACCCTAATCATCAAGCTAACTATCATTTAACAACAACAAGTTAACCTATAAGATACTTCATCAATAACACATAACATAATCATCAGGTTATCTAATATAAAACAACAATAGTAATGCATACAGCTACAGGTTACTATCACTCTTGAATATCTGACACATGTTCATATAACTACACTAATCAACAAATATCTATCATGAATGTAACCATAACATCAAAAGACATGTACATAAACCTAATGTATATAAAGTTAATGCATATAACAACCCTTGACGTACATACTTTTATGCCAAACATACAATACTTGTATGACATTCTGGTCTTACCCCAAAGTCCAATACTGCAACCTCATTATAGTGATCAACATCTCCCACTCTATCTCAATCAACATATTAGCATCATAACAACCAATAGAACCATGATGACCTAAATTGCATGACTTCACAAGGCATGTTTGACCTAATATTCATGCATAACTATAACCAATACCATGCATGCATAACAAATGCATATGGACATATAACACATGAATACCAAACCATATGCACATCATTCTAGCTAGAGTCCAGTCATCAATGCATGACCATATCAACTACACAAACCATGACCTCATGCATGACAACAACCGTTACTCCATTGTACACATTACCACATGCAATCATCAACATGCATAAGAAATGCCTAATCAACTACACATGCATGAAAGAAAGTAGTCGAGCATAAGATATCAATTCTTGTAACCAAGCGACAAGACTGATACATGTAATCAAGCAACCAAGAAGGCAGCCTAACATACAAGGATGTAATCAAGTTGCATATAACCATGTAACCAAACATATACTTTTGACGATGCATTCCACAAAATCAACATCAAGTTCCTCATGATAACCTTACCACAACCATGATCAACATAATGCAATGCAACAAGCATGTGGAATGCAAGTGTAAGAGACACACATGCAACTAGCATGCATGCATGACAAACACATTCATCCAAGGAGAGTGAAATCATGCTCTGATACCAATCTCTAACACCCCTTCCCAGGTCTACCCAAAGTAACCATGAAAACCGAGGTAAACATGAGACAAGAGGCTACTATGATCAGATTCGACCTCCTATGTGATCTTAAGGAAGTGGAATTGATGGAACATCATGCATAGTCATCCAACATCATCAACATAATCCTTAGGAGACAAGTCAACCATTCTGACAGCCTATCCCTGGGTCCCATTGTTGTTCTGGATCTCTTAGGCCATAGTCACTCTCATGCTATGGGTAAGGGAGTGACCAACGACCTAAAGTCACTCCCACATGCCCACATGCCTGCGACTGTGGACCAAAATTGTGAGTTATGTGCCAGGGATCCCCCGATTTAAGCCACTTTTCTAACCTAGAATCGCGGCCTCTGCCCAGAACTTGCTAAAACCTTCAAAAATCATTAAGGACATGATAGCAATGATGATCAATCAAAATCAACCTCAGGAGTAGACCTGAGCATCTCCAACTGGGACTGACATTCTATCAAACACTCAGCATCAATGCAACATACAGGTCTAGAATACAAGACAAAGCATAAATGAATGAAACAAATTATGAAACATAACCAGAAGGATCACCTCCTTCTCCATTGAGCTACTACATCATCAATTAGGTCTTGCATCCACCCATTTAACACTTACAAGTAAATACATGAAATAAACATTACATGAACCAATCATTTAACCATGCTTATAACTAGCATGAAATGATGTAAATATCAAAGATAAGACAAGAAAAAGTAAGAGAACTTAGCTTTTATTAATCATAGGCGAGTCTGACCAGGTTCAAAACTTCCATGTACCACCCGACCATAGACATGTCTGGACCAAATATCTCTTTCATCCAATCACCCTCTTGCCATATTCTAAGCATGAATGTGGGGTATCGTAAAACATCCAATCCAAGAACAACCAAGGGAATCCAGAGGTTAAACCACCTCCACCCTCATCAAACCATGATCACACCAAAACTGGTGCTCTGATCACAATCGAACATAACTTGGAATTCCATTCGGAATCCATTACTATCCTTGAGGAATTTTCCATCTCCTTGTCTCTTTGGCTTTACCACAATCCAAGCCTGGATCACTAAGCCCTAAACTGAGACATATCCCTCAGGCTTTACTGTGTATCCTGCCAAAACCAATCAAGGGATTCCTAGGCCTTTGGGAATGGAACTTGTGACCACCTCCACCCCAGATTCTAAAATCCATCCGAAAAACAAAAGCTCAAAACCGAAATAAACATCCCAACACCATGGCATCCAGAGAAAGGCAAGTCTAGGCTGAAAACCATTGTCATAACCCAGAAAAACCATGCCATCGACAATAAGAGAACCATACACCAGTATGAAAAGCCATGAATGTCCAAACCATCTTGGAAATCACACATGCAAAAGGTTACCTACAAGTATTCCTGTTGAAGCTTCATGATCCTACTCTTGTTCCTTCTTCTTCCTTTATGCTTGCTTGTCTTTCTTTCCCTTTGCTTACTTTTCCAGGTTCCTTGATCCAAAGCTAAAGTGCTCCAAGAAAACTCTAAGTAACCAAGAGTGAGAAAGAGAGAGAATAATGAAAGAGCTCCAAACCTGAACTTGCGAAAGCCATGAACTAATCATCATAATCCTTTTTATGCATGAGGCCTCTAATTTCTTCATTTTCCATTATTTTCCTTAATTTTCCTCCTCACTTGCAACTTGTGACCTTTCACCTTACTTTTCTCTTATTTTCCTTTATTTTCATAAATAAATGTGCCAAAATACATTTTTTCCTTTTAATGCCTTTGCCCTAGCCTTTGCGAATTTTCCTTAGCCAAAACACACATCCTCTGACACCTCTTTGGATATCTTTTCTCAACATTTAGCTTGGAATACTACGGTTGGTCTTATTTTTTCCTTTATTTACATTATTACATGAACTTTTAACAAGGGTTGTTACATAAAGGTTATTCATTGACCCTAATATTATTATTAAATATTAAATTTTATTATGAAAAGTAAAAAAACTTTGGGTAAAAATCATATGGCCAAATTTTTTTATTATGTGATTTCTACCAAAAGACTTTTCTTAATTCATTATGGATCATCTAAGCCTGAATACAAAAATCACATCATGAGAGGCAATCTTAATATTATTTTTTAATTTTATTAATATTAATATTAGTTAATAACATTATTGTAGTTAATATTACTAATAATATATTCACTAATATAATAATGATAATATAGTCCATCTTAATATTAATATGATTATTGTGATTATGAATATTATTAATAGCCAACTTTAATAATATTGATAATATTATTATTAACCTTGATTATGATGAATTAAAGTTGACATTGGTTAACTAAAGTTAGCGTAAGTCAACCATAGTAAATCTTAATCACAAACCCTAAAAATATTATTATAAGGGATTGTGAATAAGATTGGTCAATCCTATAGTATAGTATTATTATTATAGGGATGACCAAGTTTAAACACGGTGAACAATTAATTAAGTATTCAATCATATAATGATATATTCAATCAATGTTTGAACTTGGGTCAACTAAGTTTGTTAATGTTTGACTTTAAACAACCATGGTTGAGTATAATTGAATATGATTAATATAGTCAACCTTATCATTAGTTTGTTAATATTTGAATTTAAACAACCATGGTTGACTATAATTGAATATGATTAATATAGTCAACCTTATTATTAGTTTGTTAATGTTTGATTTTAAACAACCATGGTTGACTATAATTTAATATGGTTAATATAGTCAACCTTATTATTAGTAATAGTAGTTGTTCTCATCCTTATACAATTTCATGATTTTAAATTGTTGGTTTATAATAATGAGTTTATAATATTAGGGTTTATAATATAGAGTTTAATATTACAATTTCATATGTTATGATTTATAATTTTAGGGTTTATAAACTCTAATATTAAATACAATATTATAAATTCTAATATTATAAACAATAATATTAAAAAATTTATATTTAATTATTGGATTTATAAATCTCTACCATATACTTAATAATTATAAATATAATTATTAATTAACTTATAATAACCCCATATATATATGGAGGAGACATTATTTTATATATATATATATAATTTAATATTTTAATAACAATGTTTTTTTCTTGTACACATGCATATGACAAATCACATGGATACTTATTATTATTTCGTTCCAAATAAGCTGAAAATAACTAATTTGTCAATAGGCCATAAATGCAGGAAGCTATATATACTCACAGTTGGATTTTAACAAGAAAGTATTCCAACAACAAACATATACAAGCCCAATACATTTATATCCCCTGAACAAATTAGTTATTTGTTACCCTCCAAATAGCTTTGGCGGATTGATTTAATTAAAAAACATGCTAACCACAACTAAAATTAATATTATTCATGCATGCAGAAAAAGAAATAATACTCCACGGGCAAACCTCAAGCACTTACAGATTTGCGATGAATCCAAATGAACTTAACTTTCAAACCTTAAGCACTTTGACAGATTTTACATGCATGCATGTGAAATTTTAATACTTTACAATGCTCTGCACAAGAAAACCTTTAGTCATCTTTCTTGAAATTATGACAAAGCCTCTTTACTCTTCCTTTTTCAATATATCTAACAAAAGTGTTCGCTGAAGGTGCTACGCATCTCAGATGCTCAATCAGTCCATAGACAAATCTTCACGGCATAGAATGTGATAGATTTTGACATATATGAATTTTCATGGCATAAAAATAGGATGAAAGAAAAAAATGATTTTTTTGGAGATTTGTTTTTTCATCTAGTTTTTGGGGATGAACCACACTGGTTGTTCGGAAATCTGTTTTTTATCTGATCTTGAGCATAAGGTATAGGTAAGAAAACTTCCTTGTTCATGCACAACATTGAGAACAATCATTCCCAATGTAGCCAAGGAATCTGACACCTCATATACATTTACTTTAACTTTTATAGTTACCTTTCACATGTCTATACTTCCACCGTTTGTTTACCACTATGGACCAACTAGTCCAACCGATTGTCATAGTCTTACCTTCCACTGCATTTACTCATGCACAAAGTTTCATATGAGTCTTACATTACCTTTTGGGTACCACACAGCTCTCCCCAAACTCCATTAACTTTCCTCTTTCCTAAACAATTCCCAAGGCTCAAAGCAAAAAAGACAATAACAAGAAACAACCAAAAAGAAAACCAATAACAACACGATACCGCAATAAAGTGTCATAGTTATGCACCAGACGCACGCAAAATTGAAAATAAAATGCAACAATCGCTAAAGACCAAAAGCACAAGACTAACCATGAACACCATGACTCAGTCCCCATGGTTCCCAAGGAAATCTCAACCAGAGACTTCTTCAAGATTCATGGCGATCTCTCTTGCCATGCAACTCCCCACATCATACTTCCATAAACACATAATGTCAGTGCATAACTAAACATAACAATACATCGGTTACCTTACATTGTTGTGCCAAGTATGGTGCCTTGCAACTAAACACATCCATGCCATCTCTCATGGAACTCCAATTCCTTGACAGACCCACCTATAACTAGAAACTAGCTAACATATCTGTCAAGTACATGTTCATGAATCTAGCACATATCCACATAATGTCAAACAATATTAAGGTCAAGAATATTTCCTGTATGCGAAGCACTCATTCGTTTGGAATTAGGGTTTCCAAACCTAGCCAAAGGAATTCTTGTCCAATTCCTTCCTTTTACCTTTTTACATGATTGTAATCGAGGCTTACTATGTATTGTCACATCACCCAACTATTAGTTTTAAAACACATTAAGTGTTACCTTGTCAAGATAGTACCTATCATGTTACCCTGCCACTGCTCACACATGCTAACCACATGTTCCAGCTATCAAGACAATCATATCTATCAATTTGAAATCAACTTTTACAAATAATCATGTCATAACCCATAGTCGACTCATAGTCATTAGACATAATGCTACAACTGTCAACTACATTCAAGTACATATCAACTGTTTCAACACATATGTGTTAGTATAATCATCTTAAAACAAGATCATTTGAAAACATACTCATATTATACAATTCATCAAACATTCAACCAACGTGCAACGTATCATGTTAAATAAATTAACTAGACAAGCACAACATAAGCAAACTCGTACCTTATTGTATTTAAGGTGAGGATATCTTTTCTTCACGATCAATCTAGTTAGCATGATATAACTTCATGAGATATTAACTCAAACATAAATAAGAACATGATATCCAAATAGTCAGCAGATAACATGTTTACATCATAACTCATACACAATTATCATTTATGCATAGCAATCACATATGTATGATCAGTCTAGATTAGTACAACACAATGTAACATGTAATAAGTCGACTCATACCTAAATCTCGTAACCCTAACCATCTCCATAGGCCAATCCAACTTAGTGTGATACATATAACATCAAGGTATAAATGTTATAACCCTAATCATCAAGCTAACTATCATTTAACAACAACAAGTTAACCTATAAGATACTTCATCAATAACACATAACATAATCATCAGGTTATCTAATATAAAACAACAATAGCAATGCATACAGCTACAGTTTACTATCACTCTTGAATATCTGACACATGTTCATATAACTACACTAATCAACAAATATCTATCATGAATGTAACCATAAAATCAAAAGACATGTACATAAACCTAATGTATATAAAGTTAATGCATATAAAAACCCTTGACGTACATACTTTTATGCCAAACATACAATACTTGTATGACGTTCTGGTCTTACCCCAAAGTCCAATACTGCAACCTCATTATGGTGATCAACATCTCCCGCTCTATCTCAATCAACATATTAGCATCATAACAACCAATAGAACCATGATGACCTAAATTGCATGACTTCACAAGGCATGTTTGACCTAATATTCATGCATAACTATAACCAATACCATGCATGCATAACAAATGCATATGGACATAATACACATGAATACCAAACCATATGCACATCATTCTAGCTAGAGTCCAGTCATCAATGCATGACCATATCAACTACACAAACCATGACCTCATGAATGACAACAACCGTTACTCCATTGTACACATTACCACATGCAATCATCAACATGCATAAGAAATGCCTAATCAACTACACATGCATGAATGAAAGTAGTCGAGCATAAGAGATCAATTCTTGTAACCAAGTGACAAGACTGATACATGTAATCAAGCAACCAAGAAGGCCGCCTGACATACAAGGATGTAATCAAGTTGCATATAACCATGTAACCAAACATATACTTTTGACGATGCATTCCACAAAATCAACATCAAGTTCCTCATGATAACCTTACCACAACCATGATCAACATAATGCAATGCGACAAGCATGTGGAATGCAAGTGTAAGAGACACACATGCAGCTAACATGCATGCATGACAAACACATTCATCCAAGGAGAGTGAAATCATGCTCTGATACCAATCTCTAACACCCCTTCCCAGGTCTACCCAAAGTAACCATGAAAACCGAGGTAAACATGAGACAAGAGGCTACTATGATCAGATTCGACCTCCTATGTGATCTTAAGGAAGTGGAATTGATGGAACATCATGCATAGTCATCCAACATCATCAACATAATCCTTAGGAGACAAGTCAACCATTCTGACAGCCAATCCCTGGGTCCCATTGTTGTTCTGGATCTCTTAGGCCATAGTCACTCTCATGCTATGGGTAAGGGAGTGACCAACGACCTAAAGTCACTCCCACATGCCTGCATGCCTGCGACTGTGGACCAAAATTGTGAGTTATGTGCCAGTGACCCCCGGATTTAAGCCACTTTTCTAACCTAGAATCGCGGCCTCTGCCCAGAACTTGCTAAAACCTTCAAAACTCATTAAGGACATGATAACAATGATGATCAATCAAAATCAACCTCAGGAGTAGGCCTGAGCATCTCCAACTAGGACTGACATTCTATCAAACACTCAGCATCAATGCAACATACAGGTCTAGAATACAAGACAAGCATAAATGAATGAAACAAATTACAAAACATAACCAGAAGGATCACCTCCTTCTCCATTGAGCTACTACATCATCAATTAGGTCTTGCATCCATCCATTTAACACTTACAAGTAAATACATGAAATAACCATCACATGAACCAATCATTTAACCATGCTTATAACTAGCATGAAATGATGTAAATATCAAAGATAAGACAAGCAAAAGTAAAAGAACTTAGCTTTTATTAATCATAGGCGAGTCTAACCAGGTTCAAAACTTCCACGTACCATCCGACCATAGACATGGCTCGACCAAATATCTCTTTCATCCAGTCACCCTCTTGCCATATTCTAAGCATGAATGTGGGGTATCGTAGAACATCCAATCCAAGAACAACCAAGGGAATCCAGAGGTTAAACCACCTCCACCCTCATCAAACCGTGATCACACCAATACCGGTGCTCCGATCACAACCAAACATAACTTGGAATTCCATTCGGAATCCATTACTATCCTTGAGGAATTTTCTATCTCCTTGTCTCTTTGGCTTTACCACAATCCAAGCCTGGATCACTAAGCCCTAAACTGAGACATATCCCTCAGGCTTTACTGTGTATCCTGCCAAAACCAATCAAGGGATTCCTAGGCCTTTGGGAATGGAACTTGTGACCACCTCCACCCCAGATTCTGAAATCCATCCGAAAA
Organism: Pinus tabuliformis; assembly: GCA_031772625.1. Taxonomy (NCBI): domain Eukaryota; kingdom Viridiplantae; phylum Streptophyta; class Pinopsida; order Pinales; family Pinaceae; genus Pinus; species Pinus tabuliformis. The sequence goes on along the minus strand of CM062806.1, from coordinate 891,843,258 downwards.
ACCAAAGCTCAAAACCGAAATAAACATCCCAACACCATGGCATCCAAAAAAAGGAAAGTCTAGGCTGAAACCATTGTCATAACCCAGAAAAACCATGCCATCGACAATAAGAGAACCATACACCAGCATGAAAATCCATGAATGTCCAAACCATCTTGGAAATCACACATGCAAAAGGTTACCTACAAGTATTCATGTTGAAGCTTCATGATCCTACTCTTGTTCCTTCTTCTTCCTTTATGCTTGCTTGTCTTTCTTTCCCTTTGCTTACTTTTCCTTCCTTGATCCAAAGCTAGAGTGCTCCAAGAAAACTCTAAGTGACCAAGAGTGAGAAAGATAGAGAATAATGAAAGAGCACCAAACCTGAACTTGCGAAAGCCATGAACTAATCATCATAATCCTTTTTATGCATGAGGCCTCTAATTTCTTCATTTTCCATTATTTTCCTTAATTTTCCTCCTCACCTGCAACTTGTGACCTTTCACCTTACTTTTCTCTTATTTTCCTTTATTTTCATAAATAAATGTGCCAAAATACCTTTTTTCCTTTTAATGCCTTTGCCTTAGCCTTTGTGAATTTTCCTTAGCCAAAACACACATCCTCTCACACCTCTTTGGATATCTTTGCTCAACATTTAGCTTGGAATACTACGGTTGGTCTTATTTTTTCCTTTATTTACATTATTACATGAACTTTTAACAAGGGTTGTTACATAAACGTTATTCATTGACCCTAATATTATTATTAAATATTAAATTTTATTATGAAAAGTAAAAAAACTTTGGGTAAAAATCACATGGCCAAATTTTTTTCTTATGTGATTTCTACCGAAAGACTTTTCTTAATTCATTATGGATCATCTAAGCCTGAATACAAAAATCACATCATGAAAGCCAATCTTAATATTATTTTTTAATTTTATTAATATTAATATTAGTTAATAACATTATTGTAGTTAATATCACTAATAATATATTCACTAATATAATAATGATAATATAGTCCATCTTAATATTAATATTATTATTGTGATTATGAATATTATTAATAGCCAGCTTTAATAATATTGATAATATTATTATTAACCTTGATTATGACGAATTAAAGTTGACATTGGTTAACTAAGCCTAAGTCAACCATAGTAAATCTTAATCACAAACCCTAAAAATATTATTATAAGGAATTGTGAATAAGATTGGTCAATCCTATAGTATAGTATTATTATTATAGGGATGACCAAGTTTAAACACGGTGAACAATTAATTAAGTATTCAATCATATAATGATATATTCAATCAATGTTTGAACTTGGGTCAACTAAGTTTGTTAATGTTTGACTTTAAACAACCATGGTTGAGTATAATTGAATATGATTAATATAGTCAACCTTATCATTAGTTTGTTAATGTTTGAATTTAAACAACCATGGTTGACTATAATTGAATATGATTAATATAGTCAACTTTATTATTAGTTTGTTAATGTTTGATTTTAAACAACCATGGTTGACTATAATTTAATATGGTTAATATAGTCAACCTTATTATTAGTAATAGTAGTTGTTCTCATCCTTATACAATTTCATGATTTTAAACGGTTGATTTATAATAATGAGTTTATAATATTAGGGTTTATAATATAGAGTTTAATATTACAATTTCATATGTTAGGATTTATAATTTTAGGGTTTATAAACTCTAATATTAAATACAATATTTTAAATTCTAATATTATAAACAATAATATTAAAAATTTTATATTTAATTATTGGATTTATAAATCTCTACCATATACTTAATAATTATAAATATAATAAATATAACTATTAATTAACTTATAATAACCCATATATATATGGAGGAGACATTGTTTTATATATATATATATATATATATATATATATAATTTAATATTTTAATAACAATGTTTTTTTCTTGTACACATGCATATAACAAATCACATGGATACTTGTTATTATTTTGTTTCAAATAAGCTGAAAATAACTAATTTGTCAATGGGCCATAAATGCAGGAAACTATATATACTCACAGTTGGATTTTAACAAAAAAATAATCCAACAACAAACATATACAAGCCCGATACATTTATATCCCCTGAGCAAATTAGTTATTTGTTACCCTCCAAATAGCTTTGGCAGATTGATTTAATTAAGAAACATGCTAACCAGAACTAAAATTAATATTATTCATGCATGCAGAAAAAGAAATAATACTCCACGAGCAAACCTCAAGCACTTACAGATTTGCGATGAATCCAAATGAACTTAACTTTCAAACCTTAAGCACTTTGACAGATTTTACATGCATGCATGTGAAATTTTAATACTTTACAATGCTCTGCACAAGAAAACCTTTAGTCGTCTTTCTTGAAATTATGACAAAGCCTCTTTACTCTTCCTTTTTCAATATATCTAACAAAAGTGTTTGCTAAGGTGGTACGCATCTCAGATGCTCAATCAGTCCATCTACAAATCTTCACGGCATAGAATGTGATAGATTTTGACATATATGGATTTTCATGGCATAAAAATAGGATGAAAGAAAAAAATGATTTTTTTTTAGAATGAACCACACTTATTTGTTCGGAAATCTGTTTTTTTTATCTGATCGTGAGCATAATCACATTAGCTGGTTAAAAACATATCCACCAAATATTAAAAATGTGATTTTTTCTAAAAATCTTCATAAATTAAAATAAATTGTAAGAGAGAGAAAGTCATGAGTCTATGGTTTATGTACCACCGCATAAAAATAGTATGGAAAGAGAAAATGAAAATTCGAAAACAGATTTGAAGTTGTTTTTTTTTTTTCTAAATTGAACTACTCCTAAATTGATACTTCTAAATTGATACAAGATATAATTACATGGGGGCTGAAGCCTCTAGAGTTCTAGCCTCAGAGAGAGCATGTTTACAAAAATCCCTTGAAAACCAGTCCAGAAAACCTTTATGATGACCTGCTTTGAAACATAATGTGTCTGTAGATTGAAACCGAAAGCTAGGACAGAGTGTTTGGTTCCAATCAAAAACTCAAAACCGTGCGGCCTCTCCATAATCGAAAAATGACCCAGAAACATTTTAACCCAGAACAAAATCCAAGAGGACAGAGACCTTAAGACAGTGTTTATGATAATAACCCAAAAAATCGTTGAATACCTCCCACGCAAGGGGAAACCGACAAGACAATGTTGACAAAAGATCTTATACTGAGAATTGTGAGGCCAGAAATGAAGTGGTTTATGTATAGAGGGTTGGTTTGTATAAGTCTCATAATTCAATTTTATAATATATTTTTGTTGTAGGAGCGATTTTTTTTATTGAAAAAAATAAAAATAAAAATTATTTAAGTAAATAATATATAGCAAATGAAATGTTGAACTGCAATTGCAATATAAATATACAAAACATTTAATAAAATTTGAAAGCCGAAGCTGTGAATTAATGAAATTATTTATTTTTCATTTTAATTACAATAAAATTAAATATATTATTACATTAATTTTAGATTAAATATTATGAATATACAAAATATTCCATGTTACTTTATTTCTATTTTAAGAGTTACTGGAGTTTTTGTTTCTTATTAAAATTTAATATATTATTGTATTGATTTTATTTTAATTAAAAATATTTGTACTATAATATCAATGATTTGTTTGACATATAATTTTTGATATTAGCTATTTTTTTTAAATAAAAATTTTCATGATAAATAGGAATAGATTTCCATATTTAAAAATATTTTTACATTTTTTTAAAATATATATATATTTAGTTTATATATTAATTTTTTTATATTAATATTACTAATAATAATTTAAAATAATATTAAAATTTAATTAATTTTTATATTTTTTATTATATAAATTATATTATAAAATAAATATTTTGATATTTATTCATTTATATTTTTTAATTATTTAATTTATATAATATTAATAAAAACTTCTAAAATAAATATTAAAGTATATTTAATATCAATTTTATTTTGTAATCTTCGCTCTTCAATATTAATAAAAAAAAATATAAGAAAAACTGTCGCCAAAAAACTTTTAAATGAAATTGCAACTCGCTGTGGCTCGAAGGTGAAGAGTACCAAGGAAGACGGAATCTTTTGGCCAGGTCAGTGGCCACAGAATATGACGTATTTATTGGACTTACGTGATTTGCTTTTTGAATTTCTGAGGGTGGCTATTGCAACGGCCCACGCCGAATCAGATGTTTCTGTTTTAATTTCTATTTCTGGTTCAATTTTGTTTTGAGTTGTTTTTACTGTGATTTTTTAAAGTGTTTTTATAAATTTTTGGTTTAATTTTTCTAAAATCTTGTATGAATTTATTGAAATTATAAGTTTGATGGAAATTGGGTTTTTGAGGATGCTGAATCCAGATATATTATATACATTTAAAAAACTAGTTTAAATAACACAAATCAAAATTTTGTTTTATTTGTTTTAAATACACTCAAATCAAAACAAAATAAAAAATTTCCACATAAATTCAATATTAACATGACTTTGGTAGTTCAGTATCAAACTGATTTTTTTTTTTACTTTCATTACTTGCCGTGGGTAAGGGGTCACATGCCCAGTAGATTCAACCAACGGAGTCTGCTTGTGATGGAGAAGACTAAAAACTTAGTGAACCACCACCATCAAGGCTAATTGTCAACAGTACTTATGGAGACATGGGCGGAGGTTGGATTTACGTTACCGCGAAGAATGCGGTGGTGCTTGTGAGTGGTTGTGATATTGGCTGCGTCAGAGAGAGAAACAAAGATCTCCGGAAATATCGCATCTTTGGGGTGTCTTAAACTACTTTGAGGGGAGCGAATAATTCGAGAAACATGTCGCCTCTTTCAGATGGGAACATTGTAATCCTTAACATAATTTTTAGGATTTGTTATTTTGTCAATGATATATATTCTAATATATAACATAATTTTTAGGATTTGTTATTTTGTCAATGATATATATTCTAAGAGGGTTTAATGATAATTTCCTCACCTGAATTCCATTTTCATCATATAAATATATTAATAACTCTAAAAAATTCTATATACAGCTATGTCACATTTCTTCAATATTGAATTTATCATTTCGTTACTTTACCAGTATGCAAAGCTTGACAAATTTGTTTCATTATTTTAAAAAAATTTAAAAGTTAATATAAGTTTTATTTAAATTATTTTTATTTTTTTTAAATGATAAGGTTATAAACTTTTTTGTTATATATATTTTGAAGATGCAGTGGTTTTATAAATGGTAATGTTTAATAATGAAATTATTAATATTTAATAATTATTTAAATTTAAAATAATTTCACCATTTTATTTAATAAATTTATTTTGATCGAGCCGGAGGAGATTAAATTTATTTTGAATTTAATGGGTATATGATTTAATCTCCTGCGGTTCCAGTGACTGCGACTTATCTCCTGCGGCTCGATAGGTTGTTGAAGTTTATCTCCTGCGGCTCGATCTCCTGCGGCTCGATCCCTCGGCTCGATCTCCTGCGGCTCTAGTGAGATCGATCTTCTGCGGCTCTTCTACGGCATCGATCTTTTGTGGTTCGGCAGGAGAAAGTCGTTGTCTACCCTTCTGCGGCATTATTGTCTGCAGATCGATCTTCTGCAGCTCTTCTGCAGATCTGCGGAGCTTCGCATATATATATATATATATATATATATATATATATATATATATATATATATATATTTAAGTGATTTTTCGTTTTACTTTTCTTTTGTGGTTCTGTGGTTCGTATCGGCAGGAGAAAGTCGTTGTCTACGGTTTTTGTGGGCGCATCTAAAACCCTACCTTGCCGGAGCCGCTTTTTCTTCAGATCTGCGGTTTGGCTTTCGTAAAATATGGCTCAGAGCTTTGCAAAAATAACTGGTGGCTCATCCGTCTCTGGAAGGCAATCTCTTGCCCATATCGTGAGTGAAGCCCCAGCTCCCACTATCCAAGTGGTCCAGGACTCACTCGATGAAGCTTTGAAGTTCTTCGAAAGTGCCCTAATTTTCCGGTTCAATGGTTTTTGGCCGCGGCTGATAGCGCTCCACAATTGGATCTCGGAGGTATGGAAGCCTATCATTTCTGATGAAATTAATATCTACCCCTGTGCTAGAGGTTTCTTTATAGTAGATTTTGAAAATCCTGAAAGCAGACAATGTATTCTAGATTCCGGCCCTTGGTTTTGGGAAAAATCAGGCCTATTCATGAAGCCATGGAACCCATCATTCGATCCCTCTACAACAGTGATAACCTCAGCACCAGTTTGGGTGAGATTGCCAAGCCTACCCTTGCATCTCTGGAATCTCTCGTCGCTAAAAGCCATCGGAAATGCAATTGGGAAATTTTACTGCAGGTGCCCAGAAACAGAGGAATATGCCAGAACCACCTATGCACGCATCTGTGTGGAAATGGATTTCAGCGCCGGATTCCCAGCTGAAATAAACCTAACAGGTAAAGACTATGTGTGGAACCAGAAGCTTGATTATGAAAGTGTCCTCTTCAGATGTCGATCGTGCTTTGAGACGGGGCATCTAGCCAAAAATTGCCCAAAAGCCTCTGAGAAAAATTTTGCTAAAAAAAACCACCACAGATCTACATGGTGGGAAGGAGCACAAAAAGAACACTACACTGTCATCAAAGAAGAATATTCTAGAGAAAACTCTGAGTCACAAGAAATCAAGGAAGAAGGAAACAACTCTCAAAGCAAGCAAGGAGAAAGCCCGCCCCAACAAATCAACAGTTATGAGGATTTGAATACCGCAGAAAATAAATCTCCATTTAACAGCAAAGCAGATCTCCTAAACCAAACTTCTTCTCCGACTATAGATCGCGAAGCTAAGACACCAATGTCCCAAGAACCAGAAGAGATGAAGGAGATGCAAGACAAAGGAAGTTGGAAGACCGTAGAGAAAAGAAAGAAAGCTACAACACCAATCTCGCCAAGAAAGACGAGGAGCCAGACAAGTAAAAATTAAGAAAATTGTAGGTCCGATAGACCAATTTGGTCTCAGTGGACGTTAACCATCATCATATTCTAATATATAACATAATTTTTAGGATTTGTTATTTTGTCAATGATATATATTCTAATATATAGTTTAGTTTAAGTAGTTAAGAGGGTTTAATGATAATTTCCTCAACTGAATTCCATTTTCATCATATAAATATATTAATAACTCTAAAAAATTCTATATACAGCTATGTCACACTTCTTCAATATTGAATTTATCATTTCGTTACTTTACCAATATGCAAAGCTTGACAAATTTGTTTCATTATTTTAAAAAAATTTAAAAGTTAATATAAGTTTTATTTAAATTATTTTTATTTTTTTTAAATGATAAGGTTATAAACTTTTTTGTTATATATATTTTGAAGATGCAGTGGTTTTATAAATGGTAATGTTTAATAATGAAATTATTAATATTTAATAATTATTTAAATTTAAAATAATTTCACCATTTTATTTAATAAATTTATTTTTATATTCTAAAACATAAATTAATTTAATTTATAATATTAATATATAATTATTAAAATAAGATAATAAAAAATGTTAAAGTGTTTGAGTTTTCTAGAGATTATATTAAGCTTGATTTGTGGCTTGAAAAACAGTTATTTATGAGTATACGAGTAATCAAAAATTACTTGGGATTGCACCTAGGTAAGGCCACACTAACAGGGAAGTGACTTAACAATAAACCCCATCACCATCTATTCTATGCCTTGAACAAAATAGTTAATATTTTAATGTTGATTATATATCTAATTTTATAAAATGGAAATTAATTTAATTAATTTCATTTTGCTGTTTAAAATTTGACTAATAAAATTAAAATGCCACATATTTTATCTATGATTTGTTATTAGTTATTTTTATTGATTTATTAAGTCTTTAGTGCGACTTTTTGGACCTTTCCATTCACCAAGAAAAAAAATGAGGTGAAATCATGATTTGTGTTATTTAAACTGGTTTTTTTACTGTATATATGGATTCAACATCGTTAAAAACCTCTAATGCACTTCAATTGTGCAGGGGTTACCCATCAAGTTTGTGATTTCAATAAATTTTTACGAGATTTCATTTATTTATATTCTCATATTTTGTTCTTGTGATTTCAATAAATTTCTACGAGATTTCAGATAAATTAGACCATAAAAACCCACCAAAAAGCTTCCAAAAAGTCTCACTAAAGACAACTCATTTATTTATATTCTCATATTTTGTTTTGTAAGCTTGGTAGGACTACATCTTCATCATGTCCAACTTCTCTCATATTTTGTTTTTGTAAGCTTGGTAGGACTACATCTTCATTATGTCCAACTTTTCACCCTGATCGGCAAATAACACAAGATTTGAACCCAAAACTTCCGGTTCGGTGAGACTTCATTTCCACGACCATTGCCAATTGAGTTACCCCAAACAAACTATATTCATATTTTTATAATTGAAAAATATTAATTTTTAAAAATAAAAAGTTATAAGGATTACTAATATTTCGCCATATGTATATATATGTGGCTCCCACCCAGTAATTTCCTAGGGATTTGAGATTACTCCAATTCTAATAAGTTCCTTCATGTTGAGATTATTCCATTTCTAATAGGTTAATCATTATTATTTATAATATTCATTTATATATAAACAATTTTTTTCAGCAAAATGGTCCACTGCTTTTAATAAATTAAAAAAATCATATTCATGCCAGGTGGCTCCCCACCTACCAATTTGATATTATTCCAATTCTAATAAGTTCATCCATGTTGAAATTATTCCAATTCTATTAAGTTCCTCATTATTATTTATAACATTCATTTATATGTAAGAAAATTTTATTTAGCAAAATGGCCCATTACTTTTAACAAACTTAAAAAATTATATTCATGGCTCCTCACCCGCCAATTTCCTAGGGATTTGAGATTATTCCAATTCTAATAAGTTCCTCCGTGTTGATATTATTACAATTCTAATAAGTTTCTCTGTGTTGATATTATTACGATTCTAATAAGTTCCTCATTATTATTTATATCATTTATTTATATATAAGAAAATTTTATTTAGCAAAATGGTCTATTACTTTTAATAAATTTGAAAAAATATATTCATGCCACGTGGCTTACGCTCACGAATTTCCTTGGGATTTGAGATTATTCCAATTCTAATAAGTTCCTCCATGATAAGTTTCTCATTATTATTCATTATCTATAAGTAAAATAGATGAAGTAAAAATATAAAATTGTTTTTTATTAATTATCCATATGAGATATATCATACATTAAAAAATTGTAAATTCATAGATTTACAATTCCATTAGTAATGTTTCACATGTTATATTTTTAAAAAATTTAATATATTCAAATGAGATTATAGTAAATGAATTTATGAATTTACAAATGTTTATTTTGTGTTATTTTATTTTATATGAATTTATTTTTGAAAATTTCATTATCTATTATTCATTTTTTTTTAAGGTTTTGCACTATATTTTGATTTTTTCATTAAAAATTTTATAAAATAATAATTTATAGGGTTTATTAATCCAAGGTTTCATATCCTTAGGGTATAACATGAGTCATAAGGTTTATAATATTAATCTTTAGGTTTAATATAAATCCATTGAGTTTATAATCATGGTCAACAATGGTCCAACATCACATTGCGATAAATATTTTCTAAATAAATCAACCAATGTCGCATTGTGACAAGCATTGTCTCAATATAAAAATCAACTATTGTAAACCATGTTCCAATGTCGCATTGTGACAAAGGTTGTCTCAACCATGGTAAACCATGGTCACAGTATGACAAAGACTATCTCTTGGTCCAATGTCACATTGTCACAACGATGGTCAACCATGGTCCAACATCACATTATGACACAAATTGTTTCAATATGGAGATCAAAAATGGTCAACAATGGTCAGCCATTGTCGAACATCACATTGTGACAAACGTTGTCTCAATATGAAAATCAATCATGGTCAACCATATTTCGGCGTTGCATTGTGACAAGGTTTATACTATTTATCTTACAGTATATATTCCTTTGGTTTATAATATTTATCCCATGGGTTTAATATAATTCCCTTGGGTTTATAATACCTTTGGGTTCAATCATGGTCAACCATGGTCACATTGTGACAAAGACTATCTCTTAGTCCAATATCACATTGTCACAACGATGGTCATCCATGGTCAACCATGGTCCAAAGTCGCATTGTGACAAAGATTGTCCCAATATGAAGATCAACCATGGTCAACGATGGTCAATCATTGTTCAATGTCGCATTGTGACAAACGTTGTCTCAATATGAAAATCAATCATGGTCAACCATATTCCAATGTCACATTGTGATAAACATTTATCTTAGGGTTTATATTGCATGGGTTTATAATATTTATCCCTTGGGTTTAATATTATTCCCTTGAGCTTATAATCCCTTGGGTTTATAATATTAATCCCTTGGGTTTAATATTATTCCTTTGGGTTTATATTAACAATCCGTTGGGTTTTTAATCCCTTGGGTTTTTAGTATTAATCCCTTGGGTTTATAATATCAATCCTTTTAGGGTTTATATACCTTGCATTTATAATATTAATCCCTCGAGTTTATAATACCTTTGGATATTAGAATTAATTCCTTGGATTTATTATTCCTTCGATTTATAATATCAGTCCCTTGGGTTTATTTGGTTCATATCCCTAGGTTATAATATTATTCATATGGTTTATAATATTAATCCTACGTTTTAATATAAATCGTTTAGGTTTACAATCATGGTCATCCATGGTCAACGATGGTCCAATGTCACAATGTGCCAAAGATTGTCTTAATACGAAAATAAAGCATGGTCCAAAGTCACATTGTGACAAACATCGTCGAAGTATGAAAATCAATGATGGTAAATCATGGTCCAAAGTCACATTGTGACAAACATCGTCTAAGAATGAAAATCAATGATGGTAAATCATGGTCAACCATGTTTATTTTAGGGTTTATTATATTTATCTTAGGGTTTTATACCTTGGGTTTATAATATTTATTCTTGGGTTTGATATTATTCCCTTGCAATAAGCCACTATAGATATTGGAGACAAAGAGGCAAGGTCTGTCATTTATAGCTATATCAACAGTGAAATCAATAGATGGTTTACGAATTTCACTGCCTTTTTCCTTTCAAAGTTATGCAAAAATGCAAGACAATGCGAGAAGGGATTGGTTGGAAAGCATGAATGGTCATGATCATTATCTTGTTCATTTGAATTGGTGCAATTTTTGTCATCGGTGTTGGTGTGTTTTGGAAGAGGCTAGCGTTTAATAATTGTGTTATGGTGGAGTTTTTAAAGTTGAATTCTGTAACAACCATATTTAAATTGTTGTTTGATTTTTATTAAATGTTTATTTCTTAACTACTTTATTATTGTTTATTAAATGGTTATTAATATAATTTAAATGATTAATTGTTGTTATTATCTTTATTTATTTATTATTATTAATTATTATTATTTAATATAATATTAATTATTATTAATATGGTTCTTATATTCATATTAATATTATTGATAATAAAATTAATAATATTGATTCTTAATATTATTGATAATTGATATATGTGCTTGATATGGGTTTCTTGTCATTTATCAATCATATTTATTAATATAGTTGTGATAGTATAATAATTTTAAAATTAAAATTTAATATCTAATATAATATCATATCAAAAATATGTTTTTTATTAAATATAATTTTATATAAATTTTAATTCTATTATAAAAGTGGTTTTTATTTTTAAGCAAACTGTTTTGGTAAAACTCACATAAGAAAAAAATTCGGTCGACACTTTTTGTACCAACAAGTATGGTTCATCATCAGAACCAGATTTTTATTTTATTACTTTCAGTTTTATTTTATTATATTATTAAATTTTAGAATATAATTTAAAATATTTTTAATGTATTAATTAAAAAATCATTTTGTATAATTAAAAGAAAAAACACTAAATATATATCATACTTTTTCTTTTAATAATATTGTTAAATTAGTTGATATAAGTAGAGTTCAAATTATTTTTATACTCAATTATTGATTTCCACTTTCAATTTTTTTATAAAATTCAAACTTGATGATGATGATGATGATGGTTAACGTCCGCTAAGACCAAACATTGGTCTATCGGACCTAAAGAAACAAATTATTTATTTTGATTTAAAATTTTATTCCTATTCGAAAGGCTTGGAGAGAAGCCTCCCGAGCTCACTATAATTTTGACATTGTAAAAGGCTAGGAAGGTCTGTATTGTAACAAAGATTGTGAAACTGAGATCTAATGTGGTTGTACGCAGGGCACTCTAAGAGGAAGTGGTTTTCATCCTCGATGTTACTATTCTCACATATATGGCAGATCCTTTCCATCCATGGCGTTTTAGGAACTGTCCAACGACCTGTTTCACTATGGAGTTTATGAGAATTCGTTCTAATCTTTGCTATATTAATTTTCTTCTTTGAGCTAGTTAAAATAGAGAGATACTTTTGATCTTCTAGGGTGGGGTTGATGACCTTCTTATAATAACTTAATTTTCTTTTAGCCGCTAAATCTTTCTCACACCACATTTTTCTTTGAAGTTAGAAGTAACAATATCTTTAATGTTATCTATGTTTTGCAATGCATCATTCTCGTTGATCTCCCAATAGTTTAACGAGGCCCTTGTGTCTTTATGCCACCCCCGATTGAGCCTTAGGTGGTTTTGGCTAGAATTTAAAGCTAGTTTAAGAAGTCTATGAAAATTAAACCACATACGAATCAATTAAACTACATACAAATCAAATAATATAAATTGGTTTCCATTTTAATTTTTTTTATAAAATTTAAACCTATAACTTAATCAAAATTAAACCAAATACAAATTAAATAATGTAAATCTCATGATTTTGCAACTCTTCCCATGAACTTTAAACTTGTAATCTAATAATAAAAGTTAAATCACGTAAAATCAAATAATCTAAACGATATAGATTTTATTTTATAATACATTTTTACACTAAAATATATTATAATAAATTTTATTTTTCATAATTATTTTAATTTAATAAATTTCATTTTATAATATTTTATTACACTAAAATATTGTATAATAAATTTTATTTGTTCATAATTATTTTAATTTAATTTTAATTACATATGCTTACGAGAGGTAAAGGGTGATCAGTTAAGGCAATCAATGAAGGTTAATGGTTTCAAAATTAATGAATAAAAATTTAGTGATAAAAAATTAGATAAGAAAAAATTTAATGATACTAAAGACACAATTGCTAATAATTTTGACAATTTAAATGTCTCTACCACTCATATCTAAACTCAAATAACCTAAAAAAATAATATCAACTAAATACATTTATTATATTTAGATATTTTTATTCCAATTTCAATTCTCATAATAATTTTAAAGCATATTCAATTAATTTTGTTTAAAATTTAATTATGTACATATCAATTGACTTGGTTTAACATTCATTATGTACATATGACTAGTCCATTGACCTTGTTGAACAATGAACAAGAGTTGGGCCAAAATTCAAAGTCATATTCTTTTAAATATTTTTTACTCAATGGACTTTGCAGCATTAGATTTCAGAGTCTGGCCAAGATTCAAAGTCATATTTTTTAAGTATATTTTTTTAAGTCGTTGTTTAATGAGATTGTTATTTTAAAAGTGATGGGAATTTTAGCTATATTTTGAAAAAAAATTCATTGGGATTTTTGTAAATCCAAAGTAAAAACTGTTAAGTTTCATAATTTTAGGTGCTTTAGAAGTTTTTGATGGTGCTGAATCTATTTCTGTCATCAAAAACATTATTTAAACACGATATTTTCCAACCACTTTTGATCGTCCAAACAATTACTCCTTTTTTAATTAATAGACTTCGCACCATCGGATTTCAATCGTGAATTATATAGATGATAACAAATTTGGATCCCATAAAAAAGTTATGGAAACATAAATTTTGTTGGAAATAATAATCCCAACCACCGCAATAAACAGTCGGACAACAGCCATACTTGTCAGACGTACTTTTTGCAAGTTGTGTCTCTGCTTGAAGACATTTTTGCAGGTTGCGTCTCAGCATGAATATAGAAGGACCGAATCCAGACGCGAACCACTCAGAAACTCAGAAAAGGCATTTAAAGAACTTATGTACTTAGATAAACAAATATGGGCAAGCATTAAATCAACAACCTTGCCCACACTTCAGAAACATCTACGTGACTCTGATCACACTCAACAACAACATCAAAATTAATTTCGCTCTATCATGAATTAAATGTAAAATTGTATGTTGAGTTATATATGAATGTAAAAGTCATTTTGTAATAGGTTAGAGAGAGTGTAGAAGAGTAAGACTGTGTAGAGAGGTTAGAGAGCAAGTAGAAAAAGAGCGCAAGTCTCTGTGGAGAAAATTGTGGAGCAATTTTTGGTGGGCACATAAAACAGCAGTTACTGTGTTTTACTATGTAGTGTTGCGTGTAAATTTAAATCTCTGTAAAATCTTATTTTACTTTGTAAATGAGCCGCAGTCTCATGTAGATGTATTTTCATGTTGAATAAATGAATACTATGTTTTGAGTTGCTCCAAACCTATCTTGTTAATTTCACTGCGAGTATTCTTTAAGTCTCTGAAATAGCTGCGTGGTTGTGTGATATTCAACCCTGGAAAATAGTCTTGCGGTGCACGAAGGTAGCTCCGCGAAATCGGCCTCGCGGTGCGCGAACCTAGTTTCACGTAAAATAGCTTCACGAAAGGGTTAAATTTTTGCCTCTTCCCTCCGCGAAAACGAAAATTAAATTCGCCAAATATTTTTTAACATGGTATTGGAGTGGGTTAAACTCTGTTAGTGTAAAAACTAGTGTTTTTACTAACAATAAAATTGTTTTGAACGCGGATTGTGTTTAGCATATTTACTAGCAGGTAGAAAGTTTATTTTTACACTCAGAAATGGAAACATCAAGCACAAGTTTGACTAATCCTCAAATACCTCAGTTTAATGGCAAAAATTATGATTATTGGGCTATTACAATGAAGGCCCTATTTTCTTCTCAATATATTTGGGATTTGGTGGAGAATGGTTTTCAAGAACCAACAGATGCAGCAGCATACAATGCCTTATCTCAACCAAAAAAGAGATGTGCTAAGGGACAACAGGAAGAAGGATTCAAAAGCCTTGTTTTGTATTTTTCAAGCAGTTCATGAAAGTATTTTCCCAAGGGTTGCAGCAGCAACGAAGTCCAAGCAAGCATGGGACATTCTCCGGACAGCATACCAAGGCATGGAAAAAGTCAAGACAACGAAGCTACAAATGTTGAGGAGAGATTTTGAAACACTTTGTATGAAAGAGTCTAATAATATAAACTCGTTTTTTACACATGTAAGTGGGTTGGTTACTCAAATCAGGTCTCGTGGTGAGACACTTGAGAAAAGAAGAATAGTTGAGAAAAGTTTGAGAAGTCTACTAGCAAGGTTTGAGGCCATTGTTGTGGCCATAGAAGAGACAAAGGATCTCTCACAATTTTCAGTGGATGAGCTTAATGCATCACTGATTTCTCATGAATATAGACTAAACAGAGCAGCAAGCTCCTCATTGGAGCATGCCTTCAAGACACAAGTATCATTTGGTCAAGGTCAAGGCAAACAAAGATCATATGCTAGAGGAAGAGGAAGAAGCCCACACAGAGGTGGAAGAAGCAACCCTTCAAGCTCAAATGGAAGAGGCAGCAATCAAAATCCAAGTCAAGGCCCAAGCCAAAATCAAGCACAAAGTCAGAGGTATGATAAATCTCAAGTTCAATGTCATTACTGTAAGAAGTATGGTCATTATGCAAATGAATGTAGAAAAGAGCAATATGATATTGGTAACAAACCAAGTGTAAATTTCACAAGAGAAAATCAGAACCATGATAACATGTTTTTAGCATGTAATGTAGCACAAGAAAAACAGAGTGATATATGGTATCTAGATTCACGGTGTAGCAACCACATGTCAGGAAACATAGAAATATTTTCTAATCTAGATGAAAGTGTGAAATCTGAAGTGACATTAGGCACTGATAGCAAAGTCTCTATCATGGGAAAAGGTAGACTTAATATCCTAACAAAGAAGGGGGAGAAGAAATACATCTCTGATGTTTACTTTGTCCCCGGTCTGAAACATAATCTAATGAGTGTTGGATAGCTCACGAAGAAAGGCTACAATGTCTTCTTCAAAATTGATGTGTGCACAATTTTGGATAGGCCTCCAAGCAGACAGTTGATTGCAAAGGTTCAAATGACAGACAATAGAATGTTTCCCCTGAAAATAAGATCAGATTTGTAGAAAGAAGGTGCACAAGCACAACTATTTATGAACTCACAAGAAATTGGAAGAAAAGGGGCAGCTGTCACATAAGTAAACTTTCAAGCAGAGATAAAAGATGAAAACTGGTTATGACACTTGAGATTTGGACATCTCAACTTTGGAGGTTTGAATTTGCTACATAGGAAAGGCATGGTGAAGGGTTTACCACTCATAGAAAAACTAGACAGCATGTGCGAAAGATGTATCTTGGGCAAGCAACATAGAGAGGCATTTCCAGCAGGAAAGTTAGTGAGGGCAAAGGCACCTTTGGAGTTTGTCCACTCAGAACAACGTAAACTTTGAAATGGGAACTGATATTGTTACCTGTTTTGTAGAGATAGCAAAAAAGTGACCCGATTTTGAAAAGGGGTGATGCAGAACACACATGTTTTTTTAGAGCATAGTTTTGGCACTATAAATTTTTTTATGTACATTGCATTTTAGAATGGTAGTGATTTTGATGTTGATTTTAAAAAGTGGTAATTCTACACCATGCCCTTTTTTTAAGAGGCTTCTTTTTTTTTACTTTCAGTTTTATAATGTATGAAATGCAAATAATTATTTTGTAAATTTAATAACTTTGGAAGTGGTCTTCTTCTTCATATTTTCTTGTTTTTATTTTTATTTTTTTATTTTTTGTAGTGAGGTTTTTATTGTTTTGCATATTTAAAGAAGGTCAATATTTTGCATTTTTGATATTCTACATATTTATACATCGTTAATTAAATTTTCAATCCATATGAAATAATTGTCTTTAAAAAACATATATAAAAAAGGCAAAAATGAAAAACAAAAAATGTTAAAAAAATTATCTCATATACCATAAAAGAGTTTGGAAATATATATATATATATATATAAGTAAAAAATAGAAAAAATAATAAATAAATAAAACATTAGCAAAAACTAGGAAAAAATAAATAAATAAAAAAATAAAAACAAGCTAGTTAAAAAATAATAATAATAATAATAACGAAAATAATTAAAAAACTAGTAAAATTAATATTAAAAAGAACAAAATGAACTCAAAAAAAAAAAAAAAACAACAACAACAACAATAAAAAAATATTAAAATATAAAAAACCAAAAAACTTTTAACATTTAATTTTTTTTTTAACATTTTATATATATATATTATTTAAACAAATTTTTTTCTTATTTAAAAAATGAATAAATAAAAATCATTAAAAAAAATAAAAAATAAAAATTAAACGAATTAAAATTTTTAATTTAAAATCATTTAAAAAAAAAATTATCGATTTTTTTAAAAACAATTTTTTTTATTTAAAAAATAATTATTATAGAGTTTAGGCTTTTGTGATCCATATCAAGTTAGAGAAAGATTCTTCGGCGAAAATCACATGGAATCTCATTTGTCGACGCGTTTCGAACCAACTAGTGTGGTTCATCGTCAGGACAAGTTGAAGAAACAGATCTAGCTCATCATGCTAAATAGTCTGAGCGGAGCCTCCAACAGCTATCTTCCCTAACGGCTAGTTTGACTCAAGGACAGGGGTCAAAATTATTATAATAGTTTAATTCGTAAAAATAAATAAATTATTATTAAGGGTAAATGGTACGAGACCTAATAATTAAAAATTATAAGTTAATTAATAATTTAAAAGGAAAATTAGTCAAATAAATGACCTTGAAATGCCTAAAAAATATAAATAATTTTATTTAAAAGTATTAAAAAATAAAAGGTAATAAAGAAAATCAAAGTTAATAATTAAAAATTATAATTTAATTAATAATTTAAAAGGAAAATTAGTTAATTAAATGACCTTATAATAAATGGATAAGTGAAATGCCTAGATATATAGAGTAATAAATAAAATATTATTATTGAGGGTATTTGGCACGAGACCTAATAATTAAAAATTATAAGTTAATTAATAATTTAAAAAGGAAAATTGGTTAAATAAATGACCTTATAATAAGGGAATAAGTTAAATGCCTAAGAAATATATGAAGAATATATAAAAATAATCTTATTTAAAAGTATTATTAAAATTGTATGTTAATTAAAAATAATAAAAGGTAATAAAGAGAATCAAAGTTAATAAAAATTATAAGTTAGTTAATAATTTAAAAGGAAAATTAGTTAATTAAATGACCTTATAAAAAAAGATAAGTTAAATGCCTAGATATATAGAGTAATATATAAATTAATTTTATATAAAAGTATTATTAAAATGTATGTTAATTAATAAAAGGTAATTAAGCTATAAAAAGAACCGTAAGTGGAAAATTAGTTAATTAAATGACCTTATAATAAAGGATAAGTTAAATGCCTAGATGTATAGAGTAATATATAAATTAATTTTATTTAAAAATATTATTAAAAATTGTATGTTAATTAATAAAAGGTAATTAAGCTATAAAAAGGACCTTATAAGTTCATAATATAATAAAGAAAATCAAAGGATGATATGATAGATCGGAAATTAGTAAAAAATATAAGCTGTAAAGAATTTGAAAGGAAAATTAGTTATATGAAGGCCCTTAAAAAAAAATAATCAATATATAAAAATAATAGGAATTAAAATGGAAAAATAGGTATAAAGGACCTTGAAATATCAGAAGAAATAGGTTGCTATACATAAATAAATAAATATCACGCGAATAAAAACTAATAAATAAATAACCAAAAATTAAAAATAAAAATCGAAAAATAAATAAATCAATAAATTAAAAAATAATAATAATAATAATAAATAAGTAAAAATAAAGATAAAAGACACAAAAAACCAAAGAGGACGGAAAAACGACTAAGAAGAGAGGGCTGGGACCCAACACTTACTGACTTTCCAACCATCCTCTCTATTGAGATTGCTTGGTCTCTTTTCAATCTCAAGCGCTTACCTGAATTTTCGATGATGGAAATGTGAAACCTTAGCAATAACACTGGCTTCTTCAATACAAACATGATGATTGGTTTTCTCAGCATGTGTAGCCAACGCGGAAGACCTAGATCTCCTATGCTTCAGATCTGTTGCGTGCTCGCTAATCATCTGATTAATGGAACGACCAGTCTCCCCAATATAGGGGGTCCCACAGGAACAAGGGATCATATAAACACCCTTCATATCTTTAGGGTTGATGGGATCCTTCACTGATCTGAGGGACGAACGAATGGTGTTCAGGGGCCTAAAGGACACAGGGATACTATGTCTCCTGAGAATCCTACCAATTCTATCAGTGGTCCCTTGAACATACGGAAGATGGACACCAGGAACTCGATCTTTTGGTTCTCTTTTAGCCAGAAAATTCTTGGAAGCTTTAAGGAAAGCCCTTTGACCCATGTATCTACTGTAACCATTCTCCACAAAGACATCCAACAGATGGGATTTTTCCTTCTCAAAGCTCTTCTTGTCCGAGATCCTTAGGGCCCAAGTAGCAAGGGTACTGAGAACACCCATCTTTTGAGCCGGGAAATGGTGGGAACTGGCATGAAGATACTGCTCCGTATGAGTTTTCTTTCGAAAAACTTGATGGGCGAGGGAACCATCATCATTCCTAGAAATAAGAATATCAAGGAAAGGAAGGCATCCCTCAACTTCCTGCTCCTTAGTGAACTTAATGGCTGAGGATTGCCTGTTGAGATGATCAAAGAAGAGATCAAGCTCATCCTGGCCATGAGACCAGATGACATTGGTGTCATCCACATACCTCCTCCATTGTTTAGGTAGGAGTCGGGAAGAGTTCAGAGCTTTGGACTCAAAATCTTCCATAAACAGATTAGCAACAACAGGGTAAAGGGGTGACCCCATTGCAAACATTTTTTTAATTTAAAATTTTAAAATATATAATTATTATTTAAAAAAAACATTATACGTTTAAAAAATTTTAATTTAAAATTTTAAAACAAATAAATATTATTTAAAAAAAAATAGGAAAAAAATGTGCATTTTCATGCCCCAGGCCGGCCGTGGTGGTGCGACTGTGGGTGGAGGGTCCTGCGCGCAGAACCCTCCACCCACGGTCGCACCACCACGGGCGGGCATCCGATTCCGGGAATCGGACAACCGCCCCCTGCCTGCCCATGGTGGAGCGGCCATGGGCAGAGAGCCTGCGTGGGCGGAGGGCCTCCACCCACGGCCGCGCCACCGTGGGCGGCCAGGGGCGGGCGTCCGATTCTGCGCAAGACCCTCCGCCCACGGCCGCGTCACCACGAGCGGCCAGGGGGCAGGCATCCGATACCACGCAGGACCCTCCGCCCACGGCTGCGCCACCACAAGTGACCAAAGGGCGAGAAAACACAAAAAAAATTAATTTTTTTTAAATGATAAATATAAATTTTAAATTAAAAACTAAAAAATTTATATATATAACTTTTTTTTAAATAATAATTATATGTTTTAAAATTTTAAATTAAAAATTTTTAAACTTATAAAAAAATTTTAAATAATAAACAAATAATTGTTTATAAAAAAATCGTCGAAAATAAAAATATATTTTTTATTTTTTTTAAATGATCTTCTAAAATTTTTAAATTTTAATTTGTTTTAAAAAGATAAAAAAAAAATTAATGATTTTTTTTTAAATAATAAAATAGATTTGTTTTAAATAATAATAATAATAATAATAATTTTTTTAATAAAAAAAAATCGTTGAAAAAAATAAAATAAAATAAAAATAAAAATTTGAGTTTTTTTTTATATTTTAATACTTTTTGGGTTTTTTAAAAATAATTTTCATATATATATATATATAATTTGAGTTAATTTTTGTTTTTTTTACTTAATTTTGCTATTAATTTTTTCCGTTGTCTTTTTTTTTCCTTTCTTTTTTAACTAGGTGCTTTTTTTTATTCTTCTTGTTCATCTCTCTTTTTTTTTTACTTAATTTTATATATATCTATATATATTTTTTTTATTTTTTTTTCTCCAAATTCTTTTATGATATTTATGAAATAATTTTTTTTAACATTTTTTATTTTTGTCTTTTTTATATATATTTTTATATTTGTCTTTTAAGTAATCAACATTTTAATCTTAATTTTAGTAGTTTTTATTTTTATTTTTGTTAATTTTCTATATTTTTTTTAAATCGAATTTGTTTTTAATTTTTATTTTTATTTTTAGTTTTTTAATTTCTTTTTTTTTCTTTTTTCTTTTACCTACTTAATTTTTAGTTTATTTTAAATGTTAATTTTTCTTTTCCATATTTTGTTTTTTTCTTTTCTTTTCTTTTTGCCAATTTTTTTTATGGCTTAGAAGATATTTTTTTCCATTTTTTTTTATGGTTTATAAGATATTTTTTTCCATTTTTTTTAAATATTTTTTTTTACTATTTATTTGTTTATAATGTTTTTTTAGTTAGTATATATTTTATTTTATGTTTTGTTATTTTTTTATAACTTTTTTTTGTTTTGTGTTTTTTCATTGTTTTAATTTATTTATTTTTTAATGTTTTCATTATTTCTTTTAAATTTTAATGTTTTTCTGGGTCCAAAAAAAAAAAAAAAATTATCTCCCAACGTTAACACTTTTCATTTTGAGGGTGTTGTTTGGACAATTTTTGCGCAAAAATTTGGTTTTCACTGCCATTTTTAAAACATGTTGAAAATTTACCAAAAAAAAGAAAAAGAAAAGGTTTTATTCCAGCATCAACACTTTTCGTTTTTAACACTGTTTTTGATGTTTTTTTCGAGGTTTTTTTGCTAGAGTTCTCGTTTTGAGTTTATAGTTCCCGTTTCAAAGTTTATATTGTTTCATATTTATGTGGACCAATGCAGACACCATCAATTGGTCGCAGTCACTATGTATTGACTTCATAGATGACTACACAAGGAAGACATGGGTCTTTTTCCTAAAACAGAAAAGCGAAGTGTTTGAGTGCTTTCGCCAATACAAGGCTCTTGTTGAAAAGCAAAGCGGGCATTTCATAAAAGTCCTCAAGACAGAGAGAGGTGGAGAATACATCTCAAATAACTTCCTTCAATTTTGCAGGGAGCATGGAATTCACAAGCAATTTACAACAAGATATACACCACAGCGAAATGGTGTGGCAAAAAGGAAGAATAGGACCATTATGGAGATGGCAAGGAGTATGTTGAAGGCAAAACATTTGCCAAATGACTATTGGGCTGAAGCTGTCGCGTGTGCAGCATATATCTTGAATAGATGTCCAACCAAAAGCGTCCAGAACATTGTTCCTAAAGAGGCATGGAGTGGAAGAAAACAAAATGTCACTCACATGAAAGTTTTTGGATGTGTGGCTTATGCATGTCCCGGATGAGTTGAGAAAGAAGTTGGATAACAAGGGGGAGAAATGCATATTTGTTGGATACAATGATGAATCCAAGGCATACAAACTCTACAATCCATCAACCAAGAAAGTCATAATCAGCAGAGATGTGCAGTTCATAAAAGAAGAAGCATGGGATGGAAGTTTAGAAAAGACAGTCAATGTCAAAGCATGCATACCAAATGAGGACAGAGAGGAATTAACAGCAGCAAGTAATTCCTCAACAGTGACTCCCTCTACTCCTATTCAAGCGCAGCAAAGCAGGCAGCAAGCAACGCCATCAACAAATAATAGGACAGTTTCGCACAGCCAAGCAAGTGCTTCTCCAAGCACACCGTGAAGCGCGACACCAAGTGACATATCAAGTCCATCTTCAGCAAGCACAAGAAGGCCAAAATTCAGAAATTTAAATGAAATTTATGAGCAAGATGAAGTTGATAGTGGCGCAGGTCTGAATTCTTTATTTGCATTATTTTGTCATGTAGATGACCCAATCCACTTTGAATATGCAGTCAAAGAAGAAAAATGGGTTGCGGCAATGGAGGAAGAAATAGAAGCAATAGAAAGGAATGACACATGGGAGTTAGTGAGCCTTCCGAAAGCAAAACATGTCATTAGAGTAAAGTGGGTCTACAAGACCAAAAGCAACATTGAAGGAAAGATTGAAAGGCACAAAGCAAGGCTAGTTGTCAAAGGATACAAGCAGCAGCATGAAAGAGATTACGTGGAGACATTCGTGCCAGTGGCGTGGATGGAGACAGTGCACGCAGTTGTGGCGATTACCGCGCAACATAAGTGGACAGTGTATCAGATGGACATAAAGTTAACTTTCTTGAATGGAGCGCTGAAAGAGGAAGTGTATGTCACGCAACCGCCTGGTTATGAGATTGAAGGACAAGAAGACAAAGTATATCGGTTGAATAAAGCTCTTTATGGATTGAAGTAAGCATCGGGCGCATGGTACAGTAGGATAGATGCTTACCTGTTGGACAATGGTTTCGACAAATGTGATAGTGAGCCTACTCTCTACATCAAAGAGAGTGAAGGTAAGATTCTCATTATCGTCTTATATGTAGATGATTTGATCTTTACAGGCAGTGATGATTTCCTCATCATTGATTTTAAGCAAGTCATGAAAAGTGAGTTTGAAATGACTGGCTTGGGATTGCTAAGATATTTTCTGGGCATAGAAGTGAAGCAAACAGAAAATGGCATTTTTATCTCTCAAGAAAAGTATGTGGCAGAAATTTTGGAGAGGTTTAAAATGCAAAACAGCAAGTGCGCACCAACTCCAACTATCATAGGTTTGAAATTGAGCAAAGAAGATTGCAACAACAATGTCAATCCAACATTATACAAAAGCATGATAGGCAGCCTGATGTATTTGACTGCCACCAAGCCAGATATAATGTATGCAGTAAGTTTGGTGTCAAGGTTCATTGAGACACCCAAGGAGACACATTGGCAAGTAGCGAAAAGGACTCTGAGGTATGTCAATGGGACAAAACAGTATGACGTTTTGTACACAACAACCAGTGATTTCACGCTGGTTGGTTACACTGACAGTGATTAGGCAGGCAGTGTCGATGAAAGAAAGAGCACGTCAGGATATGTTTTTCGTTTGGGTTTCGGAGCCATTTCATGGGCCTCCAAGAAGCAACCAATAGTGTCACTGTCAACAGCTGAAGCTGAATATGTCGCAACGACAGCAGCAGCGTGTCAGTCAGTTTGGATGAGAAGAATGTTGAGGGATCTTTGTCATGACCAAGAGGGCGCGACAACCATTTTCTACGACAACACCTCAGCGATTGCATTGTCAAATAATCCTGTCTTCCACAAAAGGACCAAGCATATTGATGCTAAATATCATTTTATTAGAGAGTTGATTAACAATGATGAAATTTTTTTGCAGCACCGCAGGTCACAGAAGCAACTCGCTGATATTTTCACAAAGCCATTGGTAGGAGAAAATTTTGTTTATCTCATAAACTATTTAGGAATTGTCAATGGCGGCAGTTGTGATTAAGGGGGAGTGTTGGAAATAATAATCCCAACCACCGCAAAAAACAATCGGACAGCGGCCATATAGACTGTCAAACGTATTTTTTGCAAGTTGTGTCTTTGCTTGAAGACATTTTTGCAAGTTGTGTCTCAGCGTGAAGATAGAAGGACCGAAGCCAGACGCGAACCACTCAAAAACTCAGAAAAGGCATTTAAAGAACTTATGTACTTAGATAAACAAATATGGGCAAGTATTAATTCAACAACCTTGCCCACACTCCAGAAACACCTGCGCGACTCTGATCACACTCAACAACAACATCAAAATTAATTTCGCTTTGTCATGAATTAAATGTAAAATTGCACGCTGAGTTATATATGAATGTAAAAGTCATTTTGTAATAGGTTAGAGAGAGCGTAAAAGAGTAACATTGTGTAGAGAGGTTAGAGAGCAAATAGAAAAAGAGCGCAAGCCTCTGTGAAGAAAATTGTGGAGCAATTTTTGGTGGGCACGTAAAACAGCAGTTATTGTGTTTTACTGTGTAGTGTTGCGCGTAAGTTTAAATCTCTGCAAAATCTTATTTTACTTTGTAAATGCACTGCAGTCTCATGTAGATGTATTTTCATGTTGAAGAAATGAATACTAAGTTTTGTGTTGCTCCAAACCTATCTTGTTAATCTCACTGGGTGTAAGTCTCTGAAATAGTTGCGCGGTTATGCGATATTCAACCCTGGAAAATAGTCTCGCGATGCGTGAAAGTAGCTCCGGGAAATCGGCTTCGTGATGCGCGAACCTAGTTTTGCGTAAAATAGCTTTGCTAAAGAGTTTACTCTCTGCCTCTCCCTCGGCGAAAACGAAAATTAAATTCACCAAATTTTTAACAAATTTTCTGGTATGTCGAGATAAAAATACTACTGAGAATAGAAGTCACCCGTGCTTCGACTTTGCGGTTGGCTATGCTTTGGTGGTGAATGAATGGGGGCCAAAGAACCCAAAAATCGCTTCCTGAGTAATCAGATTACCCATTCTCCTGCCCAAATCGAAGAATAACGATCGTCTGGTTTTACTCTCTACGTCTGCGGGAGCTGTGGTGGTCATTTCTTTCAGTCGTGAAAACAACACAACTTGAAATCACCACAAATGCTCATTTTTTCTACAACGCATCGAAGGTACTCTAGTAAATAGGCAACCGCATTTCGGAGGTATTGTTTTTCACAGCCGGTGGATTCACAATAATTTCATTCGCCCGTCTCAGGCTTTTGATATATTTTTCACCGAAGCCTCGTTACCCAATATCATTAGTAACGTACGAATTATGTGTGGCCTACCTCGCTCTTTTTAGTGATGATTTTGTTTTCTCTAATTATCATCACTGAAATTACGCTTCTTTTTCGTCGTGGTTAAAATTATGTTGTATAATTGTTAGTGAAAACATAAATGTTTAATATCAGATGGTGTTTATAATATATAAAAAAAATTGATAAGTCTTTTAAGTAATTAAATAATCTAATCTCAACTTCAAAATATACAATTCCAGCCATCAATATTTGTCATTTTAAAATTGTAATTAAATATCAGTGTAATCGATTTTAGAGAAATTAAAAAGTAAAACGGTTAGAATCCATTTATTATCTGCGGGTCAGAGCGTGATTTCTTCGATGATTTTTTTGTTCTTTTACTGAATAAATAGTTTTAGTTATTTTGTTTATTTTTTTTTTGTTAATCAAAATGTTTTCATTAGATTTTCAGAAAAACAATGTTTATAAAGATGTCGAAACAATTCCTATTTCATTATTTTTATAAGATTTGTTGGAATTGGGCGCCGGAAGATGTTACAGATAATTCTTTACATTTTTTAATTTTTTTTTTTAATTTCTGACGGACTTTGTAAATAACATACTAAAGGGAGACAAAAATATCACTAGAATTAGCAACGACATATAAGGAGGGGAACGGGGAGAGGGGAGAGTGTACAGGGGCATTGCAAAGTATCCAGAACATGTATGCATATGAAAGTCAATATGTTCCACTCGCGCTTCCATGTTGCAGAGGTGGTCATTCGATCGACAATGGTTTTGGTGAATGTTATCCAATTGTTCCAATATTTCATTTTGACTGAATTGAATATCATTTATGTAAGCAACTAACTCATTATGATCATCATACCCGTGTTCATGAAAAATGTCCAAATTAACTTGGATGTTCTTGAGTTGTTCTGCTATGAAATCCATGGTTGCAGGAGCCACGACACACCCTAGGGAACAAGCAGGAGATATCACAACTTCACCCTCAGGTTTCAGGCTTGCCAAATTCCCAGAGGACAAGTTGTAGCTTGAAACTAGACGACATGCGATGTCGTGTTGACCTCTCCTGTGGCGAAGCCTCCCTTGTTGGCAAGACATTGATGGAACTATAAAAAAGATGGTTGATGGGGTCATTGAGTACCCTTCAAAGAACATGTTAAAGCAAGGAGATGAACAATCGCCATAACCAAAATGTAAATTGTATGTCTTGTAGCATATGGGAACGCAACCACGAAGATTGAAGGGCCAGGTTATGTTATGCAACCAGCTCACAAAATAGAAGAAAAGAGAGATAAACGCCTGAAAAATTAGTGTCTTCGAGGGGGCAACCTCTTTTATATTACGCAAATGAACAATTCTTGGATGATTCAATTGACAAGACCTTCTTTCTATATATAGGAGTCTAAGGGGTCAAAATATAATTAGAGCCGGCATAACAATAATAATGTAAGGGCACAACAATAACAATTGTGGGCTTCTATGGGGCACAGTAATAACAATATGGGGACAACATGGGCACAACAATAACAATAAGGGGTACAGTGACAATCATAATAAGGGAATACACTAGTATTATAGGGACCTAATAGGTTATGAAAGACTCCCTCGACACTAAAAGACTTCCCAGAACTGACGCTACCCAACTACCCATTGACTTTTTTATAAGAACGACAATCCCTCAAATAGGTTGAGAGTGATCCCCTAGAATAACCAACCCATGGTGACACCAATTCAGACGATAATGGACACAAGAAGGAGAGACACAAAGACCCAAGGTTAAGAAGCCTCCATAGTCAGCCTCCAAGGACAAACCAAAGGTAGGTCAATCGCAAGAATTAGACTGTTGATACCTCCAGATAAAGCTAATAACTAAGAAACAATACGATGCTTTGGAAACTTGCAGACACAAGAATGACAGTTCACAATAATCCTCGGCCCGAAACCCCTAGAGATGGCATGGGTGGCTAAAGAAATCCCACTTAGCTAGGAAAAAGCAATAGGATTCAATTATCTTTTTACCCTCAGTGGAAGAGACCTACAGAAGTCTACTTCTCCCAATTGAGTGGTGGTGGCAAAGCTTCCGAGCAGAGGTGAGGTTTGGATCCAAATCTCTGTCCAGGGGGGTACCTGGATTCGAGACACTTGATTGAGAGCCAAATTCGAAGTAGACCAAAGCGGACCAGGCCGACACTTTAATGCTCATCCAAGGCCAAAAGCCCAGCAAGCTTCCATGGTCCCTATCACTAATGTGGCAGTGCTCTTCATTCCCCAATTCATCGCCCGAAATTCCAACTAGGATCTTAACGCGCGCTTACCTCTTAACATACCTCTTGAGAGTTCACCGTGCGAGTAGATAAAATGATGGAACATCTCATTAAATTGAGAATTATTACCGCGTGGTGGAGGGGGAAAGCCTAGAGGGCCTCCATTGAGAAGTGTGGTCACCGCCATCAAGGGCATTTTGTTTAAAATTTGATTATTGTAAGAAAATTTAAAATTAACTAAATTTCTCGAAATACTAAATTATATATATATATATATATATATATATATATATATATATATATATATATATATATATATAGATATATATATAATTTAAAAAGTCAAACATTATATTTTGTAGATTATTTGTTTCGGTAAAATTGTATAAATAAATTATGTGAAACATTGGCAAAGGTTGAGTAGACTTTCCACTCATCAAATAAGATATATCATATAAAAAAAATCTATCAGATTAAACTATATATTTAGTATGAGATGAAAGAGTTTGTCACTTGTGCAATTCTAGGAGGGTTGAAGATAAAAAATGTGTTTTCTTAAATTGTCTATCTTATACTCACACTATATTTAATTTTCTAAGTATGTATCACACTACCAACCTTTTTGACCCTTTATATGCGTCACACTACAAACCTTCTTGACCTTTTAATTCAACATTGAAACTATAATGATATGGGAAAACTTCTCTCACTTCTTTTTAAGCATAGAAGTAAAATATTCAAAAATTCTATTTAATCTCTTACCATCTTAAAATTCCATAGAACATATAAATTTTACTAGATATTATTATCATAAATATAAAAAAATAACTCTTAACATCAAAATATAAATTACAAACTATATTTAATTATTTAATATTTACTTTACCACAAATAAATAACACAGGTATATAAATACAATTTTATTAATAAATAAATACTTTATTATAAATTTATATATTAGTTTATATGGGAAAAAATTATTAAATTTTATTTTAATGATTATAAATAATTTATAAAAGTATAATAATTAATTATAAAATATATTGCAAAGCATTTTTTTTAAACGTAAATTTCATCGCCTTAAAATCCTTTGAATCTAATTACCCACTAAAGAAATTCATCCGCTTAAAATATTTTCAATTCAACAACCCAAAAAATAATAAATATAGATTTATTAATTATTTTTTAATTTTCAAAATAATAAATATAGATTTAATAATATTTTTTAATTTACTTTTTAAAACAGTAAGCATGAACTCAATACTTGATTTCAAATTTTTGTGATTCAAATATTTTCAATTCAACCAACCAAAAAATAATAAATGTAGATTTATTAATTATTTTTTAATTTTTAAAATAATAAATATAAATTTAATAATATTTTTTAATTTATTTTTTTTTAAAAGTGAGTATGAACTTAATACTTGATTTCAAATTTTTGTGATTCAAATATTTTCAATTCAACAACCCAAAAAATAATAAATATAGATTTATTAATTATTTTTTAATTTTCAAAATAATAAATATAAATTTAATAATATTTTTTAATTTATTTTTTTAAATAGTGAGTATGAACTTAATATTTGATTTCAAATTTTTGTGAGTCACTCTCATTTTGATAATATCTTTTGGATTAATTACATCATAAATTGTTTATGTCTTTTCGAATTAATCATATCATAAGTTGTTGGTGGATGTTTGGAACCATTTAATATGGTTCATCCTCAAGATAAAGGTGAAAAAACCAATGTGTTACCTTGTTTAAATATAATAAATGCATCTAATTCCAGAAATAGCCATTAAGAAAATAAAATATCTTAATTAAAAGTTAATTGTTGGATGAGAGAATAGATAAATATATTATTATATTATAATTTAAATATTTTATTATTATTTAAGTTGAATTCGTCCATATATAATATTATATTATAAAAAATCAAACAAATAGTTAAGGAAACTCATAAAAATAAAAGAAAAAAAATAAATGGAATAGAACAACCTTTTACATTGTCAAGAAAATTTGGAAAAAAAATAATTAATTATAAAATAAGAATTATATTATCAAAGTAATATGTATTATTACTACATAATATTAAAATATTTATGTAAGAATTATAAAACAAGTTTAAAAAAGGATAAAAGAAAAAAGAAGGGAAAAAAGAAAGCCTAATGATAATAAGTTGTATAAAATTTACAAATAAACTACAATACAATATAAAAAAGATAAAATAAAATAAAATAAATAAATATTGATGATGATTAACTTCCATTGATACCAATGTGGTTTATTGGACTTCAAGAAAAGAGAGTCTAAGCGCCATTCTTCAAACTCTTGTTTTTATGATCAAGAAGCAGGGAAAGAAGCATTCCAAGGTCCCTATTAATAAGTCAAGAAAATTGGAGGTGTGATTGATGATAGGGAATTGAGAGTGGATGTGGGAAAGAGCCGAACACTCTAAAAGGAAGTGTTTTTCATTGTCCACCTTCTTAGTAGCATAAAGATGACAAATTCTATCACCTTCTTAGTTTCTTTCTTCATTTTGAAAATAAAAATAAAAATTTGGAATTTCTATTAATTTTTTCTTTTCTTAATATTTAGTAGAACATATTTAATTGTCATTATCAATATATATTAAATTTACGTAAAAAAAATATAATTCACGATTTTCTTTTAATCAAAATTTATTTAAAAATAAATTGAATGTGAAAGCATTTATAAATAATATAAATATTATTGTTTTAAATTAAATTTTAATTTCATAGCTAAATATCGTGTTCATATTTTAAAGTTTTTTTTACAACCTGAGTCTATCTAATAATAAGCGAGAGATTTAAATGCAGAATGAAATAGAGTATATACACCTTCATAAACTTTGACAATAAACCATTACATAAAAACATATCTCGTGTACTTCAACTAAACAAATCTTAAACATTAATTGGAGCCTTATTTAATCACGACTTTGAGTATTGTTTCAAACTATCTATAATAGAAAGTAACACCAAAATCTCTTTACATATTAAATACTTTATTTATCACTAATATCCCTATCAACTTTGAAACTCACACTTAATAAAGATTAAACTGTTTCTTAGAAAAACAAAACCCTTCTAATATTTTACTAATATTAATATTATAGAATTAAAACATGTGAAAAGAATACACGTTGCAGCATTGTACTTCATTTAACGAAACATCTTAAAAAAACACCCACATGTTTAGGGGAGAGATTCCTAATATTGTGCAGGGACCAGTAGTTGATATAATACTGGTCCCACCAAACCACCAGTGATTAAGACTTTTGAAACCAAAATTTAAATAGAAATAAATAACATTATGTATAAATAAGTTTTAAATTATGTCCAAAAATCACCCATATATTGATTGGGCCCACAACTGTCCATAAATAGTATTTTACTACTTAATATTGCAAAACATATTGACCCAAGTAGAAAACAGCTAGAGCCATAAAGGCTTCCAAACTGGTCTATTCCAGAAGTACAAAACAACGGTCACTTCAACCCCCACCCATCAGAACTGCAACTTTGCATCCCAAATAAATATGCCTACCTGCACATAACAAAAGGAATGTATGTCAGCCATAACTGCTGTGTTGTTCAACAACTAAACACCCTATGTTCAATAAATGACACCCAACCCAATAACAATTAAATCCAATTTGTTCAATAAATGACACCCAACCCAATAACAATTAAATCCACTTTGTTCAATAAATGACACCCAGACCCAATAACTGCAATAAATGACACCCAACTCACTCTATTTCTCATTAAAACAGATCAAAGCACATGGATCAACAAATAAACAATTCCCAACCATTAGATCACAGCAAATTAAATCCATACCACACATTCAAAATGAAGCCATTGCAATCCATGTGCATCCATGTCCACCAATTAAAATCAAGTCCCCAAAACTATAAAAGAAGTCCACCCACTGTTGAAGTTGCATCTTATGCTTTCAAACTATTCAGCAAACTTGAAGACAACATCACAAAACAGAGGCCAATATATTCAAGTCAGTTATATGAATTACAACTCATTCTTCTTACAGTTCTGTTTTCATTGTTTTCATTTATCAGATTTCTTACATTACAGTTCTGTCCATTCATTTATCAGATTTCTTACATTACAGTTCTGTCCATAGGGTGGTGACAGTTAACCTATACAGTTACAGTTAACCTTTTTTATACAGAGTTTATGTATGTGTTCTAGCTTATACAGTTAAGCTATCGAATACAGTCGTATCCATCTAATCAACGTCACAGGTTGCTTACCTTACAGGAATTGAAGGTTAGCTTACACGAATTATTCGATCTTGAAGGTTAGCTTACACGAATTATTCGATCATCAACTTCATAGGGATTACAACTTACATATCACAAATGTTACGTATGTCCAAATGTTACGTATGTCGTGCTAGTACTGTAGTCATAGCTTGTTTACCTAACAGGAATTGAACCTTGAACCTTAGCTTACAGGAATTGAACCTTGAACCTTAGCTTACAGGAATTGAGCGATAGCTTGTTTACCTAACAGGAATTGAACCTTGAACCTTAGCTTACAGGAATTGAGCGATTATTATGGCTTGGGTTCTATGGTTCCTCCATAAGAACACTGAACGCCTAGCTTCGCAGAGCAGCTCTCCCCCCAGCCCACAGCATAGTGTGGAATCTGGATCGTTTCATCGAGCACCATTTCTTTTAGATATAAAGGTGTTCTGACTCTATTGGATCAAGTCATAATCTACGCCTTTTACTAGTATACTACTATGGGGAGAGACTAAGCTCTATTTCAGAGATTGGACTCTCTTACTGTGATTAGCCCCTTCTAGTAAGAAGCTGTTCCCGAGCCAGGTTCCCTGGATCCACTCCTAGTCGGGCCTAAATGAATGAATGAAGAAGGGGGCGGGCAGCACTCTAAAGAAAGAAGCCTTTGCCCGTTGGACAACTACCGAACTGGCTTGCTTGACTTACTTTACTGGTCGACAACTATATTATTATAAGACCTCCTGTCAGAAAGAAGGAAAGGTTATTGTAAAAGAAAGAATGCCAGCCGATGTCAAACTGTACTCCTAGTGTGAACCATCCGATTTTGGGCAATTCAGAAGTGACAAGATCCGAGTGAACATGGATGAGTTAAAACATAGAACAAAAACGAATTGTAACTTTAATGACTCTGATAAACTGAGTAATTTTTCACATATTTTTCACATATTTTCAGAAGCATGAAGCTATTGAGAAAGCAAACATTTTGATATTGAGTCGAAAGACTGCAAATAAGTGAATTTATACTACTGATGAATGGACCATAGAACTGGGGAATGGTTTCTTAGAATGGAAGCCCGAGCAGATGACCATTTCTCTTTATTGGATTAGATGACTGTAAGATTTTAGATAATGAGAAAACACAATTATAAGTAACATAGCAGATGACAGTCTTATTGGCCTTCATATCTTTTCACCTCGTTGAGCTCGAGACCTTAGGGTATGGAGAGCCCTAGCCATACGGAGTTGTAAAAGTTGGACCAAAGGAATGGGGATTTACATAATTCAACACTGTAAATTAAGTCACAGATAATGGAGAGAAATCTTGGAGCAGAGATTGTTCTTCACAATATTTAAAATAAGTAAATAAATTATATGAAAAAATATAAAAAATAAATGACTGCAATGAAACTCAATTAAACTGAAGTAAAACCAATTGTCTATGACACCTAGGAGACCATAGAATCAAATGTGATAGTGATTACAGCTTACATATCACAGAGGCTACGTATGTCGTGTTAGTACTGTAGTCATAGCTTGTTTAGCTTACAGGAATTGAACCTTAGCTTACAGGAATTGAAGCTATTGAATACATCTCATTCATCTTATCACTAGTAAGCTCTATACACTAAAAAGCTCGTATTAGTATCTGAGCATGGTTTCAGTTCACCCTTATCTATGAGTGAGCTAGAACAAAGCTCTGTATAATTACATATGTTATATGTATATTAAAGCTGAATCCAGTCTATTAGGGAGATAACCAACCTGTGATACAGGTACTTTATCATATCTATAC